>JBBBDQ010001299.1:375000-377500 GCA_037127315.1 Ascarosepion bandense
ATAGAAGAGTAACTGAACATATCAGAAGGCTGTTTAGTCAACGTTTTACATGAACAATTGTCAGTGAGAAAGCTGTGTTCAAAGTGCTGCGTTTGCTCGCACTCGATCAAAAACAACAACGCGTCGACGATTCAGAGGCTTTTTTTGCAACTCTTTCAATGCAAGAAGAAGGTTTGCATAAATATGTGACAATTGATAAAACAGGAATCCAGCATTTCACTCAAACTGGCAGTCAGCTGAATGGACAGCCACAGGTGAAAGCCGCCCAATGCGACCAAACGCGCAAACATCAGCAGGCAAGTTTTGGTCTCCGTATTTTGGGATGCGCAAGGTATTTTGTTCATCAATTAAGTTGAGAAAGGAAGAACCATCAATAGCGAATATTATATAGCATTATTGCTGCATTTGAAGGAAGAAATTTAAAAAAAAACGGCCACAAATAAAGAAAATAAGTTATCTTTCACCAAGACAACGTACAGTGTCAGAAGTCGATCGCAACGTTGGCAAAACTACATGAATTGCACTTCGAATTACTTCTGCATCCACCCTATTCTCTAGATCAAGGTCCCTAACGACTACTGGCTGTTTGCAAACATCAAAATTATGCTTCAGGGAAAGAGTTTTGGCTCTAATGAAGAAGTGATATCGGAAACTGAGGCCTATTTTGAAGCCAAAAACAAATCGTTCCACAAAAAATGCATCAAATTGTTAGAGAATCGTTGGAATCAGTGTATCACCCTAGAAGGAGACTATGTTGATGAATAAAGTCGAATTCGTTTTATTAGTTAGGCCTGGGATTTATTGAGTAATAAGTTACTATTTCTCCATTGTGATCAATCGGCGTGCGAGAGCGTAAATAGTCATAATATATTTCTAAACTTGTTTATAAATGGAATTTTGTCTCTGTGTGTGTGTGTGTGTGTGTGTGACCGTTACTTATAGACTCCAAAACGGCAGAACCAATTTTCTTGAAAATTTACACAGTTGTACTATAAGCGTCTGTGAGTGTTCTTAGCTAGATTTTGTGTTGAGGTACTCCCGACAAATATCGAAAATCGATAATTGAAAAAATCGGGTTATAGAAGGCGTGGTCCGATTTTAATCAAATTTGATACACTCATAGACAAAGACATAAGAAAAGATATTCAGAAGTTTCAAGGTTGCAGTTCTTACAATAGTGCAGAAAATCGATAATATATATATATATATATATATATATATATATATATATATAAAGCAAGATGTTTGTATGTGTGTCTGTTTATCTTCCTGTATGTCTGTATTTTTTTCAGCCTTTTTATATTAATTTTTGCTTTGGATTTGGTTCTAAGAAGGTATAATTGTAGTCCTTAGTCTCAGCCATGATACCATTTACTCAGAGGACTTATTTAGCCTTCAAAATTCAGGAAATCACAATTTGACTTACATCCATTCATTTTTGTTTCAGTCTACAGTTTCGCTTTAACTGGAAACAACTATTGCTTTTTAGTCTCTCGTGCCAACGTCCAAAGAGTCTGAGCTCCAGGACCATGGATTAGTTTTAAAGCTTTCATTACATCCCCCGCGCAACGTCGAGCTATACTGCTAGTATATATATATATATATATATATATATATATATATATATATATATATAAAGGAAAACTCAACACGTCATTTCCAATGGTTATAAATGATAACATTTAATATTTTATATTTAGTTAATCTTGTTGGATTATCTTTACCGTTTACGGACTGAACATATATACCTATATATATAGCATACTGGTAAAAGATTTGGTAAATAATCCCAATGGATATTTGAAATATTAGACTAAATATTAAAACTGATCAGACAGGAAAGGATTAAGCGATATAGTTAATCTCATATTAAGGATACTATATTTTAACTATATATTTTATTTCCTTCCTTTATTCCACTATCTTCCTATAACCTGTGTATTTAAATCTAAATCTTTACCCACCCGCGTTATAATAATCTTTACCACCCGTTATAATTACATCCTGTTTACCTTCCTTCCCATTTAATTATTATAATAATTTTTTAACCTAAGTTAATTGTTACTGGTTAGGATTTAATTTAATACACATGATCCCCCTTTTGATGATTCTTATCGTTTTACCTTGGATTCTCATGCATGATGTCTGAACTACTTCCTTCCAACTTCTATCAACTACGAATTATGTCTATCACTTCCAAACTTTCTCCTATGCTTTCTCTTTCCTTTGTTCTAAACAAAATTTTACTTCTAGTCACAATATTTTTTTCATAACATCGCTTACCTGGAGCTGATAAAGCAGGTTATTAATGAGCCTGTGGAAATAGCTATTCCCCAGATGTAAACTACTGAATGTTGAATTTAGATAAGAATTATATATATATATCGGTCATTCAGTAATGAATTAGAGAACTCTGACGATTGGGCATGTATAGTAATAATATACATGCTAAAAAGTCTGCCTTCTTCTATCGAGCGCCCATAGCCCAGAGGTTGAATCA
>JBBBDQ010001299.1:382500-770000 GCA_037127315.1 Ascarosepion bandense
AATAGAACTAACGATATTTGTTTGAGTATCTTATGCAATATTGACCTTTTAATATATGTAAGGTATGTTAATTACAATTTAATTTGATAAATGGTAAATATTTTACTGCTTGCAGTAAAGAACGCTTCAGCGCCCAGTCGGGCATTTCAGTAAAATATGAATTTCTTTCGTTAACAGTGCAGGAGAAATTGAAGTATTATTTCGTGTTTTTAAAAGGTATGCCACTTTTAAGGTTTGCATGTCATGTAATTACCCTACATTTATCCTGGAGTCCAAAATTAAACTTGCCGAGAAAATCGAGAGTTTCTCCTACCCTTCGCCTGCGGGAGCCAATGTTGCCATTTGCGGACACAAAAGAAGCTCTTGAAGTGTAAAAATGGCGAATTCGATTAGGTCGGACTGTAATATCGACATTTTCATGGCTTTAATTTCAAAATCTCGAATGCAAACGCAAGAGCGCCTTTTGCTGATATGCCCATGTGAACATAGATGTGGGTTTCAAATAATTTAAGGTCAAGTATCGATCTTGAGTAGATTTGTTTCTTATTGGCTGTACATGTTCGCCAACATTGCGAGTGCAAATCGATCGATGAAGAGCTGGTTACATGTTTGATCAAATGTATGCATTCTAAAAGGGTGGAGATGTGAGGCAGTAGCATTCATAAGAGTATCGGACTGGTTTCAGAGAGGTTCTTCCTTTGGTTTACTTTAAAATATTTAGTATCAATATTACCCTTAATTTCGTTATAAAACTGACACTATTGAAATTCAAGTAGACTGAATTAGATAACTACAGATATATAAGCGATCGGAGTCTAACCGTACTGATGAGCTGTGATACAGCTGAAACAGATCTGTCTGCGGATGACTATAGTATATATGTATATATTAGTCATCCACATACAAGCCTGTTTAGCTGTATCGCAGCTCATCAGTGTGGCTAGACACATCCACTTGCTTCTGGCCGGGATCGAAACTCGACCGATTTGGCGTCAGTCGGAGTCGCTACTCCCTAAGCCATCGAAGCATGGAATTAGAGAAGGGAAATTTTAACGTGTTGTATATAAGCAGTGTACACACACGTCAGTCACCGAAAAATCTCAATTCATTTCTGAAGAGTCACGCATTTTTATCATATCACCCCGAGCAAGGCGCTAACGCCACTGATGTGCAGGGGGCTACATAAGAGTAAAAGGATTAGAGGAGAATGAGGAGAAGGACGAACCAGTTAGAAAGGAGCAAGAGAAGGATGGGAATACAGGTGTAATGACAGCTGCGAAGCTGGAGTGAAAGGAAAGGATCTACAGGACGGTGTAGAAAGAACTACGGTCAAGTAGTTAAGAGATGAGTATTGACCTTGCATTTAAATTCCTGGAGGTTGTAGCTGTCAAGAAAGCAAGAATAAGGAAGCGAGTTCCACAGGCGGTAAGTGCAAGAAAAGAAGCTGCAGGAGTAGAAATGTCGTCTGCACTTGGTTGATCTAACTGTGAATGGGTGAGACCCAGTTGCCAGTCTGGTTGCACGAGTAAACTCCTGTTGCGGAGGCACCAGTGACTTAAGTTCGTTGGTGTAGAAGCCATGGAAGTATTTATAGAGCAGATAAAGGGAAGCCACTTCTCGTCGATGGTATATACTTGATTTTCTAAGCGCCGCTTAGATGTGGCACAAGGCAGAAAGTACAGGGTACCCAAAGATGATCAAAATCACTACTCAGTTGTAATAGGTTCTCACAAGACAAGCTTTTTTCTGCTTTTGTTAAATAAGTTTACTTTAAAATATTTATCATGTTGCTATCAATGTTACCCTGAATTTTGTTATGTGAGACAATCGTAATTCAAGTAGACTGAATTAGATAGCTGCAGGGATATATATTTTATTTTTTATGCGCCGTTTAGATGTGGCACAAGGCCGACATTATGGGTACCCGGTGATGATCGAACTCACTATTCAGTTGTAATAGGTGATAGCTAGACAATCTTGCTGACAATTGCACCACGCTGAAGTGCCTAGCTACAGAGATATATAGTGTTTAATTTCGATGTTTAGTGCACAAATTATTTTTACGGTGGTTTTACAGATAAAATATGTTTTGGCAAGCAGGACTTTTATCGTAAATTGCTCGATATCGGGGTAGATAAAGAACGTTGATAAGCACAATACGTTTGTCACTTTAACTGAGCAGGTTCATTCCGACTTCGAAGTTTTGTAAAGAATCGTTATGATGCTCTCACTTGTCAGTTTTACTGTATGCTATATTCACGGCTTAATGTGATTACCATCAGGCATAGACTGTATGTAAATATAGAAGTAGACATTGATATCAACACCCATCGCCGACAGGCTACTTCATGTTTAAACACATACATACACGTATATATATATATATATATAACTCATTCAGTAATAAATTAGAGCACTCTAACTACTGGCGTATGATACATCATACGCTAAAAGTCTGCCGAGCTCCCATAGCTCAGGGGTAGAATCGCCGACTGACGCCAATTCGGTCGGGTTTCAATCCTGGGTAAAAAGCAATCGGATTCCTAACTGTACGGATGAGCTGTGATGCAGCGAAACAGATCTGTCTGCGGATGACTATATATATATATATATATATATATGTATACACTACCGGTCATAGTTTATAGGCGACATGATGTATTTCATACTATTTTTTAGTAACCATTGCCAAGTGAATAATTGTAAATGAAAATAGAATGGTTCTTTTGTTAATACTTCACAATAACATGTGTATCAAATAAATTTATAAATATTTAATGATTACCCATATTGCAGTTTCATTAATAAAAGAATGAAGAAAATTTAGGATCATTCGAACGAGTTCAGCTTTGCTTCTATACCTTGTAAAAGTTTGCAAATTAATAATAACAAAAGAATCATTCTATTTTCATTGAGAATTATTCACTTAAAAATAGTATGAAATAGATAATTTCTTTTTTTAAAAAAATGGGGGGGCATAATAATTATGGCCAGTAGTGCATTTATTTATAAAGAAAGAGAGAGAGAGAGAGAGAGAGAGAGAGAGAGGGAGGGGTTTTATTAAAAATGACAGGCAAATTATTATCATCAACTTTTTTATATAATTTTTTATGTGATAGAATATTTTTTATCTTTTCGGAACTCAAATTATATAAGAATTGTTCAAAACAATGTTTTTTCTGAAATGTTGTCGTCGGAAATATTATTAAAAAAACTTAATGATAATACATTGTCTGTTATTTTTAATGAAACCTGTATAAAAGAGACATTGTTGTACAAATACACAATATATATATATATATATATATATATATATATATATATATAAGCATGCTGTAGAGATATAGAAGAATCCAAAGGAGTATCCTGTACATACAGTGGTAGGATAACTCTGTAAGAGACCTCTAAATATATATGTATATAAATACATATAGAGCAAATATAAGAAAAAAATTAAACAACCATGTTATGTCATGGTAAATCGGAAGTATGGCTTATTTTCAGTCTTTATTGAACAGAAGACTTTACACGAATTCATGTCAAATTCTTTGTACAATAAAGACACTAGCTGATGATTGTTCGCCTGAAATAGGCCCTTACTTCCGATTTACCATGAAATAACATGTCTGCCTAAATTTTTCTAATAGATAGATAGATAGATAGATAGATAGATAGATAGATAGATAGATAGACATAAATATTTATTTTCTCGACAATGAAAATTTTCACTTGATTGTTTGTAATTTTTCTGGAAAGCCTCCAACAGGCCGAGTCTACCAATGCGGAAATAATCCACTGAAAGATCGGAATGAAGAAGACGAACATTCGTTTTCAGCTTTTTTTTTTCATTGCTTGTATCTTTGACGATACACCCTGTAAATTCTCTTGAATAAGTAACCATATCCTTTTAATCTAATCTTTGCCCTCAGAATTATTATGGATATGCAGAAGAAAATAGGGAATACGACGAAGACAATAAGGAATCTCGACTGTCTTTCACCATTGGAATTGACTTGTTTTCCTTTCCATAATCGACACGCTGTTGCCACCTTTTCTGACGGAACGGTGCAGACTCGAACGTGTTTCAGCGCTGACGTCTTTGCTGTTGCGTCATGAAAACGCCCCATTGTTGGACAGAATTGTTACAGGCGATGGAAAATGGGTCGATTATGATAACATGTCAGGTGAGGTCTAACATGGATATTTTTATCTGTCTCACATTTTCTAAACACGCTATAGCCCAAAAGGGATGTAGACCTCACGCTATATTGAGATAGACATCACTCTATAGAAGCATCAAAATATTTCCAATGAATCAGATTAAAAGTAAGGGGTATTGTGACGTGCGATCTTGAAGTTACGCAGAATTTGTGATTTGAACAACTCAGCTCAATTGAAGTTCCACAGAGTCCGTGATATTACGTGAATTGGAAATTCGACCTATATCGGAGTTTTGACCCAAATCGGTTATTTAGTCGGAATTGGAATTATAACCCGAGTTGAAGTGAGTCTTTGACGTTCCATTGTGTGAATTGAGAAATTCAAAAGTAATTCTTCAAAATTATCATTGATGTTTTCTAAACGTAACCGCCCGTACATTGAGTACTGCTGCCACATCTTGCCTGGTACCCCTGCTATTCTCCTCGGGGTTCTTGACAAAATACGACGGAGAGTCTGTAATGTGATCGATACCGACTTGGCAGACCGCCTGCAGTCTCTCTCTCACCGGCGTGACGTGGGTTCCCTGCGTCTCTTCTATAAATACTTTCACGGCTTCTGCTCCGATGAACTTAGATCACTGGTGCCTCCTAGGTACGAATTTGCACGAGATACTAGATTAGCAACTAGGTCCCACTCTTTTACAGTGAAATCGATAAAATGCAACCGCAATTTCAACTCCAACAGCTTCTTTTCTCGCATTTCCCGACTGTGGCATTCCCTTCCACATGATTGCTTCCCCGACAGCTACAATCTCCAGGAGTTTAAATGTAAGGTCAATAGACACCTCCTAACACACTAACTCGCATCCATTCTCTCAAACATTCTTCCCATCTACCCAACCCTCAGCCTCGATATCCTCACCCGTCTATCACCTTCCTTCTGACATTTCCTATATCTAACCACTCTTTCTCTTTACCTTCCCCTATATAACCCCTTGCGCAATAGTGGCAGTGGAATGCCTTGCTTGGGGTGAAATGATAAAAAAAATGTCCAAGTAGTCACTTTAGTTTTTGACCAGAAGCCCAATTAGACCTCAGGTGTAGCGATCGGCACACAGTCCGCAATGTCTGCCGCTTTTAAGCTAGTATTCAATAAATCAATAAATGGCTGGTTTCATTTAACCAAATTCAGGGTTTCGCGTCAGATCGTACATTTGATGCTCCATGACCCATTCACAGTCAGGTTAGCCAAATGCAGACGACAATTCTACTCTTGCAAACAAGCAAATGTCAAGCTCCTTAGTTCTGGTGGCATTTGGGAGGTATTTGCAGACCTTCCTGGTTGGCGTAATGATTACCCCAAAATAATATCAAGTAAAGGTCTGTGACCAGATATTGTTCTTCTATCAAGGGTGAATTATAAAATCATCTTGGTTGAATTAACAATACCATATCAAGGCCGGATGGAACAAAGCCACGATTATAACACTAATAAATATGAAAATCTAAAATCAGTGCTAATAAAGGAGGGGTTTAATGTAATTGTTAGGGCAGTGGAAATTGGAGCAAGGGGTTTCCTTGCAGTCACTCTGTACTAATGTCTGGGTCAAATTGGAATCAAAGGGCGTAATAGGACCAAAAGTATGAAACAACTAATATAAATCACTGAAAATAGTTCTATGTGGATATGGAAGAAACGAAATATTCCGTGGAGTGTTTCAACTAACATGACGGCCTGACATTATTGATCGTGAATGCGTAATCAGGTTCACGCTGTTTTCTAGGAACGCAAGGTTTGCCATTTTTCGTTTTTCGAAAATTTAATTTTGCCGTTAGACATTTGAACAAGTATAACTACACTTGTATATTGTTATAATGGGGCCTCACATTAGTAAGGGGGAGCCGGTGTGCAAGTGAAACCGGTGAGAGGAAGGCCCTGAAACGGCGCACATTCTCTCCCGATGACCCCAATTTAAATATAAATTCGAAAGGATCAAAAGAAGTTCAATGAAGTCATATGCCGTAGAGAAGCTCGGTGGAACTTTTATTGGGATGAGGAGCATTTTATATTCAGATCGCTTCAGGTGAGTGTCAATTACTTTCCAGTAATTTCCTTCTTCTTAATAGGAAACGTATTAAGTGCATAATATTCAACACTGAATAAATTGCCAAGGTATCTGAACAAATATTGATATCGAAAATGAATGATTTTTCATTAGTATAAGATTAACTTATTAATAAACATACCTATGTATTTACACTACCGGCCATAATTATTAAGCCACCCCACTGTTTAAAAAAATGATGTATTCATAATATTTTTTAGTATTTATTGCCAAGGGAATAATTGTAAATGAAAATAAAATGGTTCTTTTGTTAATACTTCACAGTAACATGTGCATCAAATGAATTTATAAATATTTAATAATTACTTATATTGCAGTTACATCAATAAAAGAATGAAAAAAATGTAGAGTGATTTGGATGAGGTCATCTTTGCTTCTTTGCCTTGTAAAATTTTGCAACGTAATAATAAAAAAAGAACTATTTCATTTACATTTAGAATTATCCACTTGGCAATAAATAGTAAAAATAGTATGAAATACATCATTTCTTTTAAAAAAACTGATATGACCTAATAATTATGGCCGGTGATGTATGTATGTATGGGGAACTTTTTTTTTTTAATCGAGTCACCCCAAGCAAGTCATTCCACTGCCACTATAGCGCAGGGGGTTACATAGAGGGATTGGGTATGGGAAATGTCAGAAGGAGGGTGATAGAGGACTTAGAATGTACATAGGGAGAAAGTTGGAGAGAGTGGGTGTGAGTTAGTGTGTTAGGAGGTGTCTATTGACCTTACATTTAAACTCCTGGAGGTTGTAGCCGTCGGGAAAGCAGGCATGCGGTAGGAAATTCCACAGGCGGCAAGTGCGAGAAAAGAAGCTGTTGGAGTAGAAATTGCGGTTACATTTCATCGGTTTCACTGTAAAAGGGTGGGACCTAGTTGCCAGTCTAGTATTTCGTGCAAATTCACATCTAGGGGGCACCAGTGATTTATGTTCGTTAGAGCAGAAACCATGAAAGTATTTATAGAAGAGGCACAGGGAAGCCACGTCACGCCGGTGAGAGAGAGAGACTGCAGGCGGTCAGCCAAGTCGGTATCAATCACATTACAGATTCTTCGCTGTATTTTGTCAAGAACCCCGAGGAGAATAGAATGGGCACTCGACCAGATGTGGTAGCAGTACTCAATATACGGGCGGATGGTGGATTTATATAATTGCAGGATAGATTCAGGTGGAAAGAAATTCCGGGCTCTGCACAGAGAACCGACTTTCATAGCTGCGGATTTAGCAATGGATTCGACGTAGTCATTCCACTTGAGGTCCGCTGAGAGTGTCAGGCCAAGCAGGCGTAGAGATTTACTCTCTGGGATGCAAGCCTGTTCCGTGCTAATGGGAGGGAGATGCGGGTGTCTGTGGTGGTTAATTGACAGCAGCTTCGTTTTGGAAGAATTGAATTTTACGAGCCATTTCTTACCCCAATCCACCACGGATTGGAGGTCCTTCTCAAGCTCGGCAGCGAGGTTCGCCTTGTCACCAACACCAGATTTTTCATCGAGGCGAGAGTAAACTGTGGTATCATCGGCGTACATGCCTACTTGTGATCTTATGGCATCGGGGAGATCATTGATATAGATTAGAAAGGGTGTAGGACCTAAGATAGAGCCTTGGGGTACATCCGCATTTGTAGGGTAGTTCTGGGAGGCATGCCCGTTTAATACCACCTTCAGTGTGCGGTTAGAGAGAAATGACAGGATTAAGTCCAACAAAAGTCCAATTATGCCGTAGCATTGCAGTTTCCGTAGAAGGCCTGCATGCCATACTCTGCGAATGCTTTAGAGATATCCAAGGCGACGGTTCGGGCTTCACTATTCTTGTCGAGAGCCTGATATATATACTCGGTGATGGTCGTTAGCATATAAGCAGTGACCTGGTGAAGCGGAAGCCATACTGTTTGTCCGAGAGGAGCCCGTGGGCTGTGAGATGCTGAACCACCTCGGCATTGATAATGGCTTCGAACACTTTGCCGAAGATCGGAAGAAGGCTGATGGGGCGGTAATTTGCGGGGTCCGATGGTTCACCAGTGTTCTTGAATATTGGAACCACAGAAGAAGACTTCCAACAGGCAGGGAAGCAGCAGGAAGATCGGCAGAGGTTGTAGAGCTTAGAAAGGATAGAGGAGAGTTCAGGGGCACAATTCTTCAAAACTATGATTGGGATTCCATCCCTACCACTCGCTTTGTGAGGGTCCAATTTTGAGACTATGCTAGAAATCAGCGAGTGCGTGATGTGTGCATCATTCAATTGGGCCTCAGTTCTAGATGGAAAATTGGGTGTCTGGATTCCAGACGAATCCAGGATCAAATTGGTCGAGAATCTATGGGCAAAGTATTCAACCTTGTCCGCTGAGGAGGTGAGGACCTCAAACTCGTTTATTAGTGGGGGTATTGAGAATTTACTCGTTATAAGCACGCGTTTGCAGAGGCGCCAGTAGTCTTTGGTACCGAACTTGGAGGATGCTATGCGCTGCTTCATCCTGGCAGCAAACAGCATCTTAGCTTCGTTAAGTATGTTTTTACACTTATTACGAGCTGAGGCGAAAAGGCGCCTGTGTCGGTCTGACACGTGGCTACCATAAAGCCGGAAGAAGTGATTCCGGTGGGCAATGGCGGCCGAGCAAGCGGGCGAGAACCAGGGAGACGAATGGGATTTAAGCTAAAATTTCCTGGCAGGGATGAATGCATCAATGCCAGCCTTAACCCAGGAGGAGACCTCTGATGCACAGTCTTCGATGGGAAGACTAAAAACATTGTTCCAAGGGACGTCGCAGAGGAAATCACGGAACGAATCCCAGTCTGCTCTTTGATAGCAGTAGGATATTCTGTTGGTCTGGGTTTCTTCGGTAGGGGTGGAGTGGAAGGAGATGTTGACAGAAATTACGGCGTGGTCAGAATTTCCGAGAGGGCAGAGCTGTCTGGTGGAGCAAGAATTTGGGGTGGAAATGAAGCAGAGGTCTAGTAGCGAGTCCCTTCCGTTAGGGCTATTGGAGAAACGCGTGGGGAAGTCCACCACTTGCGTAAGGGATTGGGAGATCGAAAAATTAAAGGTATGGACACCAGCAGGGTCGGTTACAGAGTTTTCCTGCCACTTAGTGTGGTGGGCGTTAAAGTCGCCAAACACGAAAATATGGGCAGAACATGAAGCCCTGCTTTGAATCTCACTATGGTCGCTTTGTTACTCCGGAAAGTGCCTGAAAACAATACCACGGGTGTACCCAAGCCTTGTGAGTGAAAGTGGATGGTTGTGTTAGCTCTAAATCACAAGTCCTCGTGACCGACTGTTTGAGCTTCCTAGCCTTGTACAGACAACTGTCCACGCTAGATAACGATCTCTCTCTCTCTCTCTCTCTCTCTCTCCTAACTAAAGTCCGCTCAGCATAGTTGAAGTATAAACAACAGTTGGGTTATGTGGGTGTTGATTAAACACAAGTGTGCTGAAGCAATGGGAATTAGCTAGCTCCCCGCTGGTAGACGGGTATCCTCGAATACGAGAAATCACGTATTATTTAATTTATATATGTATGAACAGGGCACCTGGGCGTGGTGTAATGGTTAGCAATCTTGTCTCGCTATAATCATTATAGTTATGTGTTAGCAGAAAACAGTCATCCCTGGGTGTTGAATTTAATGTCCATTTATATACATACACTACCGACCATAATTATTAGGCCACCATGTTTTATCTAAAGAAATGATGTATTTCATACTATTTTTAGCATTTATTACCAAATGAAAATAAAATGGTACTTTTGTTATTATTACTTTGCAAAATGTTACAAGGCAAGGAAGGAAAGGTGAACTCGTCCGAATCACCCTAAATTTTCTTCATTCTTTCATTGATGAAACTGCAATATAAGTAATTATAAAATATTTATAAATCCATTTGATGCACATGTTATTGTGAAATATTAAGAAAAGAACCATTTTATTTTTATTTACAATTACTCACTTGGTAATAAATATTAAAAAATAGTATGAAATACATCATTTTTTTTAAACACTGGGGTGGCCTAATAGTTATGACAGGTAGTAATGAGATCGATCTTCACTGGGTACCCTCTACTTTCAGCTGTGTGTCACGTCTAAGCTACGCTTAGAAAATCACCTTACTCTATGTTTTGGGGTTGGGCGCAGAGCTAACAACCCTACCCCATAAAAACAATTTGTAACGGAAACAACAAAAACGCTGCCCTACACACCACTGGGTGTAACAGAAAAGTTATTTATGTATGAACAACATATCTTTTTCTTTTATGTGACATGTTCTTTCAGGACGTAGGCGATCATGGCTTTCCACATCTCCCTCTCCCTGGTGACTCTTAGCACGCCTTCTCCTGTTGCACCATGCAACCCTCATTCCTTCATCCACCTGATCAGGTCCTTCAAATATGCTATCCGCTGCTTCCCCTGTTTCTTTTTCTCTCTATCTGGCCTGTTGGTATCAGGTTCTCCAAGCCCTCTTTTCTCATTGCATGTCACAGAAACTTAAGCTGCCTCTTCCTGATGCTCAGTATTAATTTCCTTTTCGTCTCCATCTTTTCCAAAACTTCGTCATTGCTCATATGCTTGGTCCATGTTATCCGCAACATCCTTCTGTAGAACCACATTTCAGCTGCTTCAGGTTTTTCCTTCATCTTCGAAGATATTGTCCAACATTTATTTCTATATTGAAGAACCGACCTCACATAGCAATCCAGTACTTTCCTCTTTGTTTCTAGTGAAATTGTCCTGTTTCTTAATAATTTACTCAACTTCTGGAATATCAAAGGCATGCAAAATAGCTTCAGTGATTTCTTCAAAAGTGCCTAAGACGCATACTGAAAATGGAATGGCAGTTATTGATTCCACTATCGTTCTACAAGCATATGAATGCAAATATCTTCAACCAGATGGAGTGGACACGTTTGGAATATAGCAGATAACAACTTTTCTGTCAGGAACTGAAGACATGAAAACATCCACAACAGAAGTCTGGGAATTGTTTTATAGACTCCTGCAGATTTTCTCGCACTTCCCGCCTGTGGAACTCGCTTTCATATTCTTGCTTTCCCGACGGCTACAACTTCCAGGAATTTAAATGCAATGTCAATACTCATCTCTTCACTACTTGACTCTAGTTCTTTCTACACCATCCTGTATATCATTTCTCTTCACCTTTGCAACTGTCATCACACCTGTATTCCCATCCTTCTCTTGCTCCTTTCTAACTGGTTTGTTTTTCTCCTCACTCTAATCTTTTTACTCTTATGTAGCCCCCTAATCTGTTTACTGTTATGTAGCCCCCTGCACATCAGTGGCGTTCCCGCCTTGCTCGAGGTGATACGATTAAAAAGTAAAGTCCAATTCTTACCTGAATAGATGGCAAGTATTAGGAAGAACTGAAATTTAATCGTAGGTTAAGGTGAAGCAGTTTATGAGGGAGGGATATAAAATCTTTTGAATGTTTCCGGTCTGCTCAAATAAAGCGTGATCACCGACGCTGCGGTCAATTTGATGTGGCAAATAATATGCACTTATGTCGGGCGTAGGCGCAAGCCGTGCTCCAGCGCAGGTTAATGTAAATCAACTGAAAGGTCATCATAATAATAAGAAGCAAGCCAACTTAACTCATCTTCCTGCCAGCAAAAACAGTGTTGTTTACAACAAGGTTTGCAGATCATCACAGGGACTGAGAAAGAACAAAGTGGTATACAGGAAAGATGCAGTCCATGTAGATCCAATCAAGGATACATAATTTATCTGTCATATATGCCTGATATCAAAGAAATCAAAAGATAGTCATCTTATGAACCATGTACGCTGAAACGAGACGGAAGCCATTATAAATGATGCGAAGTTTGAGGAGGCGGGTCTCGGCTGAGTAAGATGTGGCAATCACTATTTATATATGTAAGTATGCAATTATGTATGTATGCGTGGCTGAAACAATTATGAATATATATAGCGATGCCAAATTTGCTGAAATCGAATGCTGGTCTCAAGGGTGTAGTTTATTGTAACCTAAAGGCTTTTAGCATTAATGATAAAGCCTGGGAAACAGTTTCTGTAGAAAGATCTGACTGGACCTTGATTTGAAAACGATGCAGCAAATAAACCAGTAATTAAAATAAATAAATAATAATAAATCAACAAACCACGACCATCAAAATAAACGTTAAAATAATACAATCGGCCACCCACAATGCAATAGGCTACCCACAATGCAATAAGCTACCCACAATGCAATAGGCTACCCACAATGCAATAAGCTACCCACAATGCAATAGACTATTCACAATGCTTCACTGACTTGTATATCTAAAAAGCCGAGCAAAAACAACGCACATGGCCTGACAATTGCGTTTAGCATGGAAAAGTCGTCTCGGGGTTTTGATTTCAATGTCCATTTATATATATACACTATCCGCCATAATTATAAGGACACCCCAGTTTTTTAAAAGAAATCATGTATTTTATACTATTTTTAGTATTTATTGCCAAATAAAAACAGAATGGTTCTTTTGTTATTATTAATTTGCAAAGGTTTACAAAGCAAAGAAGCAAAGATAAACCCGTCCGAATCACCCTAAATTTTCTTCATTCTTTCATTGATGAAACTGCAATATAGGTAAATATGAAATATTTATAAATCCATTTGATGCACATGTTATTGTGCAATATTAACAAAAGAACCATTCTATTTTTATTTACAATTTCTCACTTGGCAATACTAAAAAATAGTATTAAATACATCATTTTTTTAAAACACTGGGGTAGCCTAATAGTTATGGCCGGCAGTATATATATATATATATATATATATATATATATATATATATATACTAGCAATATAGGGTGTAATGAAAGCTTTAAAACTAATCCATGGTCCTGGAACTCAGACTCTTTGGACGTTGGCACGAAAGACTAAAAAGCAATAGTTGTTTCCAGTTAAAGCGAAACCGTAGACTGAAAGAAAAATGAATGGATGGAAGTCAAATTTTGATTTCCTGGTATCGATATCAAATAAGATTTTTTCATTGTAAACTGAATTTTGAAGGCTAAATAAGTCCTCTGAGTAAATGGTATCATGACTGAGACTAAGAACTACAATTATATCTACTTAGAGCCAAACACGAAGCAAAAACTAAAACAAAATGGCTGAAAAAATACAGACATACAAGCAGATAAACAGACACACAAACAAACATCTAGCCTTTCATATATATATCTAAATATTATCGATTTTCTGCTCTATTTTAAGAACTGCAGACTTGAAACTTCTGAATATCGTTTCTGGTGTCTTTGTCTATAAGTGTATGAATTTTGATTAAAATCTGATGATTCGTTATATAACCAGATTTTTTCGATTATCAATTTTTGATATTTATCGGGGAGGTACATCGACTCAAAACCTAGCTAAGAACACTCGCAGACGCTTATAGTACAGCTGTGTAAATTTTCAAGAAAATCGATTCAGCCGTTTCGGAGTCTATAAGTAATGGATACACACAGACACACACACACTCACAGACAATGTTCCATTTATAAATAAGTTTATTTTTTCTTTCTTCCTTCCGCTTTGTCTTCATTTCTTTCTTAATTTATTTTTTAATCCATGCATAATGCCTCCATTTTGTTTTATTTCATTCGTCATTTCTTTCATGCTTTTTTTTCCAACTTTACTTCATCGTTTACCCAATCAGTTAAACTCCTTTTTATTTCATAGTATTTCTATTCCTTTCCTTGTCATCGTTTCTATTATACTGTATTTTTCTTCACCGACTTGGCTGACCGCCTGCAGTCACTCTCTCACCGGCGTGACGTGGCTTCCCTGTGCCTCTTCTGTAAATACTTTCACGGCTTCTGCTCCGATGAACTTGGATCACTGGTGCCCTCTAGGTTCGAATTTGCACGAGATACTAGATTAACAACTAGTTCCCATTCTTTTACAGTGAAACCGATTAAATGTAACCGCAATTTCTACTCCAATCGCTTTTTTTCTCGCACTTCCCGCCTGTGGAATTCCCTTCCGTATACTTGCTTCTCCGACAGCTACAATCTCCAGGAGTTTAAATGTAAGGTCAACAGACACCTCCTAACACACTAACTCGCACCCATTCTCTCAAACACTCTTCCTATGTACCCCCCTTACTCGTCTATCACCCTCCTTCTGACATTTCCTATATCGAATCGCTCTCTCAACACTTTTCCCTATGTAACCCCCTGCGCTATAGTGGCAGTGGAATGCCTTGCTTGGGATGAAACGATTTAAAAAAATCAAATCTTTCAAAGAATCTATTAAAGCAACATTTATTTCGAAGTACTGCTGCCACATCTGGTCGGGTGCCCCTTCTATTCTCCTCGGGGTTCTTGACAAAATACAGCGAAGAATCTGTAATGTGATTGATACCGACTTGGCTGACCGCCTGCAGTATCTCTCTCACCGGCGTGACGTGGCTTCCCTGTGTCTCTTCTATAAATACTTTCATGGCTTCTGCTCTGACGAACTTAAATCACTGTGCCCCCTAAATGTGAATTTGCACGAGATAATAGACTGGCAACTAGGTCCCACCATTTTACAGTGAAACCGATGAAATGTAACCGCAATTTCTACTCCAACAGCTTCTTTCCTCGCACTTCCCGCCCGTGGACTTTCCTACCGCATGCTTGCTTTCCCGACGGCTACAACCTCCAGGAGTTTAAATGTAAGGCACCTACTAACACACTAACTCACACCCACTCTCTCCAACTCTCTCCCTAAGTCGTCTATCACCCTCCTTCTGACATTTCCCATACCCAATCCCTCTACGTAACCCCCTGCGCTATAATGGCAGTGGAATGCCTTGCTTGGGGTGACAAGATTAAAAAAAAAAAATTCCTCTTAATTTTATTGCTTCTCTTTTATCCTTCATCTCTTCGTTCTTCATATCTTCTTCTTCTATGTGCCCTGTCCTTTCAGGACGTAGGCGATCATGGCTTTCCTCGTCTCCCTATCCCTGGTGGCTCTTAGTATGTTTTCTTCTGTTGCACCACACAACCCTCGTTCCGTCAGCCACTTGCTTTGGCAATTCAAATATGTTATCCGCTGCTTTCCTCTGTTTCTTTTTTCCTCTATCAGGCCTGTTAGTATCAGGTTCTCCAAGCCCTCCTTCCTTATTGCACGTCCCAGAGACTTCAGTTGTCTCTTCCTGATGCTCAGAATTAATTTCCTTTTCGTTGCCATTCTTTCCAAAACCTCATCATTGCTCATATGCTCGGTCCATGATATCCGCAGCATCCTTCTGTAGAACCACATTTCAGCTGCTTCAAGTTTTGTCATAATTTTCGATGAGACTGTCCAGCGTCCACTGCTGTATTGAAGAACTGACATCACATAGCAATTCAGCACTCTTTTCTTTGTTTCTAGTGAAATTTTTCCTGTGTGTCCTTTGCCATGCCAATTCGCCTTCGGATCTATTTGTCGCACATTCCATCTCCTGTTAGAACAATTCCTAGGTATTTAAATTATTGTACTTGCTTGATTCTAGTATCATCTACCTTTATTTGCCATTTTGGGTTGCTCTTTTTGCTGATGACCAAACATTCAGTTTTCTTACAGTTAATTTGTAGTCCTTTTTATATCACTCTCCTCAACTACCTTCTGTAGGTGGTCGTGTAGTTTTTTTTCTGTGTCTGCCATCAGCACTGTATCATCTGCATATCTTATGTTGTTAAAATTGTGGCCTCCAATAACAAATCCTGGATTAGCATGTACCGTCTTCAAAATATTCTTGCTGTACAATTTGAACAGATCCGGTGAAAAGACACATCATTGTCATACGACCCTTTTTATCTTTGTAAATCAGCTGAAATCGTTACCTGTCCGGATGCAGGCAGTTTGCTGCCAGTAAGGCATTTAAATTCGTCCTTATCATGTTTCTTTTGATTTTCACTTTTTTATTTCTAGTCTCCCATAAGTTCTTGATATATCGACACGACCGGCGATAATTATTAGGCCAGCCGGTTTTTAAAAGAAATGATGTGTTTCATACTATTTTTAGTATTTCTTGTCAAGTGAATAATTTTAAATGAAAATAGAATGGTTCTTTTTTCAATATTGCACAATAACAAGTGCATCAAATGCATTTATAAATATTTAATAATTACCTTTTTTGCAGTTTTCTCAATTAAATTATTCTTTCATTTAGAAACTTTAGGGTGATTCGCACGAGTTCATCTTTGCTTACTTGTCTTGTAAAATATTGCAAAGTAACAATAACAAAAGAACCATTCTATTTTCATTTGACAATAAATACTACAAATAGAATGAAATCCATTATTTCTTTAAAAACACTAGGGTCGCCTCATAATTATGGCCAGTAATGTATATCGATATTTATTGCTTTGTAATCACTCCCGTGCTTTCTTTCTTTCTTTCTTTCTTTCTTTCTTTCTTTCTTTCTTTGTCTTTTCGTATCAATCTAACTATCTTTCGATCTACATATTTAACTCTCTCTCTCTCTCTCTATATATATATATATAGAGAGAGAGAGAGAGAGGAAGAGAGAGAGAAAAAATATGAAGAGAGAGAGAGAAAATATATATATATCACTTGAACAGTGATATATATGTTTATATCACGGTCGAATATCCCAGGAAATTCAGTTGTCTATTCCAGATGTTATCAGATGTGTTCATATCTATCTATCTATCTATCTATCTATCTATCTATCTATCTATCTATCTATCTATCTATCAGTTTGTTCATACCTATCTATCTATCTATCTATCTATCTATCTATCTATCTATCTAAATGATCTATCTATCTATCTATCTATCTATCTATCTATCTATCATATCTATCTATCTATCTATCAGTTTATTCACTATCTATCTATCAGTTTGTTCATATCTATCTATCTATCTATCTATCTATCTATCTATCTATCTAAATCTATTCTATATCTATCTATCTAAATCTTCTATCTATCTATCTATCTATCTATCTATCTATCTATCTATCTATCAGTTTGTTCATATCTATCTATCTATCTATCTATCTATCTATCTATCTATCTTTGTTCATATCTATCTATCTATCCTATCTATCTATCCATCTATCTATCTATCTATCTATCTATCTATCTATCTATCTATCGGTCCTGCAAAGATTGGTTCCCTGTGATATTTCTCTTTCCTCTAAATTACAAATGTGTAACTCTTCAGCTCGCGCCAGCCATTGCTCGCATGAGCCTTGATCTGATATGCTCTCTATTTTGTTTTCTGCTCATTTATTTTACTTTCTCGTCGACGCCAACACAAAAATAGGACAATTTCTGGTCTTCCTTCAAAAGATGATTTAATTCTTTTGTGGCGCAAAGAGTGAAAGACATAATGAGATCGCGTGGAGGAAGAAGGAGCACGTTCTTTTGCAGGCGATCTATTGCGTAATGCAAAATCATTTGACCATGCAAAAATTAATTGCATTTAAACTACATATCTGTGCACATATTTTCAAAGGTTTCGTGTGGAGAACAGTGGATGCATGGCCAGCATGGAATTGCATACAAATATGATTAGACACTGTTAAGAAGATGCATACATCCATATATATATATATATATATATATATATATATATATATATATATATGTGTGTGTGTGTGTGTGTGTGTGTGTGTGTGTATATTTTTGTGCGCCTTTTCTCTCTGTGTGTACGTGCGTATGTGTGTGCCAGTGTGTACCTCTGTGCGTGAGTTTTTTATTAGCAATAATTTAAAACAGTTCATTTAAATTATATGCAAACACATTTGGAGTTTTATGTAATTTTAAGCCCAAATGACGTCAGAATTCTTGAAATAAGCTCATTTACACACAAATACACACACACATACACAAACATGTCTATATATATATATTCTAAATTATATTTTTGAACATGTACAATATTTTTTTTTATATATCCACTACAAATCGTACATTTGTTTCGACAGTGAAACTACAATGTCTCATCAGGTAGTGTGCCACAACCTCATCCCACCTGATGAGACATTGTAGTTTCAATGTCGAAACAAATATACGATTTGTAGTGAATATATAAAAATTTTACATGTTCTAAAATATAATTTAGAATAAATATTCACATCTCTATATTATATATTATATTATATGAAATTATATTATATATCGAGCACTGTTTTAAATTAATGTTTCGATCGTTGTAAAAAATCTTTTTTTCTTCGATCCCTATTCACTTATATATATATATATATATATATATAGTGAGAGAGAGAGTGTGTGTGAAAGAGTGAGTAAGAAGGTAAATAAGTCATGGTAAGAAAACCTATCTTGGTAAATAATCTAAATGGATCCTAGTAATATAACTGTCATGGCGGCATCACCGACAGACTTTATGAACTCTACCAACCATTCTTGTGAGGAGAAGTATAATATGTGAAGATGTATCCATGTGGTTGTGAGTGGGTGTGTAATAGTTTTATTGTCACTTTTACTACCCAATGAACTTTTTTGTCCCCTTATCCTATTGATTCATATCCGAGATAAGGCTAAAGTTTCTATTCTGGATCATGTTACTGCATTTCCATTTCGTTTAAAAAAATATTTATTCCGGGAAAATATTTGTACCGAACGAAACAAATAATGTGTAATGTAAAGAAATGAACTAATTAGTTAATAGAAATTAATTATAATTTATGAGTTGAGTTTTCCATTATAGATATCATATTGCTCTGGACAACATCCACTGAGTTATTTATACAGATATAGCGCTTAATGTTTTATATAAAGTAGAACTTGTTGGATTATCCTCACCTTCAGGGACTTGACATCATTACCTCTCTCTATCTCTCGTTCTCTGTGTTTATATATATATATATATATATATATATATATATATATATATAATAGCAACTAATGTGCCAGACAAACCTACCTAGGTTTCTCTTTCGTCAGGGAAAGCTGGCAAAAGAGAAAAAGAAAAAGTGACATATATTTTTTTATATATCGTTTTTCCTTTTCTTCTTTAGCCAGCTTTCCTTGAAGATCAGTTTAGGAGAAACCTAGGTAGGTTCGTCTGGCTCATTAGGTGCTATTTAGTTTGCTCTACCTTTATATTGAGCGCTTTCTGTTAGATGGTTACTCGTGTCGGGTTTTTTTCTTTGGGCTTCGTGTTGATTTTGGTGCGAACAATTTTTGACTGACTTTCATACCCTAAGCTCTTTTTTACAACCATTTTTTCCTTCGTTCAATAGTTTTCGAAGAAGGTTTTCGAGACGAGTATAATTATAATCACGTATATATATATATATATATATATATATATATATATATATATTATCGTGTCACCCCAAGCAAGGTATTCCACTGCCACTATAGCGCAGGGGGGCTCATAGAGGGATTGGGTATAGGAAATGTCAGAAGGAAGTGATAGACGACTTAGGATGTACATAGGAAGCGAGTTAGGGTGAGTGGGTGTGAGTTAGTGTGTTAGGAGGTGTCTATTGACCTTACATTTAAACTCCTGGAGGTTGTAGCCGTCGGAGAAGCAAGCATGAGGTAGGGCATTTCACAGGCGGGAAGTGCGAGGAAAAAGCTGTTAGAGTAGAAATTGCGGTTATATTTCATCGGTTTCACTGTAAAAGGGTGGGTCCTAGTTGCCAAACTAGTATCTCGTGCAAATTCACATCTAGGGGGCACAGTGATTTAAGTTCGTCAGAGCAGAAGCCATGAAAGTATTTATAGAAGAGGCACAGGAAAATCTCGTCAGGCCGGTGAGAGAGATACTGCAGGCGGTCAGCCAAGTCGGTATCAATCACAGAGATTCTTCGCTGTATTTTGTCAAGAACCCCGAGGAGAATAGAAGAGTGTCAGGCCTAGCAGGCGTAGTGATTTACTCTCTGGGAGGCAAGCCTGTTCCATGCTAATGGGAGGGAGGTGCGGTTGTCTGTGTTGGTTAATTGATAGCAGCTTCGTTTTGGAAGAATTGAATTTTACGAACCATTTCTTACCCCAATCCGCCACGGATTGGAAGTCCTTCTCAAGCTCGGCAGCGAGGTTCGCCTTGTCACCAACAGCAGATTTTTGATCGAGGCGAAAGTAAACTGTGGTATCATCGACGTACATGCTTACTTGTGATCTTATGGCATCGGGGAGATCATTGATATAGATTAGAAAGAGCGTTGGACCTAGGATAGAGCCTTGGGGTATACTCGCGTTTGTAGGGTATTTCTGGGAGGCATATCCGTTTAATACCACCTTCAGTGTGCGGTTAGAGAGGAATGACCGGATTAAGTCCAACAAAAGTCCAGTTATACCATAGCTTCGCTGTTTCCGTAGAAGGCCGGCATGCCATACTCTGTTGAATGCTTTAGAGATATCCAAGGCGACGGTTCGGGCTTCACCATTCTTGTCGAGAGCCTGGTATATATACTCGGTGATGGTCGTTAGCATGTCAGCAGTGGAACTGGTGAAGCAGAAGCAATACTGTTTGTCCGAGAGAAGCCCGTGGGCTGTGAGATGCTGAACCACCTCGGCATTGATAATGGCTTCGAACACTTTGCCGAAGATCGGAAGAAGGCTGATGGGGCGGTAATTTGCGGGGTCCGATGTTCTTGAATATTGGAACCACAGAAGAAGACTTCCAACAGGCAGGAAAGCAGGAGGAAAATAGGCAGAGGTTGTAGAGCTTAGAAAGGATAGAGGAGAGTTCAGGGGCACAATTCTTCAAAACTATGATTGGGATTCCATAGCTTTGTGAGGGTCCAATTTTGAGATTATGCTAGAAATCAGCGAGTGCGTGATGTGGACATCATTCAATTGGGCCTCAGTTCTAGATGGGAAATCGGGTGTATGGATTCCAGACGAATCCAGAGTCGAATTGGTCGAGAATCTATGGGCAAAGCATTCAGCCTTGTCCGCTGAGGAGGTGAAGACCTCAAACTCGTTTATTAGTGGGGGTATTGAGGACTTACTCTTGCTAAGCACGCGTTTGCAGAGGCGCCAGTAGTCTTTGGTCCCGAACTTGGAGGATGCTATGCGCTGCTTCATCCTGGCCGCAAACAGCATCTTAGCTTCGTTAAGTATCCGAGTAGCTGGTTTGATTTTGGTATTTTGTTTGTTCTTTTTCATGGTGTTTGGTTGAGGAGAGAGGACTAGTGCAGAATCAGTTGGTTACTATTTGCAGCATGTGAGGAATGGAGACTGGCGCAGCCTACAGCATAATGTGGCCTCGGTGTTGCTCACCGGAGTTTCATGAAGGGACGCCCGTCCATGCGCGATATGACACTACAGGAACCCCGATATTATTCAACTGTTGATCAGAGCAGCCCCTCAAGACGCTACGCAAGAGTTCGGGCTCCTAACTACCAGTCGGTCGGAAGCAACAACCAGGAAACTGCCAACCCGGTACCCTCAGATTGGAGAGACAGTGCCACCACACTCACTAACATATATATATATATATATATATATATATATATATATATATGTATATATATATGCAACAAAACCTTAGTAGTCGCTAATCTTTGATCAAGCGCTCTATATGTAAGTAAATGCATGCATGTTCGTAGAGAAATATACTTCAAGTTATGCCTATGCTATACTAGAATGTATTGAAGTCTGCATATGCTTTCATCTATTTGAATTATAATTTTCGTTTCCATTTAACAAGGCCAACACTGTCACGTTTTTCATACATTACTGTCTCGATACAATGTTGTCAAACTAGGCTTAATTACAACAGAAGACCCCACGTGACGTTATTTACCCGCCTTCCCACGTAAGGCGAGATGTGACACAAGGTCTTTTTAATGTGGGTCTTCCCGGCCATATAGCCAGGCCAAAAATATGTCTATTTTTCTCCAGTCGTGATTCTACCCTTCGGCGGAACCACGACTGGGTTAGTGCTCTCTGCTCGAAAGCAGACAGCGCTCTACACCGGAAGGTAGAGAGCTGACAGTGTCATAGTAGCAGAGGCAAATGCCGAATGCGATGACCCCCACGTCACAGGACAGTAGCGATCATCCATTCTTTTTGTCCTCTTTTTCTTGGGTAATCTTTGAGACGAACATATCCATGCTAAACAGTAATAAAAAATATTATCGCAAACGTTGATTTTGGGGCACAATCAAAGACACATCGACAATCGATAAGGTTAAACTATATATATATATATATATACAATTATACATTCCCTACCCCTTCCTTGACTAGCCCCTGCTTCCGGCATAAGAATTTTTCTTTATTTACTGATTGAACGGGCTTGACAACACATGTCTCGAACTGGCTTGTTGAAATAGCTACCCTCTCCTAAATAAATAAAGAAATAAAGAAATATCTGCTCTGTAAATTCAATTAAATTTACATTGAGTTCTCTGTTGGATCAGTTTTATTATTTAAGCGATATTACTAGGATCCTTTGGATTATTTACCAATGTTATCCTGGATATTTTACCGCTGCTATATATATATATATATATATATATCAGCAAATTTTCTTTCAAGCCCGTTTGGTTTAATGGTTTACACATATCTATTTTTGTCTATTTATTTTTATTTTAATCCTCTCACGGATTAATTTCTTAATGTTAAAATTTACAATTTACATATTTTAAAACATTCTGTTATAATCGTAATTTAAAAAAAAAACTACATTTAGATAGTTTAATCTTTTACAGCTATAGAAATTTTAATGCACTGTTTCTGTACTCATAATTAATCTTATCTAATGTGAGTGTATTTTTCTTATATAGAGGGCTTCAAGAATTTGAAGATTTTGTTTTTATTTTCTTGGTGGTGTATCCTTATATTGACGATTAATATTTCTCTAAGTCATAAAATGTTCTTTTAAACGTTGCGCAACAGAACTTGAATCCGACATATGTAATATAATTTTCCTCAGTAATATTGTTGTTGTTGTGAAACCAACTCTGCAGATTTGTCTTTGGATTTGGTAAGAATCTCTAAATCCATACCAGAAGCACCAAACTGAATGTATCAGCAATATTCAATACAAAGTGAAATCTAATAAATCTTTCTAACATACCACAGAACAAAATGATTTTATTGTTATTTTTCTCTGTGTATACGGGTTTCTATCTCACTCGCCCTAGGCGATTTGCTGTAAAAATTTAATCTTCAGGTCCGCGGAGATTTTTCTGCAATTTATATGGAACTTATTTTTTTAATGTGCGGGGTTGATTTAGAATTTACCTTGAAGTAAGTTACTTTGGTATGTTTTCATTTTTTCTCTATTATTTCCTAGTGTTTATTATTATTACGTCTTAATTCTCAACTTGAGATCTATTCTGATGACACAACCATTTAATCCTGACTAGATTGTAAGTCTGGGCACTTCGATGAAATCAAATTAGCAGCTGATCTAAAAAAAGAAATGTCCTACAAACAGTTGTTAACTGAGGCAAGGAATGACGTGTTAATTTTAAAGCCTCCAGAAAGAAACTTTACTGTCAGTCACATGAAAAGGCCCTTTAACATGGCTGATCGTAACCTTTAAAACAGTGATTCGTTGTGCCTTCTCATGCTAATATTCTCTACTGTGATGAAGGGAAAAGATTATATTGAATCCATTGTTAGATCTGCTTCTCAGACAGTTGGTTCACAGTGATAGACATTTTTCTGTCCTGAATCTATTTGACTTATTTATAAGTCCATAATTCGTTCATGCTACTGCTGTATATATATTTAGATATTCTTCAAAAGAGGAATCAGCAATATTATTAATCCTGCTCTGGTGTCTCGGCTTCAGTCGTTTTTCCCACCGTCGTAATCTAGATTCCTTGTGTCTTTTCTATAAATATCTTCGGATGAACTCTTTGTTATACTACCTGTACTTCATGTATTTCAGTGCAGTAGTAGATTGGCTGTATTTCACAGTTAAATTGGCTAGATGTAACCGTAAGTTCTATGCTAATAGTTTCTTCTCTCGCCCACGTACTGAAGGGACACGACACAAGAAGACGAAGAAAAAGAAGAAATAAAATTAAGACATGACTGTGTAGCTAATCAGTAATATGATAAACACATCAGAAATTATAATCTGGGTATAAAGTGGGGGATCAATTCTCTTTTATTTTCAATATATAAACTGATCCCTTACTTTGTGGCTACTCTAGTTTCTATCTATTTATATTCTAGATTCATAGGCTCAATTCCACTTTCGTGTTTTTCAACCAGCTATGATTTTCAAAAACTTAAATGTATTTTCAATCTTCTGTCTTCTGGATTACTCTCGTGTTGTCCTTCCTTAATAATGTTTCTCTTATTTCCTTATTTTTGCACACTCAGTAACCCCCTTATGTCTCAGAGGTTTTATTGCCTTGCCTGTGGTTGTATGATTTTTAAAAAATCACAATTAAATATTTGTGGTTATGTCTTCATTCGTACTCATTTTTTTTATCATTTGCTTTATTTGTTTATCTTTGTCATTTCTTTTACTTGCCTT
Source organism: Ascarosepion bandense (assembly GCA_037127315.1). Lineage (NCBI taxonomy): Eukaryota > Metazoa > Mollusca > Cephalopoda > Sepiida > Sepiidae > Ascarosepion > Ascarosepion bandense. Next base: position 407,228 of record JBBBDQ010001299.1, read on the forward strand.
GTTTAAAGCATATCGTGTCTACTGTCGTTAACTTTTTAAGTTTAGAAATATAATTGATTACCGTTCTTTTAATATCTTATTTCTATTATAGGCGCTTTGCTCTTTCACACGCATGGCTCAGCGTTAGACACTTTAAAGAATGAGGACTGTCGTCATCCAGTTTCTATATTTATGGTCACCCCATCACTGGTATCAAGCAATTTTCTTTTTTAAATATAGCGTAGTTTATTGTGTCTTACCATTTAATATATAGGTCTACCATCCGCCCGTGCAGTGAATACTGTTGCCATATCTGGTCGGTTGCCCCTGCTATTCTCCTTGGGCTTCTCGACAAGGTACAGCGGAGGGTCTGTAATGTGATCGATACTGAATTGGCAGACCGCCTGCAGTCTCTCTCTCTCACCGGGGCGACGTGGCTTCCCTGTGTCTCTTCTATAAATACTTTTATGGCTTCTGCTCCTATGAACTTAGATCACTAGGTTCGAATTTGCACGAGATACTAGATTAACAACTAGATCCCACCCTTTTACAGTGAAACCGATAAAATGCAACCACAACTTCTACTCCAACAGTTTCTTTTCTCTCACTTCCCGACTGTGGAATTCCCTTCCACATGACTGCTTCCCCGACGGCTACAATCTCCAGGAGTTTAAATGTAACGTCAATAGACACATCCTAACACAATAACTAGCTTCCATTCTTTCAAACACTCTTTCTATCCTCCCAACTATCTATCACCTCATTTCTGACATTTCCTATACCTAAACACTCTTTCTATTTACCTTCCCCTATGTAGCCCCAAGCGCAATAGTGGCAGTGGAATGCCTTGCTTGGGGTGAAATGATTAAAAAAAAGGTGAGGAATATGTATACTTATTCATATATACTTATTAGCTCTGTTATATTACATCAAACGCTATCTTATTAACACCATCACTCAAATTGTTCATATCGTATATATAAATATATATATGTGTGTGTGTGTGTGTGTGTGTGTGTGTGTGTGTGTGTGTGTGTGTGTGTGTGTGTGTGTGTGTGCAAAAATTAAGACAGACACGTTATTCCATGGTTCAGCGGAAGCTTAGGCCTATTTCAGATGAACCTTCACCAGCCTCCGTCTTTATTGTACAGAAGATTTTACACGTGTAAAATTTTACACGTGTAAAATCTTCTGTAAAATATACAGAAGCTGATGATGGTACGCCTGAAATAGACCCAAACTTCCGCTTAACCATGGAATAACATGTCTGTCTGAATTCTTACATATATTTGGTCTATATGTACTTATATACATATATATTTAGAGATTTCCTAGAGAGTTATTCTACCACTTTATGTACAGGACACTCCTTTGGATTCTTTTATATCTACACTGTATGTTTATATATATATATATATACTGCAGTATACCCGGCGTTGCTCGGGTGTAATGAAAGCTTTAAAACTAATCCATTGTCCTGGAGCTCAGAAACTTTGGACGTTGGCACGAAAGACTAAAAAGCAATAGTTGTTTCCGGTTAAAGCGAAACCGTAGACTGAAAGAAAAATGAATGGATGGAAGTCAAATATTGATTTCCTGGTATCGGTATCAAATAAGTTTTTTTCATTGTAAACTGAATATTGAAGGCTAAATTAATCCTCTGAGTAAATGGTATCATGGCTGAAACTAAGAACGACTTAGAGCCAAACCCGAAGCCAGAACTAAAATAAAACGGCTGAAAAAATACAGACATACAGGCATATAAACAAACACACACACAAACATCTTGCATTATATATATATATATTATCGATTTTCCGCACTACTGTAAGAAATGCAACCTTGAAACTTCTGAATATTCTTTTCTTGTGTCTTTGTCTATGAGTGTATCAAATTTGATTAAAATCGGACCACTGTTTCTATAACCCGATTTTTTCGATTATCGATTTTCGATATTTATCGGGGGTACCTCGACACAAAAACTAGCTAAGAACATTCGCAGACACTTATATTACAACTGTGTAAATCTTCAAGAAAATCGGTACAGCCGTTTCGGAGTCTATAGGCAACGGGAACACACACACGCAGGCACACACACACATACACACACAGTTACATTTATAAATATGTTTAGATTAGATATATATAGATATATATACGGGGTATGTAATAGATATGCATTACATTCGCTTAAGCACAAATAGTCTTCAAGAAATAATTTTAAAAAATTATCTCTTCTCATTAAAAGGTTATATGGGTCAATCTGGGCGTTTTATGTTTCCATTTGTGCCCCATGTACAGTAAGTCATGGATGTGCGTTGTGGAGCAGTGGATATCGGCTCGGAACAAGAAATCGGGTAGCCGAGTTCGAATTCCTGTTGAATTCCTTGCATTCACTTCCGCGCAAATACCCATGGGAAAGGTATTAATCCCTCTCTTCTCTTCAATTATGGGTTAAATAATTGGACAGATTGAGTTTTATAGCCTTGGCTAGCAACCAGCCTACCGCAGAAAGTCCCCAGCTTTCAACCCAGATATGTGGAAAGAAAATATCAGTGTTCAGACAGAGGATGGAAAGTGCAACATTGAGATCCAAAGACGCATTGGCATGGCCAACGACGCATTTCAAAAGCTAATCAGAGTACTGTGAAACAAGAACATAGCATTAGAAACAAAGAAAAGGGTTAAGGATTATTATGTGATATCTGTTCTTTTGTAGGGAAGTTAGCGTTGGACGATCTCCTCGATGATGAAGGAGAGGCTTGAGGCAGCAGAAATGTGGTTTTACAGAAGGATGCTGAGGATACCATGGACTGAGCCCTTGAGCAATAAGGAGTCGTTGGAGAAGAATCAAACGCATACTTAACATCAGGAACTGACTGAAGAGGTTCTTGGGACATGTAATGAGGAAGAAGCGCCTGGACAATCTAATATTCCCCGGACGAATAAAGGAAAGATAGACAAGGAAACGCAGCGCAAAAATACTTGATAGGCATGAACAAATGAAAGGTTAAGTGAAGTTTGGGAGAGATTGAGAGCGACAAAAGACAAATTCAAGTAGAAGTCCATGATCGCCTAGGTCCTGAAGGGACAAGTCACAAGAAGAAGAAGAAGAAGAAGAAGAAGAAGAAGAAGAAATAAAACTAAGACATGACTGTGTAGCTAATCAATAATGAGAAGAGGTAGAATCATACCTCATCATAATATGATAAACACATAAGAAATTATAATATGGGTTTAAAGTGGAGGATCCATTCTCTTTTATTATCAATATATAAACAGATCCCTCACTTTGTAGCCATTCTAGTTTCTATCTATTTATATTCTGGGTTTATGGGTTTGAGCAAATGGATGGCAGATAGGGGTTTGGGAGAGATACCAAGAGGAAAAATATTGAGAGCGACAAAAGGCAAAGTCAAGTGGAAGTCCATGATCGCCTACGTCCTGAAGAAACACGTCACATGAAGAAGAAGAAGTCAGCTACAGAGTAACTCTAGGAACCCACTGCTCTTGGGATCGACGATGATAATACCTTGTCCGCTGACAAGCTAGAAAAATATACCATTATTTCAGCTTTACTGACTATGTTGCAAACATGTAAAAGAAAAATAGTATTCACAGAACTGCTGATTTGAACAGAGATGTTCTTAATGGATATCGTTATTTCATTTTATTTTATTTTTATTTTTTTTCATTTGTAGAAACTCGCAATTCACCTTTATTGTTCTTATATGGAAAGATAAGCCTACAATTTAATTCGGTTTCTGTTTGGTTTCTCTAAATGTTCCCTGGTGTTTTTTTATCATTGCGTTTGAATCGGCGAAATTGAGTGATCAGCTCGATATTCGAATCAATACTTGTTCTATAGACGTGAAATTGAGACCCTGATTGCTTTGACCATTACCAAAATCAAGCTAACGTTTTTTTATAATCAATTGGCAGTATAGCCCGGCGTTGCTCGGGTGTAATGAAAGCTTTAAAACTAATCCTTAGTCCTGGAGCTCAGACTCAGCCTAAAGAATATTTGTGTGAAGTTTGGTGAGAATCGGATAAAAATTGTGGATTTGCATAAAGGACATACAGCAGATAAACAGCCACACACAAGTATCTTGCCTTATATATATATATATATATATATATATATATATATATATATATTATCAATTTTCTGCATAATTGTAAGAACTGTAACTTCTGAATATCGTTTCTTATGCCTTTGTCTATGAGTGTATCATATTTGATTAAAATCGGATCTCTCCTTCTATAACTCGATTTTTTCGATTATCGATTTTCGATATTTATCGAAGGTACCTCGACACAAAACCTAGCTAAAAACACTCGCAGACGCTCATAGTACAACTGTGTAATTTTTCAAGAATATCGGTTCAGCCGTTTCCGAGTCTATAGGTAACGGACACACACTCACACATACACACACACACACAGACATAGTTCCATTTATGAATAAGTTTAGATTTCAAATCAATTGGAATCATTTATCAAATACATCTGATAATCTCGACATTGTGCAATGGTTAGCAAGCTTATCCTGCTAGAAGATATTACAACTGGGCAGGGTGTTCGAGTCCCACTGGGTGCTCAACATTTTCGGCCTTGTGTCACTTCTTAGGGGAGCTTAGAAAATCATCATCATCATTATTATCATTTTGCGGCCTCGGCCGAGATTCAAAATCTTGTCAGTAGCTAAATACTTGATGCTTCGCTAGAGCTACCAAGGGTGTTTTTATCGTGACACCCTCACTAGATGGCTTGCCTACCACGGCTTCACCCTCATTGAGAGAAGAATATTTTTTTAATCATTTCACCCCAAGTAAGACATTCCACTGCCACTATAGCGCCGGGGGTTACATAGGAGAAAATGCTGAGAGAGCGATTAGATATAGGAAATGTCAGAAGGAGGGTGATAGACGAGTAAGGAGGTACATAGGAAGAGTGTTTGAGAGCATAGGTGCGAGTTAGTGTGTTAGGAGGTGTCTTTTGACCTTACATTTAAACTCCTGGAGATTGTAGCTGTCGGAGAAGCAAGTATGCTGAAGGGAATTCGATAGCCCGCGCCAGTTTCCCAACCGGGTATTTTTTACAACCTCGCGGTAAATGAAAACCAACACTCTGGGCACCTGGATTTAGTATAGCGGTTAGAAAGCTTGTCCTGCTAAAATTATAACAATTATGCAGTGAGTTTGATCCTCACTAGGTGGCCCATACTTTTGGCCTTCTGACACATCTAAGCTACGCTAAGAACATCACCTACCAAATACATATATTATAGTAACACTTTGCCCATTCACTTCGTGTTAATATTCATTCAAGTTCCGATTTTTCTGAAATGTAAAATATCTAATGAATTTAAGGATTGGGTTTGAGATTTTGGAGGGCGGAAGAAAACGTCACAATTTAATAAAATTAAGTTAACAAAGTTAAGTTGCAAAACTGTAAAAATTATTATCATCATTATTATTAATAATAGAAATAATATTAATAACAATAATAATCACAATTTTTAGCATTCCACTCTCCAACTCCGTTCCCACTGACAAAATCTTGCTATTTCCTCGCTACTCTATCTCTATACCCATGGCAAATGTTCAGACGTACTATATTCCTACGTTGCCCTTTCACAATTAAATCCGCGATATCTCGTACGCAAGGTAGAATCATCTTCATTCTCATCTTATACCATTAGTAAGTAAGAAGTTCAACTCAGATAACTTCTTCCCCATAATTGTTACTTCGTGGATTAAATAACTGACTTATTTATTTCTTTGAATTTTACGGTTTATCAACCATCTGTATTTAGATTGTATGAATAATTCTTTTTTATTCAGAGTGAATATTACATGATCAATATTTGTGCGTAAATTAATTTAACGAACAGGACTGAAATTCGAACTCTGCTCTTTTATTTTTTATTTCATGCTCCCATACATTACACCGCTCGCACATCCACTTTCTTCCTGGAACAAACTTCAAAAAGGTTACTTATACGATTACTATTTTTTACGGTTTATCATAACACATAAAAAACATAACATAAAAACATAACATAAAAAAGGTTACTTATACGATTACTATTTTTTACGGTTTATCAACCATCTGTGTCATATTAAAAGCCGAAACATATTTAAATTGTATGAATAATCCTTTTTTTTTCAGAGTGAATATTACATGATCAATATTTGTGCGTAAATTAATTTAACGAACAGGACTGAAATTCGAACTCTGCTCTTTTATTTTTTATTTCATGCTCCCATACATTACACCGCTCGCACATCCACTTTCTTCCTGGAACAAACTTCAAAAAGGTTACTTATACGATTACTACGATATTAAGACAGTCCAGCATTGTATATCTTATATATATTCATAATATGCTTTTCTGACCTTCAACATTTGCGCCCTTAAAACAAGCTCATTAGAGTAAAAACCTACTTTAAGTGTCTCTTGGGGCTTCATTAGGTTAACAATAGCATAAATCCCCAGTGTTTTGTAATATTTTTTGTTTCGTCGGGTACGGATCTTCTTCGTTCTGTAGTAAAAATGTTTAAATATGACCCAGAATAAAATATGATTTCTCGGGGGATTGTATATATATATATATATATATATATATATATATATATATATATATAATGACATCAATCCACGAGGTACATATTCTTGTCTCCAGTCCTCTGATAACAACCATAAAACCTCGTTTCTTCTCTTACAAACGAGGCCATTGCAAAATATCTAAAAAATTCCAACACTTGAAGTGTATTTTTTTTTGTCTTTTTTTCTGTCTTTTTTTTTTTTGCAATTTTGGTGGATTTGACATGGCGAGGGTGGGGGGAGAAATGAAATGATGAGCACCTGATGAACCAGCTTCATTCAGCTGCCCATATAAATACCAACACAGGTTTATCATTCTTGTTGTCTATCAGTGGCTTTTTTTCCAATTGGGCTGAGTGTACTGTTCACTCGCCCTTTTTAACGTCATTTCTTGGTTTTCATCAACGTCAAACTCTTTATATTTATCTATATATCTATTTCTGCCTAATCATATCTATCTATCTATCTATCTATCTATCTATCTATCTATCTATCTATCTATCTCCGTTTGTTTCATATTCTCCGCTCTACCTCTTTGTATTTCTCTCTCTCTCTTTCTCTCTCTCTCTCTCTCTCTCTCTCTCTCTCTCTCCACTTCTACATCTATTCACATCTATCTTTGTTCATATATCTCTATTCGTAAATCTATCTAGCGACCACACTCACGAATACATATTTAGAGAGGGAATGTGAGAGAATTACTGAAAACTCGTAAACAACTAAAGAAAACCTAGAAGAACCTAATCTATCTATCTATCTATCTATCTATCTATCTATCTATCTATCTATCTATCTATCTATCTATCTCAGTCTGTTCAATATCTATCTATCTATCTATCTATCTATCTATCTATCTATCTATCTATCTATCTATCTATCTATCTCAGTCTGTTCAATATCTATCTATCTATCTATCTATCTATCTATCTCAGTCTGTTCAATATCTATCTATCTATCTATCTATCTATCTATCTATCTATCTATCTCAGTCTGTTCAATATCTATCTATCTATCTATCTATCTATCTATCTATCTATCTATCTATCTATCTATCTCAGTCTGTTCAATATCTATCTATCTATCTATCTATCTATCTATCTATCTATCTATCTCAGTCTGTTCAATATCTATCTATCTATCTATCTATCTATCTATCTATCTATCTATCTATCTATCTCAGTCTGTTCTAATCTATCTATCTATCTATCTATCTATCTATCTATCTATCTATCTATCTCAGTCTGTTCAATATCTATCTATCTATCTATCTATCTATCTATCTATCTATCTATCTCAGTCTGTTCAATATCTATCTATCTATCTATCTATCTATCTATCTATCTATCTATCTCGTCTGTTCAATATCTATCTATCTATCTATCTATCTATCTATCTATCTATCTATCTATCTATCTATCTATCTATCTGTCTGTTCAATATCTATCTATCTATCTATCTATCTATCTATCTATCTATCTATCTATCTATCTCAGTCTGTTCAATATCTATCTATCTATCTATCTATCTATCTATCTATCTATCTATCTATCTATCTCTGTCTGTTCAATATCTATCTATCTATCTATCTATCTATCTATCTATCTATCTCAGAACTGCTGAGGCAATGTAAATGCTGACTGATTCATGAATGGACTCTCATTAATAATGCAGGATGAACATGTAGTTTTAGTAGATCAACTGCTTACAAGTTCATTAATGGCATATTCTTATAATTTTAATTTTATTATTATTATTGTTTTTATTACTACATTTTTATACAATCATCATTTAATCTACTGAGAGTTCCTTAGTACAAAAACTTTATTTTAAGTGACAGGACACTTCTTGGATATTATAGCAATTTTTTATAAATTGTTCCCTCCTGCTGAAATTATCAGTTAATGGTACATGCGAAAATCTTTCTTTTGAAATATTTTCTCAATTATACAATTATGAGAAATTTGCTAAAAAAAATCAACAATTTCTTTGCCAGAATTATAAAAGTTTACATAGTTTTCATGCACTTTAGCCAGTCCATTCTTCAGTCTACATTCACTTATGTAAAAATACCCGATGGAAAGATATGACTCCAAATTTGCCTCCCAGCTATGAATTGAATAGTAGAGCTTGTATCTGGAAAAAGCATTCTTATTTAAAAAGAAAAGTTAATGCAATATTTAATAACAAAATAAGTAATTATACTTACAATCTAAAATATATTTAATCTTTAAATAACCTAAGCTTTAAATAAATCAAATCAAATCAATGAGCTTATAATTCTCTAGCCTACCTCAGTTGTCTGTCATATGTGGAAATCCTTTAACAGAACCAATTACCTTGTTGCTATTTATTTTTGTCATTTTTTCTCTTTATTTATAATAATAATAATAATGTACCATTTGTCTAAGCTTTGAAATTGCTGCAACAGGTGGTCTGGATTTCCTTTAGAAACTTTTTATAAAATTCAAGGAAGAATATGCAATCTTATCCCTCTGTAACAGAGGTGCCTTTTGTTACTGTCATAGAAATCAGCTTTTTATTAACATACTAGCAGCATAGCACGGCGTTGCTTGGGTGTAATAAAAGCTTTAAAACAAATCCATGGTCCCGGAGCTCAGACTCTTTGGACGTTGGCACGAAAGACTAAAAAGCAATAGTTGTTTCCAGTTAAAGCGAAACCGTAGACTGAAAGAAAAATGAATGGATGTAAGTCAAATTTTGATTTCCTGGTATCTATATCAAATAAGTTTTTTTCGTTCGTAAACTGAATTTTGAAGGCTAAATAAGTCCTCTGAGTAAATGGTATCATGGCTGAGACTAAGAACTACAATTATACCTACTTAGAGCCAAACCCGAAGCAAAAAACTAAAATAAAAGGGCTGAAAAAAATACAGGCAGATAAACAGACACACACACAAACATCTTGCCTTATATATATATATATATATATATATATATATATATATATATATATATATATGTATGTATATATATATATATACATATATTATCGATTTCTGCACTATTGTAAAAACTGCAACCTTGAAACTTCTGAATATCGTTTCTTATGTCTTTGTCTATGAGTGTATCAAATATGATTAAAATCGGACCATCTTTCTGTAACCTGATTTTTTCGATTATTGATTTTCCATATTTATCGGGTGCACCTCGACACAAAACTTAGCTAAGAACACTCGCAGAGGCTTATAATGCAAAGAAAATTGGTTCAGCCGTTTCGGAGTCTATTAGTAACGCACACGTACACACACACACACACACACACACACACATACACACACGCGCGCACGCAGACAGACAAAGTTCCATTTATAAACAATTTTAGATTGTGTTATTTGATTTAACTTTACAGTGAGTGTATAAACGGCAGAAACCGAACAAATTAAATATTCTTCCATTTTTAACAAGCACTTTGACGCATTCCGCTAAGTATTTTCTCATTTTAGACAAAGCGAAAATGAAATCCGTCTTCTCGTCATCCCACCATTTCATCTTTAAGCTTTTACAATCTCTATATTTTCAACTTATTGCTTTTAAGAGTTTCTTCTTTCATGATTTCCCAGTTTTCTTGGTGTGACTCGAAATTACTGCAATAAAATACTTTATTTATTTATTTATGCCAGCAATCTTTTTAGTCAAGACTCTCAAAAGACAACGCAGACATTTTTAGATTCTCGCTTTATTGGAAATGTTCGTAGAAAGACTGAAGTTTTGAGCTATGGATGTAAATCTCTACTTCATTCAAAATATATTGGACATGACGATGAACTACTTTATACCTTCTGTAACATAGAAACTACGCTTAGAAAATCATTTGTTGTATTTGATCTTTACTGGGTGCCCCATATTTTCGGCCTTCAGCCAGACGTGATCGGTGCAGACCTGACAGCCCAACTTCAGCCACTTCCTTACTGGTGGGTGTGTCTTCCCTCTGTCTATTCTACAAATATTTTCATGGTTTCTGCTCCGACGAAATTACGTCACTGGTGCCCCCTGTACAAGAATTTACTTAAGTAACCGGAAGTCCCACTCTATAACAGCTAAATCTACCAAATGCAGCTGACAATTCTACTCCATCAGCTTCATTTTTCACACTTACTGCCTGTGGAACTCCCTTTCGTATACTTGCTTTCCTTATTTTAAATGCAATGTCAGTTCCCATCTCTTATCCACTATCCAGCAGCAAGGCTTCTGATCAGAATCGTGAACCTACTCTTTAATCTGCTGTTATTCCGTGGGTGTTAGGTCTCCAACAATGTACGAATAGTTAAACTAGGGGCCAAATGTGACGAAAGTATGAATATAGATTTTTATAGTAAAAGCACCAGCAATACATTTTTATCAAAAAGAATTTTAAAAATTACCAGCAATACATTTTTGAAAATAAAGAAATATTACCAGCAATATATTTTGTGAAAGAAGTTACTAATGCTCCCAAGAAATCCAAATTTTGGCATTAAATAACCCATAAGGTATTGATATTGAAACAAATTTCATTCAAACAAGGAATTACTTTTGTCAAGTCTGCTGAAGTTCAGTTTCTTTAACCGTTGTCGCTACCTAGTTGCTTCTTTACACATTTTTTATGATTAACGCGGCGTAAATCATATGATGACATAAGTCATGCGATTACGTGCTTTGCTCTCATTCGACCACGATTAACATCAACATATTAAAATGTATCATTATTTATATATGAATTATTAAGTCATTCATTTCTTACAATCACTGAGTCGAAACAATCTTATTAGTTGTCTAGTTGATTTTACTTATAATTTCAGTCCATCTTCAGTTTAATATTTTCAACAAGGTTCTTTAGAATTCTTACTTTTTACTTTCCAATAATAATCTGTGTATTAGTTATCAGATCCAATCGATTATACAAGGGTGAATAATTAGTGGCTTAAATCAGAAATTTGAATACTATTTTTCTCAATTGTCCAGCATTGTAAAAATAACTGTTGTAATATATTATTGAAAATACCAGCCAACTGATTTCGCGTCACCCAGCTATGACTTATTATTGTGTCTCCTTGGCCTCACACTCTCAGCAGATCTCCAGTGGAATGACTACATCGAATCCATTGCTAAATTCCCTGCTAAGAAGGTCGGTTCACTGTGCTGGGCCAGGAAGTATTTCGCGTCTGAATCCATCCTGGACATATATAAATCTACCATCCGCCAATGTATTGAATACTGCTGCCACATCTGGTCGGGTGCCCCTGCTGTTCAGCTCGGGGTTCTTGACAGAATCCAACGTAGAATCTGTAATTTAATAGATACCGACTTGGCAGCTAGGCTGCAGTCGCTATCTCACCGGTGTGACGTGGCTTCCCTGTGCCTCGTCTTTAAATACTATCACGGCTTCTACTCCAATGAATTTAGATCACTGGTGCCTCATAGGTATGAATTTACACGAGCTACTATATTAGCAACTAGGTCCCACTCTTTTACAGTGAAAACGATAAAATGTAACTGCAAATTCTACTCTAATCGCTTCTTTTATCGCACTCCAGCCTGTGGAATTCCCTTCTATATACTTGCTTTCTCGGCAGCTACAATCTCCAGGAATTTAAATATAAGGTCAATAGACTTCTCCTATCTCAATAACTCGCATCCATTCTCTCAAGCTCTTTTTTTCCTCTACTCCACCCTTGTTCTCGGTATTCTCATCCGTGTATTACCCTCTTCCTGATATTTCGCATAACTAACACCCCTTTCTCATTACTTTCCCCTGTGTAAACCCCTGCGCAACAGTGGCAGTGGAATGCCATGTGAGATGATTTAAAAAAAATATAATCAATATATAAAAAAACGACACACATGGAGTTGTAGCGTTCTACTGACTGTATTCCGTTTGTCGGCTATCAGCTACTGCAGATCACGTAAATCCGGTTTTAACTATATACCCAACCTCTTGCGTGTCAGGACTAACCTAGCCAGGTGATAACAGGCAGTCCTACATTGGCCGGTCCGAGATCCAACAAACAAAGCGTGGGCGCATTGGTTGAGTTTTAGGACGTGGATCGTGTTATAAATGTAACAAATTTAACTGGAATTCGAACTCGGACCTCCGACTTCTCATTCCGAACCGATATCCGTTGTATCAGATCATTTCTTATAAAGTCCATATATTTTCCGACTTTTTATTTTTCCTTTTCGATAATAATCTGTATATAAGGTATTATGTTGATGTGCTTTGTGGTGCAATGGATATCGACTTGGAACTACAAATTGGGCTGCCAAGTTCGAATTCCAGTTGAATTCGTTGCATTCACTTACGCGCAAATACCCTTGGGAAAGGTATTAATTTGTGTCTTCTCTTCAGTATGGGTTAAGTAATAGAACAGACTGGGTTCTATAGCCTTGGCTGGCAACCAGTCTACCACAGAAATCAATGGCTACCTACTACGAGATAAACTTCTGCCCAGTCAGCCATGTCTCTTTCGAGACATGATCACCCAAAGCGTGTATCACGTATGGCATTTAACTGACTGATTAGTTATTAGAATGTATCTGTTAGCCACATTAGAACCAGTCAATTATAGAAGGTAGAGTAATTGGTTGCTGACATAAAAAAATTTACAACTAGTTTCCTCAATACTCCATCACTCTCCAAACTGAGAATTAAGGCCAAATCACGTTAAAACACCGGTTCATGTACGATCGTATAATTTAACCAACTAGTAGTGAGTGCCTAGATGACTGACTGTTTCTGAATATCAGGCTTGGATGTGATGGTCATATGGATTATCATCATTTGAGTCACTAGGTTTCTGTACGACTGCTATGGGGAAACACACTTATTACTTAGATAATGGACTCTCCCTCCTATATTAATAAGAGTTAACAGGAAGTTCTTGAGAAAATCGTAGGAGTTATTTAGAGTTCTATTTGAGTCCAGTATAACTACTAGGCAGTTGATATTAGTCGGCAGTTAGCCGAATACTAAGGAGTCAGCTTTCCGTGGAAGATTACCAAGTTCCTAACATTTTGGGTACGTTAAGTCGATTAGCAACCAACACTGCACGATTATTACTTTCAGTGCGAATACTACTCCGCAACAACGATCACCAAAGTTAAGCAACACGGAGACTGGTCAGTGACCGCTTTGGTAATGCCATGGGATGTAATGACTCGGAATTGTGACGAGTTCCAATTCCAGTCGGGTTCGTTATATTTACTTCAGTCAGTTATGTGTCATACGTGATTCACTCTTGGCTGATCATGTCTCGAAAAAATATGACTAACTGGGCGGAAGATTTCTCCCGCACTAGGTTGCCATTACGTTTTGCGGTAGACTGGTTGCAAACCAAGGCTATAGAACACAATCTACTCTGCTATTTTAAGCATAGCTTGAAAGAAACGAAGAGATGGGTTTACTTACGCACAAATATCTTTGCTAAACATATGGATCCACCACTTCTGTCCTAGCTATGGGTTAATTAGTAAGGTTTGTATCACTAAAACCATTATCATCTTCTATAAATAATTAAATTTGCGTACAAAATATTTCGGCATCAAATAGAGGTGTTGATATGCCGTTAAAAAAGCAACTAAAATCAGTGTTCTAGTCATTTTCAATAATAACTTTGAATTTTTTATTTATTTATTTGTTTTATATAATTATTTCACTCCGCCAATCGTTACAGTGAGAGTCAGTGAGTGAGTTTTGTTTTACGGCATATCAACCTCTGTGGGTCATTTAATGCCAAAAAGGTGGGGTTTTCAGGTATTTTTTATAATGTTCGGTTATAGTGAAAAGGTTGATTTAGTCAGATTTTAATGAAAATTTTGTTTTCATTCTATATTTTAGAAAACTGAAAATGTCTTATAGTTTTGTATTCCAAAATGTTTTGCTGAGAATAATTTTTTTATTTTAAAAATTTATGGTAAATTTTTTTTTCTTCAAAAATGTATTATTGTAATATTTTTCCTTCAAAAATATGTACTTTCTATAAAAGTTGATTTTTATGTATATATTTCTATAAAAGTTGATTTTTATACTTTCATAGTGTTTTCACCACCGGATTGGGGATTAACTATTTGCCTATAGCTGGGACCCTAACAGGTGCTACCACTCCGAGTTAGGGTGAACCTGGGAACAAGAGCAATTAAGTGGTGCTTCAACGCTCTTCAAAACCTCCCAATTAGAGGCCTTGCTGCCGGATGCAGTTTACAGTCATACCCAGGACCTTACAGTGAGAGAAAAACAAGAATTAAAACTTCCAGAATTAGAATTTTGAACAGAAAAGAATTTTGTTCAAAATGAAATTAAAAAGTAATATTGTTATATATTGCCTTGAATCTGGACAAACAAAGACGAACACGCATATCAAAATCTAATCTATCTAAACTTATTTATAAATAGAACTTTGTCTGTGTGTGTGTGTGTGTGTGTGTGTGTGTCCGTTACCTATAAACTTCGAAACGGCTAAAGTTATTTTCTTGAAGATTTACACACTTGTACTATAAGCGTCTGCGAGTGTTCTTAGCTAGGTTTTGTGTCGAGGTACCCCCGATAAATATCGAAAATTGATATTTGAAAAAATCGGGTTATAGAAAGAGTGGTCCGATTTTAATCAAATTTCATACACTCATAGACAAAGACATAAGAAAAGATATTCAGACGTTTCAAGGTTGCATTTCTTACAATAGTGCAGAAAATCGATAATATATATATATAAAAGGTAAGATGTGTGTGTGTGTGTGTGTGTGTGTGTGTGTGTGTGTGTGTGTGTGTGTGTGTGTGTGTGTGTGTGTGTGTGTGTTTATCTGCCTGTATGTTGTGTATTTTCAGCCCGTTTATTTTAGTTTTTTGCTTCGGGTTTGGCTCTAAGTAGGTATAATTGTAGTTCTTAGTCTCAGCCATGATACCATTTACTCAGAGGACTTATTTGGCCTTCAAAATTCAGTTTACGACGAAAAAAACTTATTTGATATCGATACCAGGAAATCAAAATTTGACTTACATCCATTCATTTTTCTTTCAGTCTACGGTTTCGCTTTAACTGGAAACAACTATTGCTTTTTAGTTTTTCGTGCCAACGTCCAAAGAGTCTGAGCTCCAGGACCATGGATTAGTTTTAAAGCTTTCATTACACCCGAGCAACGCCGGGTTATACTGCTAGTGTAGGAATATAATCTTATATTTTTATTCTTCGTTGGTGATGCTTGTGTCGAGCAGGAGGGTAGCCGGTGAGAGATCGCACAAACGAAGGCGCAGTCGGGAGTCGTTAGTCAGTATCTGTCTCCTCAGCGCAAAATTCTAAACTTTATACAGTCTTAAATCTTCCAAGCATGTTTGCTTTCTCAGTTTGTTGCTTTGCAGGTTATCTACGGCCGGATATATCTGTCAATCACACGCTTTTCAAGCCTGTTGTCTCTTATCTTTCGTGGGGGGGGAGCGGGGTTGTCGCTGGGGTGACATCCTCCAGGACCGGATATATCTGTCAACTACCTTTTTCTTTATTGACTTTTATCTACAGCTGAATGTATCCGCCCGTGCATTGAATACTGCTGCGATATCTGGTCGCGTGCTACTGCTATTTTACTCGGGCTTCTCGACAAGGTACAGCGGAGGGTCTGTAATGTGATCGATACCAACTTGGCAAACCGCCTGCAGTGTCTCTCTATCTCTCTCTCACCGGCGCGACGTGGCTTCCCTGTGTCTCTTCTATAAATATTTTCACGGCTTCTGCTCCAATGAACTTGGATCACTGCTGCCCCCTAGATACGAATTCGCACGAGAAACTAGATTAACAACTAGATCCCACCCTTTTACAGTGAAACCGATAAAATGCAACTGCAACTTCTACTCCAACAGTTTCTTTTTTCCCTTCCACATGCTTGCTTCCCGACAGCTACAATCTCCAGGAGTTTAAATGTAAGGTCAATAGACACCTCCTAACACAATAACTCGCTTCCATTCTTTCAAACACTCTTCCCATCTGCCCATCCCTCATCCTCGGTACCCTTACCCATCTATCACCTTCCTTCTGATATTTCCTACACCTAACCACTCCTCCTCTTTACCTTCCCCTATGTTGCCCCATGCGCAATAGTGGCAGTGGAATGCCTTGCTTGGGGTGAAATGATTAAAAAAAATCTGTTAACCACATCATTCCCATGCCATTGCCTTTCAGGCCGGTTGCCACGTTTTGTTGCAATTACCTACGGCCGGATGTCAATTACTTCCGGCATTCAAGGTATTGTATTAAATATCCTTTTTTTTATATATAATCATTTCACTCCAAGCTAGGTAGGACAGCATCTGGTCCGCGAGGGCTTTCAATGAGGGAAAAAATTGTTACAGGGGATATCGAAGAAAGGATAAGAGAAGGATAGGAATCAAGGAAATAGAAGATGGTCATTGACGTTGCATTTATATCTTTGGAGGTTGTAGCTATGAACGAAGCCATCAAACGGAAATGCTTCAATTTTTTCCTTGATTTCCATTTCTGCCAGTTCCACCCCAGCTCAGATTCGAAACATTCCAAGCAGGTAAGGTTATGATCTGAAAGTTATTTAAGGACTTTAATGGTAATAAATAAACCGTAGAAATAATTATTTTAATTCTTATATTACATTCCGGTTTGAGCTCACGTGAAGAATTGATCATGCAATGGAACTTGAGACATCATCAATGAATCACCCTGTCAACCATATTGTGATTGATTTATAGTCCATTTTTGTTTTTTTCGCAGAATATGCTTTATGATTTGATATAACTTCAGATCTCCATCTTTATAGCATAATAATTTTATAAGTCTAACGTTTCCAACTTATATAAATTAGACGACGTGGTGGAATTCTTAGCAAGTTCGATCAACTACGACTGAGTAGTGAGTAAGTTCCTCACTGAATGCTCCACACATTATACCTTCTGCAACATAGAAGCTACGCTTAGAAAATCATTTGTTGTATTTGATCCTTACTGGGTGCCCCATTTCTTCGGCCTTCTGCCAGGTGTGGCAGCTCGATTCCAGTCACTTTCTCACCGGCAGGATGTGTCTTCCCTCTGTCTATTCTACAAATATTTTCATGGTTTCTGCTCCGACGAAATTACGTCACTAGTGCCTCCTCTACAAGAATTTTCTCTAGTAATCAGAGGCCCCACTCTATAACAGCTAAATCTACCAAATAATTATTTATTTATGCCAGCAATCTTTTTAGTCAAGACTCTCAAAAGACAACGCAGACATTTTTAGATTCTCGCTTTATTGGAAATGTTCGAAGAAAGACTGAAGTTTTGAGCTATGGATGTAAATCTCTACTTCATTCAAAATATATTGGACATGACGATGAACTACTTCATACCTTCTGTAACATAGAAACTACGCTTAGAAAATCATTTGTTGTATTTGATCTTTACTGGGTGCCCCATATTTTCGGCCTTCAGCCAGACGTGATCGGTGCAGACCTGACAGCCCAACTTCAGCCACTTCCTTACTGGTGGGTGTGTCTTCCCTCTGTCTATTCTACAAATATTTTCATGGTTTCTGCTCCGACGAAATTACGTCACTATTGCCTCCTCTACAAGAATTTTCTCGAGTAATCAGAGGTCCCACTCTATAATAGCTAAATCTAACAAATGCAGCCGACAATTCTACTCCACCAGCTTCTTTTATCGCACTTCCCGCCTGTGGAACTCCCTTCCGTATACTTGCTTTCCTTACTTTAAATGCAATGTCAATTACCATCTCTTCTCCACTTGATACAAGTCCTATCCTCGTCCTTTCTAAATCGCCTCGTGTATCTTGTTCTTTTCCTTTGCAACTCTACCTTAGCAACTGTCATCACACCTGTATTCCCAGCCTTGTGTTGCTCTTTCTCTGACACCCTCTGTAACTGTTTCTTTCTCTTCGCTTTCCTCCTGCTTAAACTTTTGCTCTCTGTTGTAGCCCCCTGCGCATCAGTGGCCGTACCGCCTTGCTTAGATAGAAAAATCTATGCTTCACTTAGAAAACCACCTTTGATGTGATGTAATAGTTAAAAGGATTACATCACTAGATCAATTAAGACTCAGTCGTAAGTTCGACACGCATTAAGTGCTTGCTTCACATTTACGGCCTTTTATCACATCTAATCCACGCTTAAAAAGTTATTTATTCGATCCTCACTGGCTGTCCCATATTTTCAGTCTTGTATTGCATCTAACCCACGGTGAGAGAACCACTTTCGACGTGGTGTAATAGTTAGCATTTTGCATCGATAGATTAATTACGTATGAGTATTGAGCTTGATTGTTACTGGGTGCTCCATATCTTCGGTGTTGTGCCACATCTAAACTTTGTTTAATCTCTATATGAATTTGAATTACTATACCGAGAAAAGCTGGCAATTCTGTTGATTGGAAAGTTGATTCTCCATGACGTGAATTATCCTCGACTTGGCCTATTTATGCACATTATCTGTTCCTGTCTCTTTTTTGGAGGTTGTGAGGAGCTTGGAATCACCTCTTCATTGGTGTTGTTCCCAGGTCCTCCCTGACCCGGAGCGGTAGCACCTGTTAAGGTCCCAGCTATGGGAAAATAGTTAACCCCCAAACTGGGACCAAAACACAATGAAAGTATAAAAATACGCTTTTATAGAAATATATACATATGAAATAAACTTTATAGAAAAATATATATTTTTGAAGGAAAATTATTACCAAGAATACAAATTTGAAGAAAAAAATATTACCACAACATATTTTTGAAGGAAAAAAGGTATTGCCATAATACATTTCTGAAAGAAAAAAATGTTATCGCCATAATACATTTTTGAAGGAAAACATTATCAGCAATATATTTTTGAATACAAATTATTTCATCAAAATCTGACTAAATCAACCTACTTACTATAACTGAACATTAAATAAATAGATTAAAACACTACCTTTTTGGTATTAAATAACTCACAGAGGTTTTGATATGGCGTTAAACAAAACTCAAACTCAAACATTTATCTACTATTTGACCGTGTTTAAACACTAATGATATATCAGGTCTGGTACATTTCCTGTGTATCTGGAGATTCTTGGACAAATTTGAAAACTATTTTGTTATTTGGCATCTCGACTTTAATAACCTGCCCACAAATCTTTTTGTGTGCCTCTATAAATATTTCCATGGTAATTGTTTTAAAGAGATTTTTTCTTTGGTACAATGACTTTATGAATCTAAGTGCAGTACTTAGAGTGGCAGTTAGTGTTGGTAAAATTCGCCATTATTTATGGATAAAACGCAGGGATCAGTTGATGTAATGATTATAAAAGAGAATCAATCTCCCGAATGTATATTACATAGCAACAACAGTCCATGGTGGTGACAAAGTCAGGGATCAGTTTATGTATTGATTATAAAAGAGTATCAATCTCCCGAATGTATATTACATAGCAACAACAGTCCATGGTGGTCACAAAGTCAGGGATCAGTTTATGTATTGATTATAAAAGAGTATCAATCTCCCGAATGTATATTACATAGCAACAACAGTCCATGATGGTCACAAAGTCAGGGATCAGTTTATGTATTGCTTATAAAAGAGAATCAATCTCCCGAATGTATATTACATAGCAACAACAGTCCATGATGGTCACAAAGTCAGGGATCAGTTTATGTATTGATTATAAAAGAGTATCAATCTCCCGAATGTATATTACATAGCAACAACAGTCCATGATGGTCACAAAGTCAGGGATCAGTTTATGTATTGCTTATAAAAGAGAATCAATCTCCCGAATGTATATTACATAGCAACAACAGTCCATGATGGTCACAAAGTCAGGGATCAGTTTATGTATTGCTTATAAAAGAGAATCAATCTCCCGAATGTATATTACATAGCAACAACAGTCCATGATGGTCACAAAGTCAGGGATCAGTTTATGTATTGATTATAAAAGAGAATCAATCTCCCGAATGTATATTACATAGCAACAACAGTCCATGATGGTCACAAAGTAAGGGACTGATGGTAATGTTGACAATGTTCCTGGATATAGAGTATCCTCTTGGCATCTGTTGACCATGTCCAGGAGTTTTCGTATTGTAAGGTAGTCTAGGAATTTTGCTTTCCACAATTCGTATTTTGATTCATCGTAGCCTGGACACATAACTCTTTTTGGTAAAATTCGCCATAATTTATGGATAAAACGCAGGGATCAGTTTATGTAATGAATATAATAGAGAATCAATCTCCCGAATATATATTATATAGCAACAACAGTCCATGATGGTCACAAAGTCAGGGATCAGTTTATGTAATGATTATAATAGAGAATCAATCTCCCGAATATATATTATATAGCAACAACAGTCCATGATGGTCACAAAACAAGGGATTGCAGGCAATGTTGACAACGTTCCTGGATATAGAGTATCCTCTTGGCATCTGTTGACCATGTCCGTCATAGTATATGGATATAGAGTATCCTTGACGCACGTAATCTGTTCAATTATTGAACGTCAATGACTCTCGAATCAGGCACTTTCCAGAATCGGATTTGAACTCCAATACTCGGAAAAATATGACCGCCATTTACACACGTCGCATTGAATATTTTGAGCTTCCTGATTGGTTAAGCCTTCTATTGGTGAACTATGGAGGTCTGCCCAGTATAGAATGGACGCAAAATGTCCGACATTTAGGTCGCATCTTTTTACTACTGTTGAAATTGCTGGGCGTAACTGCAATTTCTATGCTAATAGTTTAGTCTCTAATACTTGTGATTTATGAAACTATCTTCCGGCTTCCTGCTTTACAGTATGTTCTTCAAACATTTAAATGTAACAATAATCATCGTCCTGTGTCTCATTAAAGCCCGCCATTTTATTTCCTTCTCTCCTGAATAAAGATTTTTCGGTAAATTTTCGTTTTAAGTACCGACGGCTTTTCCCCTTCAAATTTATCCAAAATATCATTATTTCTGTGCAAATGTATATGCTGAACTCAAATCAACAATTAGTTATTGAAGGAAACTTACCCTTTTTTTTTATCTAAATGTCCATAAAAAAACGAACTATATCTTGCAATTTTTATCTCCCGTAACTCTCACCAGGTCATGTAATTAACTGCAGAATAACGTACTGCGTATGCAACGAATTTTGGTAGATTTTTGGTCGATTTTTCTTAATTTACTGATACTTCCGGCGATGTACTTCCGTTAATGAAAGTAATGCGCTATTGTATGTCTACGATTATTACTTTCATAACAGGAAGTACATCGCCGGAAATTTCAGTAAAGGAAGAAAATCAACCAAAAATCGACAGAAAATTGCTGTTTACGTAGAACGTCATTCTGCAATTAATTATATGACTTCGTGAGAGTTACGGGAGAGAAAAAATGCGAGATATAGTTCGTTTTTTTAATGGACATTTAGATAAAAAAAGTAAGTTTCTTCAATAACTAATTGTTGATTTGAGTTCAGCAAATACATTTGCACAGAGATAATGCTATTTTGGATTAATTTGAAAGGGGAAAAGCCGTCGGGAGCTAAAACGAAAATTCGTTTGTTTTATGGACATTTAGATAAAAAAAAAAAAAAGGTAAGTTTCTTCAATAACTAATTGTTGATTTGTGTTCAGTATATACATTTGCACAGACATAATGCTATTTTGGATAAATTTGAAAGGGGGAAAAGCCGTCGGCACCGAAAACGAAAATTTACCGATTTTTTTTTTTTGGATTTTTTCGCTCTCAGAAAACTCATTTGTCTTAGTGGCTATATCACCTTGTTTGTGGTGTTATTGTTCGCATAACGCACGAATGATGATATAATTTTTTGGAACAGAAATTTGGAATATAACTTCCTGCTATCATGTCAACCATGGTCTTCGAGAATTTAAACGAAATTTTCTATAGTCATTTTCTTGCTTTCTTTATAACTCTGTTCTTTTATTGTCCTTTCTTCTTAGTAACGCTTTCTCAGTTTCCCTAATTCTCAGTTAATCACATCCGTCTTAGTGACTCTAACGCCTAGATTGGGGTGAAATGATTAAAGACAAAATAATAATAATAATATATTAACTATTACTAAACATATTTAATTAGTCTATATTTCTGAGATGAGATATTTACATTATTTACATTGTTCGGTTCGTTGTTCTCGTCTTTATTGTCACATTCTTGCCATTGTACCTGTTTTATAATCATCAAAAGAAGCTCGGATCGTAGAACAGCCGAAACGTCGTGAATATGGCAATAAAGATGAGGACAGCAGTTCGAACAATGTATATAACCTTGTCCTTGTTGTAATGTCAGCGTTAATATATCCCGTATGGCCATGATGTGCAGGTAATTTAAGAGTTATCGTCTCGGGAAGTGGAATCGGCGGGCTAAGTTCAAATTTCGGGTTAGCGTATCACGTTGACTTTTGCAGTGATACCTTTGGGAAAAGCATTAATGCATCTGCTCCCCCAACATCTGAACAGTCAGTCAGTTTAATGCAATACATGATACACCTTTGGGTGATTATGTCTTAAAAGAAACATGACTAAGTGGAAGAATTTCTCGCAGTAAGTTGCCATTACTTTCTGTGATACAGTGGGTTACCAGCCAAGGTCATAGAACCCAATCGGTCCTGCTATTTAACCCATAGCTAAAGGGAGAAGTAACGGATTAATACTTTTCCCAAGGATATTTGCGCGTAAGTGAATGCAAAACCCAATCTGTCCCAGTATTTACACCATATCTGAGGGGTTAAGATAAATTCATACCTTTTCCAAGAATATTTGTGCGTAAATGAATTCAACTGGAATTCGAACTCGGCTCTCAAATTTCTCGTTCCGAGTCGATAGCCACTGCACCAAAACAGTTGAATGAAAAGTAGAGTTGATAAAATAATATTGAACACTAGAAATTGCACGACACTTTTTATGTAATATTTTTATGCGTTTTAAAAAAAAATATTTGCTTGATGTCTCCTAAGAAGATTTCTTTTTCTTTATTATCAGTGAATTATCAGGTATTCTTGGAAAAACTACTGTAGTGTTCTCCAGTTGCCTTTGCACCGGTTTGGAATAGTGAGAATTCAAAATCCATAGCAAAATCCGCTGCTAAGAAAGTCGGTTCTCTGTGTAGGGCCAGGAAGTTTTTCCCGTACCGAAACAATCCTTCACATATACAAACATACCATCCGCCTGTGCATTAAATGTTGCTGCCATATCTGGTCGGGTGCTCCTGCTATCCACCTAGGTGTCCTCGACCAAATCCAGCGGAGAATCTGTAATATGATCGATCCCGACTTGGCAGCTAGGATACAGTCACTTTCTCACCGACGCAATGTGGCTTGCCTGCGTCTCTTCTACAAATACTTTCACGGCTTCTGCTCAGATAAACTTAGCTCGCTGGTACCCCCTTTATATGAATTTTCTAGAGCCACAAGATTAGCAACTAGGTCCCACCCTTTTACTGTGAAACCGATAAGTTGTAAACGCAAATTCTACTCCAACAGCTTCTTTTCTCGAATTCCCGCCTGTGGAATTCCCTTCCACTTACTTGCTTTCCAGACAGCTACAATCCCCAAGAATTTAAATGTAAAGTCAATAGTCATCTTCTGTCTCACTAACTTACATCCTCCCTCTGATGCTTTTTTCTCCGTCCACCCCACTCTCATCAGTATTCTCTTACTTCTCATACTTTCTCCCTGACACCCTATGTAACCTGCCACTCTTTCTCATAACATTCCTCCTATGTAACCTCCTGCACAACAGTGGCAGTAAAATGCCTTTCTTGGGGCCACACGATTATAAAAAAACAAATAAATAGTTATTTTACTCTTAGTTTTGTCTGCTAGCAGCTAAATAGCTGAACGCGATAACTTTAGTAAGATTGGTTGGTTGGTTGGTTGGTTGGTTGGTTGGTTGGATGGTTGGTTGGTTGGTTGGTTGGTTAGCACCTCCATGGTTTATTTAACGCCAAAATCTACATACAGTGGAACCTCTACTTACAAAAGTTATACATACGAAATTTTCAGTTTACGAAATGCCTCTTCGGAAAAATATTGCCTCTTGTTACGAAAGAAATTTCAGGATACGAAAGAAATTTCAAAATACACGCTGTTACTCGTAGCATACAGAGTCCACCTCATTGCCTCCTCAAGTGCCTCCTCATTCTCGATAATGCCCCTGCCCACCCGCCCGGCCTCGAAGATGATATCCTAGAGGAGTTCTCGTTTATTAAGGTGCTGTACCTCCCACCTAACACCACCTCTATTCTTCAGCCCATGGACCAACAAGTCATTTCGAACTTCAAGTAACTCTACACGAAACACCTGTTCAAGAGGTGTTTCGACATCAATAAAAACGCCTAGCTTACCCTTTGTGAGTTTTAGAAGCAGCACTTGCTGTTTGCCTCAAGATGATCGACATGGCTTGGCAGGAGGTGACCAGACGTACTCTTAATGCGGCTTGGAGAAAGCTGTGGCCCGATGCTGTTGCCTCACGAGATTTTGAGGGGTTTGAGGTGGAGGCTTGGAAACCGATTAGGGCATTTATAGGGTAAAAAGCGTCCCAACTTACGAAATTTTCACGCTACGAAACAACTTCCAGAACGAATTAATTTCGTAAGTAGAGGCTCCACTATTTAGAACACAATTTCATGTCTTCAATTAAATCAATTTTGAACACAATTGTATGGCTTCAACTACAGATAAAATGTATGCACAAAACAAAGGCCAATAAATTAAGAAAGGAAGACAAATGACAGGACATTTTTAAAGACCGCAGCAGCAATTAAAACATGGAGAGCACCTGACATGACAGTAAACAGCAGTTGCATCCTAATCAGCAGCCAAGTTAAGTTTAAGGCTCTAAGTTTAAAACCGCTATTTTTTGTAAATTTGGTGAAACATTTTTTGTGAGTTCAATCCTTTGAACTGGCCAATGTGTAATTGTACTCAGTAGATTCGGGTGTGCAATAACCGAACAGTACGAAATAAAATATGAAATAGAGGATATTACTAGACATGAACAAGAATTGTCTAACCCCGTTGTTTTAATAAAGGCTTTAGATTCAAAGTCTTTTTTGAATCTAAAGCCTTTTCTCGTTACAATATCACAAGATATTGTGACGATAATATCCATGGCAACAAAGAAAAGAGTCTTAAAGATGCTTATATCCATGGTAAATTAATAAAAAGGGCCTTAGAAACGCTCATATCCCTGGCAACGTAAACAAAAACAAAACAGTTAGAAGATAAGTAGAAATTATTTTCTTTCATAGAATATTGCCTTCGACATTGAAATGACTCCATGTTAGCCCTACGCCCAACACCCAAACCTGGATTATGGCGATTTTTTAAGCGTAGCTTAGACGTGACACGCGGCCGAAAGTAAGGGACACCCAGTGAGGATCGCACTCACTACTAAATTTTAATAATTCAAGCTTGCAAATCATTACACTACTGCTATGCGCCCATGAGGACAATAGAAGTGTAAATAATGATAAATACTCATAAAAAGAAGCTTGGGGAGACATGATTGTCTACAACAGTGCTTCCCAAACTTTTTTCTGTCATTTCCCCCTACACTCAGCTCAACCATCCAGATTTCCCCCTTCATGTGTATGAGAGAAAGAGCAATTAAACCACACTGAAACTATTTACTAATTTATTTTTCAAATGTCCAAATATACTGATAAACTTATAGTTACAGAGTAAAGTGGATAGAGAGCGGTTACTAACAAATAAAAGGACTTTTGTTTGCTCTTCTACTTCAGAATTAAATTAATGAGAAGGGTGATGTTGCATCTTATGCACCAGTGTATCAATATCAGGGTTAGTTTTCACAAGCGCGCAACGTATGTCAGATTTCACCTCCAGTCGGTTTCGTGCTTTGGACTTGATTGTGAGTAAAGTAGAAAATCCTGACTCACAAAGGTAGGTTGGGAAAATAGAATGAGGATTTTCAATATGTTGTTTCTCAGTTGTGGGTATGCTCCACGCATATTAACCCAGAATTCCTCAAGATCTTGCGCAGGAAATTCAGCCTTGGCAGGAGAGTCATGCTTGAGCTCCAAGAACCCATTTTGCATGTCCTTAAGGACATCATTCACCTGACATATAAATGGGTTTTTTATCAGCCTCTCTCTCTCCGACATGAGAAAATCCATCTGTGATTTCTTTTTTTTTTTAGTAGGTAGTGTAATTATACCCCACTGGTAGCTTCAAATTTCCTCCCCAGAGGAAAATTTCCCAAGTTTGGGAATCGCTGCTCTACATCATGAAAAATTGTCCTTGTTAAGTGCATTAAATATTTCATAAAAGTGTGGCGCTGTTTTTATTGTTCAATCTCATTTCCCCCTTCATGTGTATGAGAGAAGGAGCTGTTAAAACACACTGAGACTATTTACTAATTTATTTTTCAAATGTACAAATATACTGATAAACTTATAGTTACAGAGTAAAGTGGATAGAGAGCAGTTAGTAACAACTAAGCATCGCCATGGAGAGCGGTTAGTAACAAATAAAAGAACTTTTGTTAGCTCTTCTACTTCAGAATTAAATTAGTGACTAGAAGGGTGATGCTGCTTCTTGTGCACCAGTGTATCAATATCAGGGTTAGTTTTGGCAAGCGCGCAACGTATGTCACAATTTCACCTCTCTCTGTCTCTGTCTGTCTGTCTGTCTGTCTGTCTGTCTGTCTGTCTCTCACTCTCTCTCTCTCTCTCTCTCTCTGACATGAGAAAATCCATTTGAATATTTTTTTATTTAGTAGGTAGTGTAATTATTTCCCACCCTGGTAGCTTCAAATTTCCCCCAGGGGAAGATATCCCCCAGTTTGGGAATCGCTGCTCTACATCACGAAAACTTTCGAAGATTGTCCTTGTTAAGTGCATAAAATAATTCAAAAAAGCGTGGCGCTATTTTTATTGTTCAATCTCATTTTATCGTCCCACTCTTGAGAAGGATTCGTTCCTTTCTACAAACTAGTTGATACCAAATTCAACAAGAATCTCGTTTTCGTGATTAAAAACAAAATGGTGGTTTCTGGTAAAAAAAATAATAATCGGTATTTTTCTTTCTGTTCATGTTAATTAATATGCAATATCAAAAATAATTCATCAAAATTACCTTGGAAGCTAATCCATCTCTCATGTTATGTTTCGTTCTCTTTCCTTTACACGGCTTGCTTTCTTTTCCTTCTTCCATTCTTTTTTCCTTTATTTTATCTGTTCACGTCAATAATATGCAATATCAAAAACAACAAAAATCAACTTTTTGTTTATTTTGCAGCACCTCAGCAGGTAATCAATCTGTCGTGTCATTTTCCATTCTTTCATTTTTCATTTCATTTTATTTTTTTTGTTTATTTGATTTTCATTCTTTCTTTTTTTTCTGTCCATTTCAATTAATATGCAATACAAAAATAAATTATTAAAATACATTTTTTTATTATACAAAACCTCGGCATGTATTGAACCAGTTGTAGCATCTTCTTGTTTTCTTTTCCGGTCTATCTTTTTTACGTTTTTCTTTCCTTCTTTCTTCCTTTCTTTCATTCTTTCTTTCTTTCTTTCTTCCTTCCTTTCTTTCTTTCTTCCTTCCTATCTTTCTTTTTCTTTCTTTCTTTTTTCTTCCTTTCTTTCATTCTTTCTTTCTTTCTTTCCTTTCTTTCTTTCTTTCTTTCTTTCTATCTTTCTGTTTCTTTCTTTATTCTTTTTCTTTCTTTATTCTTTTTCTTTCTTTCTGTTTTCTTTCCTTTCTTTCTTTCATTCTTTCTTTCTTTCTTCCTTCCTTTCTTTCTTTCTTCCTTTCTATCTTTCTTTTTCTTTCTTTCTTCCTTCCTTTCTTTCTTTCTTCCTTCCATTCTTTCTTTCTTTCTTTCTTCCTTTCTATCTTTTTCTTTCTTTCTTTTTCTTTCTTTTTTCTTTCTTCCTTTCTATCTTTCTTTTTCTTTCTTTCTTCTTTTTTCTTTCTTTTTTCTTCCTTTCTTTCATTCTTTCTTTCTTCCTTCTTTCCTTTCTTTCTTCCTTTCTATCTTTCTTTTACTTTCTTTCTTCTTTTTCTTTCTTTCTTTTTTCTTCCTTACTTTCTTTCTTCCTTCCTTCCTATCTTTCTTTTTCTTTCTTTCATCTTTTTCTTTCTTTCTTTTTTCTTCCTTTCTTTCATTCTTTCTTTCTTTCTTTCTTCCTTCCTTTCTTTCTTTCTTCTTTTTCTTTCTTTCTGTTTTCTTCCTTTCTTTCATTCTTTCTTTTTCTTCCTTCCTTTCTTTCTATCTTCCTTTCTCTTTCTTTTTCTTTCTTTCTTTCTTTTTCTTTCTTTCTTTTTTCTTTCTTTATTTCTATCTTTTTTCATTCTTTCTTTCTTTCTTCCTTCCTTTCTTTCTTTCTTTCTTTCTTTCTTCCTTTCTATCTTTTTCTTTCTTTCTTTTTCTTTCTTTTTTCTTTCTTCCTTTCTATCTTTCTTTTTCTTTCTTTCTTTCTTTTTTCTTTCTTTTTTTTCCTTTCTTTCATTCTTTCTTTCTTCCTTCCTTCCTTTCTTTCTTCCTTTCTATCTTTCTTTTACTTTCTTTCTTTCTTCTTTTTCTTTCTTTCTTTTTTCTTCCTTACTTTCTTTCTTCCTTCCTTCCTATCTTTCTGTTTCTTTCTTTCATCTTTTTCTTTCTTTCTTTTTCTTCCTTTCTTTCATTCTTTCTTTCTTTCTTCCTTCCTTTCTTTCTTTCTTCTTTTTCTTTCTTTCTGTTTTCTTCCTTTCTTTCATTCTT
Source organism: Ascarosepion bandense (assembly GCA_037127315.1). Taxonomy (NCBI): domain Eukaryota; kingdom Metazoa; phylum Mollusca; class Cephalopoda; order Sepiida; family Sepiidae; genus Ascarosepion; species Ascarosepion bandense. Next base: position 436,526 of record JBBBDQ010001299.1, read on the forward strand.
TCTTTCTTTCTTCCTTCCTTTCTTTCTTTCTTTCTTTCTATCTTTCTTTTTCTTTCTTTCTTTCTTTTTCTTTCTTTCTTTTTTCTTTCTTTATTTCTATCTTTTTTTCATTCTTTCTTTCTTTCTTTCCTTTCTTTCTTTCTTTCTTCCTTTCTATCTTTTTCTTTCTTTCTTTTTCTTTCTTTTTTCTTTCTTTCTTTCATTCTTTCTTTCTTTCTTTCCTTCCTTTCTCTTTCTTTCCTTTCTATCTTTCTTTTTCTTTCTTTCTTTCTTTTTTTCTTTCTTTTTCTTCCTTTCTTTCATTCTTTCTTTCTTCCTTCCTTCCTTTCTTTCTTCCTTTCTATCTTTCTTTTTCTTTCTTTCTTTCTTCTTCCCTTCTTTCATTCTTTCTTTCTTTCTTCCTTCCTTCCATTCTTTCTTCCTTTCTATCTTTCTTTTTCTTTCCTTTCTTTCTTTTTTCTTTCTTTCCTTTTTCTTTCCTTTCTTTCATTCTTTCTTTCTTCCTTCCTTTCTTTTTTTCTTTCTTCTTTTTCTTTCTTTCTATTTTCTTTCTTTCATTCTTTCTTTCTTCCTTCCTTCCTTTCTTTCTTCCTTCCTTCCTTTCTTTCTTTCTTTCTTTCTTCCTTTCTATCTTTCTTTTTCTTTCTTTCTTTCTTTTTCTTTCTTTATTTTTTCTTTCTTTCTTTCTTTCTTTCTTTCTTTTAATACTAGTCCTTCGTTCTCAATATTTTATTGTTTTTTGTTTAGTTTTTTTTTTTTTTTTTGCACCATGCCAAACAGCTTCAACGATCAGTTTTCAAGGTTTTTTCCAAGTCTGCTATTCACACCATGTCAAACATTCAGGGTCTGTTTCAGAAAGCAGCAATGTAAAAGAAAATATTACAATCGGGGAATAGTGCGCATCTCCCTTACGCTGCAAGAAGCTTCCCTGGCCTATCCACGGATGACGTTTAAAAAGGAAGGCTTTCTCGTCTTTTCGGTCCTGAGGATGATGTTAAACTGCATCCGACAGCAAGGCCCCTGATTAGGAAGTTCTGAGGTGCATGGAACCACCTTTTAATTGCTGTTGTTTCCAGGTCCACGCTGACCCGGAATGTTAGCAACTGTTAGGGTCCCAGCTATGGGCAAATAGTTAACCCCTAAAGTGGGACCAAAACACTATGAAAGCATAAAAATCCACTTTTATAAAAATATATACATAAAAATAGACTTTTATAGATAAATATGCATTTTAAAGGAAAAATATTACCAACAATAAATTTTTGAAGAAAAAATTATTCTCAGCAAAACGTTTTTAAACACAAAACTACAAGACTTTTGTAGTTTTCTAAAATAAAAAAAGAATAAAAAGAAAACAAATTCATTAAAATCTAACTAAATCGACCTTCTCACTATAACGGGACATTAAAAAAACAACCTCAAAACCCCTTGATTTTGGCATTAAATAACCCACAGAGATTGATATGCCGTTAAACAAAACTCAAACTCAAATTCAAACTCTTCTTTAATTACAACGGATTTAATAGTAAAAACGTAAAATGGCATCCAAAATGCTCACTAAATTGTCCATTTTCTTAATTGGCGGTAAGATGGTCGGTAAAAATAAAACTTCTTTAATTGTGACAGACTAGCAGTATAGTCCGGCGTTGCTCGGGTGTAATGAAAGCTTTAAAACTAATCCATGTTTCTGGAGCTCAGATTCTTTAGACGTTAGCACGAAAGACTAAAAAGCAATAGTTGTTTCCAGTTCAAGCGAAACCGTAGACTGAAAGAAAAATGAATGGATGTAAGTCAAATTTTTATTTCCTGGTATCGATATCAAATAAGTTTTTTTCGTCGTAAACTAATGTTTGAATGCTAAATAAGTCCTTTGAGTAAATGGTATCATGGCTGAGACTAAGAACTACAATTATACCTACTTAGAGCCAAACCCGAAGCAAAAACTAAAATAAAAGTGCTGAAAAAAATACAGACATAGAGGCAGATAAACAGACACACACACAAACATCTTGCCTTTTATATATATATATATATATATATATATATATATATATATTATAGATTTTCTGCACTATTGTAAGAACTGCTACCTTGAAACTTCTGAATATCGTATCCTATGTCTTTGTCTATGAGTGTATCAAACTTGATTAAAATCAGACCACTCCTTCTATAACCCGATTTTTTCGATTTCGATTTTCGATATTTATCGGGGGTACCTCGACACAAAACCTAGCTAAGAACACTCGCAAACGCTTATAGTACAACTGTGTAAATTTTCAAGAAAATCGGTTCAGCCGTTTCGGAGTCTATAGGTAACGGACACACACACAGACACACATATACACATACACACGCACACACGGGGACAAACTTCCATTTATAAATAAGTTTAGATTTAATTTTTTCTTCTCCACTATTCTTTACCCAGTACAAGGCCAAGGTGCCAGTCAAGGTAGAGTGATAGTGAATAGAGATCTTGTAAGGGTGTACAGAGGGAGCAACTATTGCAGAATATTTAAGATAGATTAGTGTTGACATTATGCATATAGGGGTCAAGTGATCGGGTAAGTATCAATTCAAGAGTCAGTTTCACTTGCAACAGTTCTGGAGAGAAAGCTGTCATTGTGTACTACATTTTCGTGATTTCCACTTCGCGGAACCTTTTTTAATGGAATACGAAGAGAATTAGATTTAGTTGATCTAGTATGAGTAGGCCGGCGAGACATGCATGTGAAGATATGGACAGGTCAAAATAAGCTATGTTAACAATAAAAAGCAATAAAATATATGAAACGCCTGCAAATGATAAAAAAAACACATACAAATAAATCAACACAATAAAAGCAACCAAAAGCAATTTATCATCTATAGAAGTACGTGTATAAAAAAAATTAAATTAAACCAATCTCCATATAAATAAGAATGCAACCGGAACACAACAGCAGAATGAAAAAAATACCCTAAAGAGTGATGGCGTACTAATAGTGGCTTCACGAAACTTCGAAGTCGGTATGACTCTGCTCAGGTAGGTGATAAACTTCTCCGCAATAATTCTATTAATGCTTTATCACGATTTCAAGCACTTTACGACAAAAACGTGTTTGCCAAAAAATATTTTTATTAGTAAACGACTGAAAAAGCAAAAATCTTTGCACTCAGCCTCATCATAACTCAACAGACACACTCACACACATATATATATATACATAGTCATCCGCAGACAGATCTGTTTCGCTGTATCACAGCTCATCAGTATGGTTAGACTACGATTGCTTTTTAACCCAGAATTGAAACCCGACCGAATTGGTGTCACTCGGCGATTCTACCTCTGGGCTATGGGCGTTTGGTAGAAGACAGCAAGCTTTTTAGCGTGTATATTATGATTATACGCGCCCAATAGGCAAAGTGCTCTAATTCATTTTACTGAATGGGTGATGCGTGTATATATATGTGTGTGTGTGTGTGTGTGTGTGTGTGTGTGTGTGTGTGTGTGTGTGTGTGTGTGTGTGTGATAAAGACACATTTAAATTCATGGAGATCCTAGCTATATATCTATCTATCTATCTATCTATCTATCTATCTTTTTTATAATCTTATCGCCTCAAGTAAGGCATTTTACTACCATTGTTTTATAGAGATTTACATAGGAGATAAGTTATGAGAAAGAGTGAAAGGCTACAGGGGGTGTCAGAAAGAGGGTAGGAGAAGGATGAGAATACTGCTGAGGGTGGAGTAGACGAAGAAAGAAGCATGGAAGAGAGAGGAAGCAAGTTAGTGAGATAGGAGATGACTTTTGACTTTACATTTGAATTCTTGAAGATTGTAGCTGTTGGGAAAACAAGTAAACGGAAGTGAATTCCACAGTCAGGAATGCGAGAAAAGAAGTTGCTGGAGTGGAATTTGCGTTTACAATTTATTGGTTTCACAGTAAAAGGGTTGGACCTAGTTGCTTTTTAGCGTGTATATTATGATTATACGCGCCCAATAGGCAAAGTGCTCTAATTCATTTTACTGAATGAGTGATGCGAGTATATATGTGTGTGTGTGTGTGTGTGTGTGTGTGTGTGTGTGTGTGTGTGTGTGTGTGTGTGTGTGTGTGTGTGTGATAAAGACAAAATAACACATAGAAAACGTATCACAATCTAGCAAGTTTCACATTTATTCAAGCTCCTGAAGAGATCGAGCGAAAATGAAAAATACAAAGAGACAGTATACTGATATATTTTGATTTGGGGTTAGTTCTGATTGGCCAGATATGTGTCACGTGCCAAGCTCTGTTTCTATTCCAACCAAAACAAATTTATCTCATCTACCTCTGTTTCAGTGACCCACGAATAGATTGTATATGAACCATGAGCAAATAACGTAGAGAGTTGAGTTAAGGGGTGATAACTAACACATCTGGAAGTGGCATGGCTTATGGAACCAAAACAATATAGCCCAGTGATCGAAATAAAGGTTTCAGTTCGCAGTTCTAATCACCTGTAGAACGCCAGCACGTACAACGACGGAAACGTCGTGGATATGGCAATAAAGATGAGGATAACAGTCCAAACAATAGGAATAATGGAAATACTACCTCATCACAGAAGTATAGAAAAATAGCGTCTATTTTTGTCTAAAATATATTTTAAACAGCAAAGAAAAGAAGACTGAATTCTTACGTGATATCTGTCTTCCTGCATGATATCGAATGCCGGCCAATTCCTCTCAAAGGTGAAGAAGAAATTTGAGGTTATGGAAATGTGGTTTTACAGGAGGATGATAAAGATACCATGAGAGGAACATATGAGCAACGACGGGCTTTTGGAGATAATGGAAACAAAAAGGAAACATACTTAACATCAGGGAGTGGCAGTTGAAATTTCTAGGGTACCAAGTTGTCTGTTAATCATCACAGGCAACCTCTTCTGCTTCCTATAAGCATGGACCAAGAGATTATCCCTGAGAGCAATACACTGCGTCTCATCGGCCTTACCTTCTCTTCCGATCGCAAGTGGAACCATTACATTGCGTCAACAGCTAAATCCACTTCTAGGAAGGTTGGATCACTGTGTCGGGCCAAGATTTTTTTTCCGCCTGAATCCATCTCGCATATATACAAATCAACCATTCGTCCGTGCATGGAATACTGCTCTCATATATGGTCAGGCGCACTCACTGTTCATCTCAGTATTCTTGACAGGATCCAAAGGAGAATCAATAATGTGATAGGTACAGAATTGGCTGCTCGACTCCATCCATTTTCTCACCTAAGGTATGTGGCTTCCCTCTGTATGTTCTATAAATACATTTATGGCTTCTGCTCCGACGAACTTAAGTCACGGGTGCCCTGCAGCAGGTGTTTACTCGTGCAACCAGACTGGCAACTGGGTCTCACCCATTCACAGTTAGATCAAACAAATGCAGACGACAATTCTACTCCATCAGCTTCTTTTCTTGCACTTCCCGCCTGTGGAACTCGCTTTCATATCCTTGCTTTCCTGACGACCACAACCTCCAGGAATTTAAATGCAATGTCAATACCCATCTCTTAACCACTTGACTCTAGTTCTTTCTACACCACCTTGTATATCTTTTCTTTTTTTCTCCACCTTTGCAACTGTCATCACACCGGTCTTACCATCCTTAACTGGTTCGTCTTTCTCTTTACTCTCCTCCTATCTAATCTTTTTACTTTTATGTAGCCCCCTGAACATCAGTGGCGTTACCGCCTTGCTCGGGGTGATACAATTAAAAAAAACACGCGATGAGGAAGGTAGGCTTAGAAAGTCTGATAGTCACGGGACAGATGGAGTAAAAGAGGGACATAGAAAAACAAAGCATGACATACTTGATGGGCTTGAGTAAATGGATGACAGAACAGGATTTGGAAGAATTAACCAAAGAAAGAACTTATTAAAAACTAAAAGAGACAGGAGGACGTGGAGAACCATGATAGCTATATCCTGAAGAGACACGTCACATAAAAGAAAAAGTATTAAGTCTAATTTTATTTTATTTTTTTTATAATCGTATCGCCCCAAGCAAGGCATTTTACTGCCACTGTTAAGCAGGGGGTTACATAGGAGGAAAGTTATGAGAATAAGTGACGGGTTATATGGGGTGTCAGGAAGTGGGTAAGAGAAGAATGAGAATACTGATGAGAGTGGAGTGGACGGAAAAGGGAGCATGAGAGGGGGAGGATAGAGGTTAGTGAGATAGGTGATAACTATTTACTTTACATTTAAATTCATGGAGATCCTAGCTGTCGGGCTATCTATCTATCTATCTATCTATCTATCTATCTATCTATCTATCTATCTATCTATCTTTTTTATAATCTTATCGCCTCAAGCAAGGCATCCATTGTTTTACAGAGATTTACATAGGAGATAAGTTATGAGAAAGAGTGAAAGGCTACAGGGGATGTCAGAAAGAGGGTAGGAGAAGGATGAGAATACTGGACGAAGAAAGAAGCATGGAAGAGAGATGAAGCAAGTCAGTGTGATAGGAGATGACTTTTGACTTTACATTTGAATTCTTGAAGATTGTAGCTGTTGGGAAAACAAGTAAACGGAAGTGAATTCCACAGTCAGGAATGCGAGAAAAGAAGTTGCTGGAGTGGAATTTGCGTTTACAATTTATTGGTTTCACAGTAAAAGGGTTGGACCTAGTTGCTAATCTTGTCGCTCGAGCAAATTCGTGTATTGGGGTTACCAGTAAGCTAAACACATCTGAGCAGAAGCCATGAAAGTATTTGTAGAAGAGACACTGGGAAACCACATTACGCCGCTGAGAAAGTGATTGTATCCGAGCTGCCAAGCTGGGATCTATCACATTGCATATTCTCCGTTGGATTTTGTCAAGCACTCCTTGGTGGATAGATATGGCAGCAGTATTCAATGCACGGGCGGATGGTAGATTTATATATGTGTAGGATGGTTTCAGACGTGAAAAACTTCCTGGTCCCGCACAGAGAACCGACTTTCTTAGCAGCGGATTTAGCTATGGACTCTATATAGTCATTCCATTTGAGGTCTGTTGTGAGAGTTAACCCGAGGAGTCGCAGTGTTTTACTTTCAGGGAGACTAAACTGATCCATGCTTATGGTGGGGTAGGAACGAATGTCTGTGGTGATTAATAGATAGCAAAATATAAACTAAAAAAATGAATGAAAAAGGGGGAAGCCCAAAATTTCAATTACAGGTTGTAAATGCTAAAATCATGCAGGAACAGAAATTTAAATACCTGGAAAGTGTTCTAACAGAGTACGGAAAGTGTGACACCGAGATCCAGAGTCGTATTAGGATAGCTAAGTATTCCTTTCAAAAGCTGAGTATATTATTAAGAGCCAGGAAAATTTCGTTTAAAACAAAGGGGATTGCTGTGCGATGTCTATCTTTCAATTTGGTAGAAAATGCTTTAAAATCCCACCAAAAATAAAGAAATGACTTGTAGCAGCTGAGATAGGGATCTATAGAATAATGATGAGGATACTATGGCCTTAGCATGTGAGCAACGACGAGGTTTTCGAGAGGCTAGAAATGAAAAAGGAAACTAATACTTATCATCAGGAAAAGACAGCTGAAGCTCCTGGGACATGTAACGAAGAAGGAGGGTTCGGAAAATCTGTTACTCACTGGAAAAGTGAGACAGAGAAAAGCAACGCGTGATATACTTGATGATCTTGATCAAATGGATACCTTAGCCGCGTTTGGGAAGGTTTACAGGAAAGAGAGGGCTACAGGAGATAAGAAGGTGTAGAGGACAATGAACACCTACTTCCTGGAAGAACACGTCACATAGAAGCAGAAGAACAACAACAAGAAGAAGATACCTTATATAACTAGAAATTAGAATGGAAGAAAGCTCGGTACATTTTTGAACGATGTTGTACATGGCATCCCCAACATAATTCTGTAGAACAATATCTCTGTTGCATCAAATATCTTCTTTATCAGTTAAGACATTGTTTAGAATTTCCTATATTATAAGAGGCTAGATACAACATAAATGCTCAACACTCTTTTATTTTATTATTTACACTATTCGGACTGTTTTCCCCATATTTATTGCTATGTTTACGACGTTTCGGCCGGTGTACGCTCCGGCCTTCTTCAGATGTAGGAATTTCGAACGAAACTCTTTATTTTGATCATTCGATTATATAATTCTCATTATGTGTGTGATGCCACTTCCGAATGCCATGTAGTTATGTAGAATAGAAATAGATCCCATGTAGACGAATAGCAAATTACAACCAGAAGCTGGCACGAATATCAAACCACCTGAAATCGCTACACCGATGCAGGGACTTACGACTCATTCCTGTTGCAGGCTTGGCAACGAGACTTGCCGTCAATTCAAGGAGAGACCGTCTGGTCACAGAAAAAAGTGGGATACGCCCTGGCCCGAGAACAAATCCAGTACAACCGTTGGATGGAACAAAATTACAGTCCGAGGCACGAGGCTTTCCTCAAGAGAATCACTTGTGGAGAAGACCGAAAAAACATTCAGCACGAACTGGAAAAATGTTTCAGGCAAGAATCCGATGCAATCAATGCCTGCAAAGCCCAGAAATTAAAGAGAGTAAATGTTCTGAAGGTGATATATGAGGTCCATCACGCCACTGAGAAAGCAGTTGCCAACGTTAGTGAACATCAGCTGAGTGCCTCTGAACAAGGAACTCAACTTCGTGAAGACCATCAAGCGGATACTATACTTAGAGATCATTACCATTGTGGTGAGACCGAGCAAAGCGAGGGACCAGATGTTTGCCCTCAGAGATCCAAAAGGCAAATGACCAAAACTGGTCTTTGCGCACAAGGCTCCACGCATATGTTCCGGCAGAAAGCCAAAAATTAATAAATATCAACTTCCTTTTTGCGAGCCTACGTGAAATTTATTTATCGTCCAATGGGAAGCCCAGAATTAAATACGGGTGTGAATTACCAAATGACTTGCTGGGACCCACAAAGACGAAATAAAAAGCCGACACAGAAAGCATCGCCAGTTGAGAAAGTATAATTAGCAGGTCCCTTGACCTTGTCAAGCGATCCACTATGCTCGCTTTCTTTTCTATCTCATCTTCTTCTTCGCTGTCCCCTGAGCTACTTACCCGACCAACGGAGCGGAGACATCAAAGACATTGCTAACTGACAAACGCTCACACATACATACGCACAAATTCTCTTTTCAGCATTTATTGCTATGAATATTTTAACGTCCTTTGAACCCCTCCTAAAGATATTACTTTATTTGTAAAAAAAACCTTAATTGATATATGTGTATATATAAACGTTGTTTCTATACTCTATTTGATTTTCTCGTTTATACCCCCTTATAGTGGGCTATCTACTAATGAGGCCAAATTCAGTTAATCTGTTTCAGTACACAACTACGTTTCACTAGAACGGCTAACCCACTATACCCTAATCGAGAAAAAGAGTATTGAATATACCCCAGTGTCAGCTGGATGAGCTAAAATGAAAAGTTAGAGAGACATTGGAGAAAGCCAAACCGCTTAAATCTAACATCACAAAAGAGGAGGGTTGGCAATTAAGACTCTACAGAAAAATTACCTCATCAACATACTACCAGCTGACAAAAGCAATGCAGCTGAAGTGATCAACAAAACCGAATCCACAGAGGAACTGGAAAACCTCATTAGAAGTGGTAGCTATAGCGAAGTAAAGAAAGACCCTACGTTGACAAAGTATGGGAACAACAGTCGGAATAGTATAAATAATAAATAATAGTAATCTTTATAAATAAAAATGTACTTGTGCGTTTGTTACTATCCGCTAATCTAGAAAACGGCTGCACCAATTGTTTTGAAATTTTACTATAGCATTTTAATCAAATACGAGCATGTTTTAATATAACTTATATTAAAAACTATTACAATATTAAAAAATATATATTTTGCAAACTTAATTAGAGGCGATGAGAGCCGAATCAAAAAACTTTCATTATTTTCAATACGGACGCGTTTACAGACAACTTTGTTATTTCATAGAAAACATAAGAAAACTGCACATTTAAGGTAAACGAAGACTTTTATTATTATTATTTCTACTTTGGAGTGCGAAAACAAAAGAAATCCCTTCCATTTTAAAAAAAAAATCTATCATTTTTTTTCAACGAATTATTATCGATATCCCATTTATTTCGTTGGTTTAGTAAATAAATTTCTTTTTCTTTTTCCATTTAACCAAACTGAGCCAGAGCAACGCGTGGCTGGGTACAGCTAGTCGTAAATAGTGCCTCGTCTCAGAAGCATAGACAAATACACTTTCCTTTCTAGCGAAGTATTTTTCTGTCGCATTTCATAATAACCACTGTTATTTTATCTTTTTTCTAAAAGTAGACATAATTATTTGTCACTTAGAGAACAGTATAACGATTATATTCTGGTTTGCCTTTAATTTCTCCCTTATTTTTCTCGTTACTTACATATTCAGTCCGTGGTCTGATCAGCATTGATCTGCAGAAACACATCTCTCTCGCTTTGAGAACCTTAATGAGGAATTTGTTAAGCATTCAATATCCTATAAACGATTTACAGCAGCAGTTCAACATTGTTTTTTATAATTTCTACAGAAAATATTTGTAAGTCTTAATACTTTGTTTCGTTTCAGAAAGTCACTTTTTATAATGTGCTGTTTTACATTTAAGAAAAAATATCTTATTTTCGTGCTTGGAAAGAAAATGGCGGTTTCTGATGAAAAAATAAAATTATCGTTATATTTTCTGTTTTTTATGTCAATTAAAATGCAATGGCTATAATTTGAAAAGAAAATCATCATTCCGTTCATATTAAAAGATCTTGGCAGGTAATCAATTTGTCGTTTCATCTTTTGTTTTTCTTTTATTCACTCCTCGCCTTGTTTACTTCGTTTTAATTTATTTTCTAAATTTCCCTCTCACGTTCCCTCTCACTTTCTTTCTCCGATCTCTCTCTCTCTCTCTCTCTCTCTCTTTCTTTCTTTCTATCTATCTATCTATCTATATATCTATCTATCTATCACAGTCTGTTTCTATCTATCTATCTATCTATCTATCTATCTATCTATCTATCTATCACTGTTTCTATTTCTATCTATCTATCTATCTATCTATCTATCTATCTATCACAGTCTGTTTCTATCTATCTATCTATCTATCTATCTATCTAACTATCTATCTATCACAGTCTGTTTCTATCTATCTATCTATCTATCTATCTATCTATCTATTCACAGTCTGTTTCTATCTATCTATCTATCTATCTATCTATCTATCACAGTCTGTTTCTATCTATCTATCTATCTATCTATCTATCTATCTATCTATCAGTCTGTTTCTATCTATCTATCTATCTATCTATCTATCTATCTATCCATCCATCCACACGTCTGTTTCTATCTATCTATCTATCTATCTATCTATCTATCTATCTATCTATCTATCTATCTATCTATAACAGTCTGTTTCTATCTATCTATCTATCTATCTATCTATCTATCTATCTATCTATCACAGTCTGTTTCATTTCTATCTATCTATCTATCTATCTATCTATCTATCTATCTATCTATCACAGTCTGTTTCTATCTATCTATCTATCTATCTATCTATCTATCTATCTATCTATCTATCTATCTTTTTTTCCTACTAATTCTTTCTTGTAAACTTATCATTTCGCGGCATTCCGGATTGTTCACAAATGGATCAAACCAAAGGAATGACGACGAAACCTAACATAGGTATGATATGTCCGGGTGATTTTTGATCGGGACGCGGCAGAAAAAAATCCCCCGGACATAACATACACTACTGTGCAAAAGTATTAGGACGATAACTATTTTATACTTTTATGAGGAATATTGACAGAAAATAAACCATTTAATTAAAGTAATTTTATTTGATTTACTCAACAAATGCCTTAACAAGAAAAAATAATTGTTACAAAATAAATTTAATATTTAGGATAATAACCTTATGTTTGATCACAGCCTTCATTCTGTCAGGCATTGACATCACAAACTTCTTCATTGTATCTGATGGTATCTCTTGCCAAGCAGCTTTTTTTTTGTTCCCAAAGTGGGTCTTGCAAAGTACCATTATATTTATCAATTCGAAAAAAGGCAGTCATATCCAAGGATAATAGAATAATGAGTCGTTTCAAAATAACTTGTTTAATAGAAAATAGGAAAAATTAAATATAACTTCTTTTTAGTACATTTCTTTTACACCTAGTTTTAAATAATCAATATTTATTAGAACTTTACTTGCCTTTTCACCCTGTATTTGAAATTCAGTGAGGTTTTTAGGAAAATCACCCCTGTTCTAATACATTTGCACACTACCTGTTGTGTGAAAATGGGTTAGGACAAGGGTGATTTTAAACTTTATTTTGATGCTTCATAAAAGATAAAATCGTTCTTGTCCTAATACTTTTGCACAGTAGTATATATATATATATATATATATATATATATATATATATATATGCATTATATACACACATTATATATACACACACATATATATATACACATTATATACACACATTATATATATATATATATATATATATATATATGTAAAAATATACTCAGTTGTGTATGCGTGATATGATATGATATCTGGGAAAGGAAGAGTAGGATTAGATTCAGTTTCGAAGGCAAAATTTATAGTAGATTCAATGTTATTGAGTTTCTTGACAAAATCTGCTATGTTAGTAGTTTCTGGATAGGTTAGAAGAGAGTCGTCTATATATCTAAAGTAGGAAGGAATTTGGTGGTAAAATGTTTCTGAAACAATCTGTTACCAGAAATTCTCAAAATAAACAAGCGAGAACGCCACTGAGAGGCGATCCCTAAAAAATAACCACAAACACGATTTTGACATATATATTTTTTATCGATTTTGACATATATATTTTTTATAGATTTTGACATATATATATATATATATATATATAAAGTAGAATCTTTGGTATTTGATAAATTCCACAAGAGGTTAAATCCAAAGATAACTCAATGTTAGAATGTTTGTTAAAATTTAACAGAGTATTATACTCAAGAACAAAAGTTGGATGTTTTTATAAACCCAGAGGTAATATTATAGTTTCGCGACTCTCTTATCACCGCTCGTCAGACCAAACTCATACAACAATGAATGGCTCAAATTTATTCAGAAAAAGTCAAGAAGAAAAGAATAAGGTAAAGGGATTCTCACTTAACGTGTTAAATCTTAGCGTCAAGGCCGCTGCGTGCATCTTTTACAATATTTATTTATCTGCAACTTTTACGGGAAGGAAACTGCAAGAAATTGTTATGAATATTACTCAGACCCGGTTACGGAGATAGGAGGTGTAATGTAATTTTACAATACACAACAACAGAACAATCAAACGTCATCACACAGACATCGTGACCAAAGACCACGAGAACAGAATGTGCTTTTTTTTTATTTTCATCGCACTCCTTGAAGATTACAACGGATCTTTGAAGGTCTTCTAAAAGCTATCAAAAGGCAAAGATCTTGAAATTGAAATCTCAAAAATGTGGCATGTGAGGACATCAGTAATTTCAGTAGTAGTTGGAGCATTCGGATTGATTACAAAAAATTTCGAGAGACTCAACGAAGGAAGCGCTTTTAACCCATGCCTTAAAAAATATCCAAAATCTTGTACTCACACGTACAGCTTACACTTTACAAAGGGCTTTACCAATGTAAAATGTGTGAAATCTTAGATTGTTTTACTGTGCTAGGAGGTCAAAAAAGGGTAAAATGTTATGATGTCCTTTTTGAACTTAGATCTCTGGTTGGGACTCTGAAAGAAAGAAATATAAACTAAAAAAACAAAGGAAATAATAAGAATAATTTTAATATATTAAAAATAATTTAAATATCTTCCAAGCCTGATTTCTCAGATAATGAGTCTAAAACTTCAATTTAATAGAAAAAAAATATTTCGTTTAATGACTGTCATTTTGGTTATACCATTTACTGTCATCGAATGAATTCTATTACTTTCATCAATGAAAGATTGTAACGGAATTCCTTGAAGAAGAAAAAGAAATAAAAGAAGCAGGAGGCAGAGAAGAAGGACATGAAGAAGAAGAAGAAGAAGAAGAAGAAGAAGAGTTATTCGAAAAATATTTGAAAATTGAGGACTTTTTATCAACAAGCGAATGACCTATTGCGCTTTCGTGCAAATAACAAGATTTCTCGCCAATACAGGTTAAGAATCCTTGATCCGACATTCTCTGAACCGTATTCTAGGAATGCAGAATATTTAATTTGTGTATAGTGCCTCTAAAATAGGGTAATTTGGGAATAGAACCCCAGCATAAACATGATACACTTTTACATTTTATAACACGGCTTATACAGGGTGACTCCCACCCTCCCTACAGAAAAAACAAAACCCATAAATATTGTAATAAATCCTACAAAAGTCCAGTTATATATTTTTTTCTTTAATCATTTCACCCCGAGCAAGGCGGAAAAGCCACTGATGTGCAGGGGGTTACATAAATGTAAAAAGATTAATTAGAAAAGAGTGAGGAGTACAAACTAGTTAGAAAGGAACAATAGAAAGCTGAGAAAGCAGGTGCGATGACAGATACATAGGTGGAGAGAAAGGGAAGGTTATACAGGGGAGGGGAGAGAGCTAGAGTCCAGTGGTTAGTAGATGAGTATTGACTTTGCATTTAAATTTCTGGAGGTTGTAGCCGTCAGGAAAGCAAGAATACTGGAGCGAGTTCCACAGGCGGGAAGTGCGAGAGAGGAAGCTGCAGGAGTAGAATTGTCGTCTGCATTTGGTTAACCTGACTGTGAATGGGTGGGACCCAGTTGCCAGTCTGGTTGCACGAGTAAACACCTGTTGAGGAGGCATCAGTGACTTAAGCTCATCCGAGCAGAAGCCATGAAAGTATTTGTAGAAGAGACAAAGGGAGGCCACATTTCGACGATGGGGAAGTGGCTGCAGTCGAGTCGCCAGATCAGTACCTATCACAGAAACTGTGTAAGATTATTCCCCAAAATTTTAATTAAACTGGTCGCTTTGCATAAAAGTCACAATGTTTCCAAAATATGCTCCAAATGTTCTCATGGCGTTGGAGGCAAACTTGCAAACATCGCGCATTTTTTTTGCAGCGATTGCTGCCGTCAGTTCACTAAACGTTTGATGGTTGTTCTTGTACACATTATCCCTGAGATCGCTACACAAATAAAAATTTGGGGAGTTCAAATCCGTTGAGTGTGTTGCCCACACAACATCACACTTCTTGCTGATTAGTCCCTCCTGAAACCCCTTTCTCAGCCAGACTAGAGAGACATTTGATGTATGGGGGTGGCCCCGTCTTGCTGGAACCACTTTTCATCTCGATCTATCCTTCTACGTAGTCCCAGCGATCAACGGTTTTATTAAAAGATTTGTAGGTTCTGATTTTTGGAGGCTACTCTGTACATGTACCCTAAATTTATTTTTTGTCATAAACAGCAGATGTTCACTTCGACGAAGATGAATCTACTCCATCAATACTCGATCGAAAACCTAGTTCTTTAGAAGATTTGAAAGCTAAAGTAACTAATGTGATTTCAAGCATTATTGTAAATCAGTTTGCAAATGTTTCCTTGAAATGCAAAATCTTATTACCCTTTGTGTTGCTAATGATGGAGGATATGTGGAAACTTTAATAAAACTTGAATAAAACCTTAAAAGATATAGACTTACTTCTTTCTAATCCTTTTTACAAATTATTTCTATCGCATATGCAAATAAAGTTATAATTTTTCTAAAGTGCACACGAACTTTATGGACACCTTGTATTAGATTTTTACAATTTTTACTCAACACGAATATCCAAACATCTGAAGTTAATATCTAAAGATCTGAATTTAAGTTTGCGTGCAAACTATATAGCGTTTTTTTATTTCTTATCTTGTACTGCCCTATAATTTAATTATCTTAAAGATTTTAAGCTGGTTGATCAAATATAGGAAATGATTTCCCTGAAGAATTGCATTGCAAAGTCGCGATGAACGCTTTCGCTTGCGCCTTCATAGATCTCTCTTGCTTTGAGCGACTATTAGGTTGTCCCAAATGTTCGTAAACACTTGCAAAATGGGTCTATCTGGTCCAGCACAATCGAGACAAGCGATGGGTTCAGAAAAAGCAAGAGACACCGTCGGTTCCAAAACAAGATTGATTCGGCAAGAAAGTCATGTTGTGCGTTTGGTGGAACTTTGAAGGAATCGTGCATTTTGAGTTGGTTCCGAATGGTCGTGCCATCAGTGCCGAACTTTACTGTCAGCAGCTTGAACGGGTCTACGAAAAGTTGAAGCAAAAGTACCCTGATCAACCGAAAGCGCGCTTTGATACAGCAGAAAAATGACAAGCCACATACCGCCAGGAAGACCAAAGACAGATTTGAAGAGCAGGACGGCGTTGAGGTTCTGCCACATCCAGCTTACAGTCCTGACTGTGCTCCATCAGATTACGACATTTTCCGCTCAATGCAACACTTTCTGAAGGACCGCCGATTCAACTCGTTTGATGAATTCGAGAAAGCATGTCAAAAATTCTTTGATTCGAAGCCAGCTGAATGGTACTTTGACCAGATCCGAAAGCTTGCAGATCTATAGCAGAAAGTCTTGGAAAATCATAGTCATTATTTGGAGCCATAATTTTTGTTGTTTTTGCGAGTAAAATTTTAATATTTTGCATGTGTTTACGAACTTTTGGGACAACCTAATATTATGCCTTAAGTTCATCCTCAGTCCTCACGTGAGACTCACCTATATGAAGACGCCACGAAAGAATCTGGAAAAGCGGTCGCTTTTTATACACCGCTTCAGAAAGTATTTAGCTCCACTTACAGGGTTCTCTCTTTGCACGAGTCAAATAAGATCTAATTATAAAGCATTGATACCGTATTCAGGGTAAAGTTACATAGAAACAAAGAAAAGAGTGCTGGATTGCTATGTGATGTCAATTCTTCAATACGGCAGTGAATGCTGGACAATATCATCGAAAATGAGGACAAAACTTGAAGCAACGGTAATGTGGCTCTACAGAAGGATGCTGCGGATATCGTGGACAAAGCATGCAAGCAACCCGGAGAGACAACTGAAGTGTCCTGGTACAAGAAAGGAGAGCTTGGAGAACCTGATACTGACAGGCCAGATAGAAGGAAAACGAGACAGAGGTAGGCAGCGGATATTATATTTGCCGGGCCTGATCAGGTGGATGACGGAACGGGTGTTGCGGGGTGTAACAGGAACAAACATACTAAGAGCCACAAGGGTTAGGGAGTCGTGGAGAACCATGATCGCCTATGTCCTGAAGGAACATGGCACATAGAAGAAGAATCCTTTATATCTGGCCAAGAAAGATTTCAAAATCGTCCAATAAGGCTATGAAGATAAAGTTGATCTAACAAAATGGCCTCTGACCAGTAGATCTGAGGTTTTTAAAAACAGGTCCTAATTGCTGGTGTTCCCAGGTCCACCATGAACCGATGTGGCAGCAGCTGTTATGATTCCAATTATCGACAAATAGTGAACATCCAACTAAACATGTGGCTTCCCTTTGTCTGTTCTATAAATACTTTCATGGCTTCTGCTCAGACGAACTTAAGTCACTGATGCCTCCTCAACAGGTGTTTACTCGTGCAACCAGACTGGCAACTGGGTCCCACCTATTCACAGTCAGGTTAGCCAAATGCAGACGACAATTCTACTCCTGCAACTTCTTCTCTCGCACTTCCCGCCTGTGGAACTCGCTCCCGTATTCTTGCTTTCCTGACGGCTACAACCTCCAGAAATTTAAATGCAAAGTCAATACTCATCTACTCACCACTGGACTCTAGCTCTCTACCCACCCCCGTATAACCTTCCCTTTCTCTCCACCTCTGTATCTGTCATCGCACCTGCTTTCTCAGCTTTCTATTGTTCTTTTCTAACTAGTTTTTACTCCTCACTCTTTTCTAATTAATCCTTTTACATTTATGTAGCCCCCTGCTCATCAGTGCCTTTCCGCCTTGCTCGGGGTAAAATGGTTAAAAAAAAAAAAACGAAAAACAGGAAAGTATAAAAATACATTGTTATAGAAATAAGCAACAATGCATTTGAAAACCAAAATGATCAGCAATACAATAATCATATCACCCCAAGCAAGGCGGTAACGCCACTGATGTGCAGGGGGCTACATAAGGATAAAAAGCACTAGATAGAAGAGAGTGAAGAGAAGGATAAACCATTTAGAAAGAAGCAAGAGAAGGGAGGGAATACAGGTGTAATGACAGTTGCAAAGTTGGAGAGAAAGGAAAGGATATACAGGGTGGTGAGAAAAGAACTAGAGTCAGCTGGTTAAGAGATGAGTATTGACCTTACATTTGAATTCCTAGAGGTTGTAGCCGTCAGGAAATCAAGAATAAGGAAACGAGTTCCACAAGCGGGAAGTGCGAGGAAAGAAGCTGCAGGAGTAGAATTGTCGTCTGGTTTTTGTTGATCTCACTGTGAATGGGTGAGACCCAGTTGCCAGTCTAGTTGCACGAGTAAACACCTGTTGCAGAGGCACCAGTGACTTAAGTTTGTTGGTGCAGAAGTCATGGAAGTATTTATATAACAGACAAAGGGAAGCCACATCACGTCGGTGGGAAAGTGGCTGTAGTCGAGCAGCCAAGTCGATACCTATCACATTACTGATTCTTCTTTGGAGACTTTCAAGAACACCGAGGTGAGCACCTGACCATATATGGTAGCAGTACTCCATGCACGGACGAATGGTTGATTTGTATATATGCAGGATGGTTTCAGGCGGGAAAAACATTCTGGCCCTACATAGTAACCCAACCTTCCTAGCAGTGAATTTAGCAACTGACTCAATGTAGTGGTTCCACTTGAGATCACAAAAGAGGGTAAGGCCGAGGAGGCGCAGTGTATTGCTCTCGGGGAGACACGCTTGGTCCATGCTTATGGGAGGCAGAAGAGGTTGCCTGTGATGATTGACAGACATATTTTATACATACAACGATATATTTTATTTCATAAATAATATTTCATAGGAACTTTTTAGATCTAGAAAACATTTTATAGTAGACATACCAACAATATATTTTAAAATAAAATTTCTAACAATATATTTCACAGCAAAATTATCTACAATACATTTTATGGTAGAATTACCAACAATTCATTTTTATAGCAAAATGACCAACAATACATTTTATAGAAAAATAATCAAAGATAAATTTATAGTAGAATTACCAACAGTACATTTTATCCAAAAAGAACCAACAATACATATTATAGAGAATTATCATCAATATATTTTATTGGAAAATGACCAACGAGTCATTTTATATTAGAATAAATACAATATATTTTATAGCAAAATGAACTACTACACATCGCATCTACCTCCCATTAGCATGGGACAGGCTAGCCTCCCAGAGAGTAAAATACAACGCCTCCTTGGCCTTACACTCTCGGAGGACCTCAAATGGAATGACTATATTGAATCCATTGCCAAATCTGCTGCTATGAAAGTCGGCTCCCTGTGCAGGGCCCGGAAATTTTTCCCACCTGAATCTATTCTGCACATATACAAATCTACCATCCGCCCGTGTATTGAATATTGCTGCCATATCTGGTCGGGTGCCCCTGCTGTTCTCCTTGGGCTTCTTGACAAAATACAAAGGAGGATCTGTAACGTGGTTGATACTGACTTGGCAGACCGGCTGCAGCCGCTCTCTCACCGGCGTGATGTGGCTTCCCTGTGCCTCTTCTACAAGTACTTTCATGGCTTCTGCTCCGATGAGCTTAGGTCACTGGTGCCGCCTAAGCAGGAATTTACACGAGATACTAGATTAGCAACTAGGTCCCACCCTTTTACAGTTAAACAAATAAGATGTAACCGTAAATTCTACTCCAACAGCTTCTTTTCTCGCGCTTCCCGCCTGTGGAACTCCCTTCCACAAGTCTGCTTTCCCGACAGTTACAATCTGCCAGGTGTTTAAATGTAGGGTCAATAGACACCTCCTATCACACTAACTCCCAACGATTCTCAGAACACTCTCATCTACCCAACCCTCATTCTCGGTATCCTTACCCGCCTATCACCCACCCTCTGACATTTCCTATATTTAATCAGCCTTTCTCCACTCTACGTAGCCCCCTGCGCAGTAGTGGCAGTGACATGCCTTGCTCGGGGTGAAACGCTTATGAAAAAAAAAATGTTATAGTAGAATTACCAACGATATAATTTATAACAAAATGACCAACAATAAATTTTATTGTGGATTTACCAACAATACATTCTTAACAAAATGATCTTTATTTTATATAATTATCAACAACACATTTTATGGCAAAACTACGAATGATTTATTTTATAGTAGAATTACCAACAATACATTTTATTTCAAAATGACCAAGAAAAAAGTTTATCTATAGTTGAAGGTATACAACTCGTTCAAAATGTATTGAGGTGAAATCATAAAATTACTCTGAAAATGTTTAGAATTCAGCATTATAACCCGTCGTGGTGTTGACATACCGTGAAATGAAAACATCCAATCAATATGAAAAAAAACCCAAAAAAAACCCATGGCATTAATTCACATCATATACAATTTCATTAAGAAATCAAACTGTATACCAAAACAGAGCTTCAACAAAACTACAACACAAAAAACACATATCGCCGCCTCTAGAAACGTATGTTCGCACAAACGTGTATATATATCATATTTTTATTACTTCGAAGTTATTAAGAAATTTAAATTTCGTCATTAAATGACTCTTAAGCAGTTAATATACCGTTAAGCAAACAAATCAATCAGTCAATTCACGCGGCCTTGTGGGTAATGAATTATTTTCCACCTTTCCTTCTGATTCCTGCTAAAGCATCATAGCAACTTTATTAATATTCTATTGCTATTTCCATGGAAAGTGCTCTGATAAGCAACATTCCCCAGTACTATCAGTTCGGGCCTTTACAACTAAGGTCCGATATGCCATGTGCAATCACATGATCACCCCTCATAGCCATTTTATTACATTGGTAAGTATAAAGTCCAAGTTAGACAGCTTCTTTCTAAGAGCCCCTGTTTTGACTAACAAATATCCGATGGCCATGCTTCTTCGTCCTTACCCAATTATCTGAATTTTTTTAATTCCAAGTTCAACCGTTATTAACATATAACGATCTTCCGAAGTGGTTCTACATTTCGCAGGTACCTCTCACGAGTAAGACCCCCAGTAGAGGAGGACATGACTAAGGACTGTGTGTACGCCATTCCATGTAGCTCTGGAAAGAAATATTAAGGAGAAACAGGCCGCCCCCTTAAAGTAAGGCTATAAGAACATCGCAAGGCCGTAACACGAGTTGATATAGAAACATCAGGCGTAGCTGACCACATATGGAGGGAGAAATGAGATCACAGCCCCTATGGGATTAAGCTGAAATAATAGATAGGGAACGCAACTGGAAACTATGTAAACCTAAAGAATCCGTGGACAGGGGATCACTCGGCTCGTCCGTCGATGAAGAGCGTGGCCAGTCGCGAGAAATGATGCAAATTGCAGGACTCAGTGAACATCGACAACTCGAACGCACATTGCGGCCTCGAGATACCTTGTCGTAAGGAATCAGCATCTCTGCTAGGCTTTAAAAATTTACAATTCTTACATCGATAAAACAAGCTGATTTTGTAAAACTGTATTTCTAGTCATTCTTGGTATTGTTGTGGACTGGACAACGTGGTTGCAATTTGAAAGTGGAGTCACCATTATAAAGTAGACTGGTTGTCCAATCCACTACATTAATGATAAAAATAACCCAGAGAACAATATAACAAGAATAATAACATTGTATTAAATATAGTTACAGGATTGATTATTTTGTGCATGCAAGATTTAGTGGAGAAAGTTCTCTCTTGGATGTTGAAGAAAATGCATCAATGTTCATTGTTCATACTGGAAGAGTTCCAGAAAAAGGGAAATATGATGTTCGTACTAATCAGTAGTTGAATATAATTATATATGTAGTGAAGTATGCTTGTAAGAGTGAGAGAGAGATAAACATTTTTGGTGTAACTAATTGCTAAATGCAATTAGCGCAGTATGTGAGTTGGAAAGGAACTAACGGCATTCGGACTGTTAGCTCCGAAAAGCGGTTTTCAACTGGTGTAAACACGTGTGAACATCAGCTTATATATTTCTGAATGAAGCGCGGGAAATTATGTTTCACGTGCGGTACTAATGTACAAGTATGTGCGTATATGTGTGTGTACGTGCGTACATGGCGATTTGTATATAAGTATGTACATGCATGTAGAAGTGATTCTACAGTATTTGTCTTCTTTCTTGATGTACTGTGTCTCTTCAGGATGTAGGGGATCATGGCTCTCCAAATCTCTTTTTACCTTCTCTCTTAATAGATTTTGTCTTTCTGTTATTTCTTCTAAACCGTCTTCTGCCATCCATTTGCAGATTCTTCGGAATTCTTTCTTGGCTAACCGAATATACCGTCTGATTTCAGTGTTGCACTAAATCACTTCCTGTATATATAATGTCTTCTACTTGTTTAAGTTTGCAGTACACACTTTGGGCTCAGCCTTTTAAAAACAATGCACCCTATCTTTTTCAGTTGAAGTTTAACCAATTTATTTTGCTTTCCTACATGACCTTCTACAAAAGATTTTGTACTTTTCTTTTCGTGTCTGCTATCAACAATGTACAATCTACATATTTTATGTTGTTAAGATTGTGATTTATCAAGAATTTAAACAGTCATGTTGACTGACAGACAAACTAAGGCGACTCTATACGTAACATTAAAAGAACTGTGAGCTTCGTGACATTTTAGATAAGCAGTTAGATATAAATAATATAACATCTAGAGAAACAATTAGGAAAATGTTCTAAACGAGTTTCTCCTCTTTTTCATCTAAATTAATTTCTTGTTCTATGAGAATTTTCTCGAACATTTTTGCTGCTATTGTTCGTTTGTTTTTTGTTTGTTTGTTTTTTAATTTGTTTGTTTGTTTTTTAATTTTTATTTTTTATTTTTTGGTTTTTGTTTTTGTTTTTTCACATTTAGATTCCTGCCGCCAATGGCCTTGTATCAAGCAGAATATTTAAAGCAGCACAGGAGAATCATTACATATTTCCTTTTTGTTTTCTTCCTTTCCAAATTGAAGACTTTTCGGTGACTATACCAGCCCGGTAGGCATTTACATTCAACAAAATAGAACAGTTTGAATGGAGCCAGAAACTGAAATATTTTTTCACCGTTGATTTTCAGGTTCCAGCCCTGAAATTCGACCAAGTGCTGTTTGGAATTCTTCTATAAAGACACCCCGGCCTAACTAGTGAAACAAGTTAGCGCGTAAATAACGAAGAATAAATATAGGTACATAATTTAGTTAAACAGACGTTCATGAAGTAGACTGAATTCGGAAATGAAATGCGCATGTGCGCAAGACGGTGGGTTCATTGAGCTTCCGGCTTGAGGATAATGCACAAGTGTGAGACAAATAATAAACTTTTTTTTTTCTTTTTCTTCTTATTCTTATCTTCTTTTTCTTTGTGTCTTCTTCTTCTTCTTGTCATCTTTTATTTTATGATTCTTTATAATTTATACTTCTACTGTTTTCTTTTCATTCTTTTCTTGGCTTTCTCTTTCTTTTTAAAATTTTCTTTATTTTTTGTGTTCTTTTCATTAGTTATTTTTCACTCTCATGAATTACCTTTTATTTTTTCAAGCTTCATCTCCTTCTTCTTCTTGTTCTTCTTGTTTTTCTTTTTCTTCTTTCAATTTCTCTTTTTACTTTCATTTTTCATCAATTCTTCCTCTTCTTCACGTCCACCCCGATTTATTTTCTTTATGCTTCCCTCCCTTCACTTTTTTTTCTAACGAATTTTTTGGGCTTATTTTCTCTAACTAGTTTATTTTCCTTCACTTTATTTTTCTACCATTATTTTTAATTCGTTTTTTCTACTTCTTTCGTTTTTAAAAGTTTCATATTCTTTTTATCTATTTTGTTTTTTCTTTTTCGTTTTTCCTTTCTCTGTACTTCATCTATCTTCTTTTTATTTATTTTTATGTTTGCGATTTTTTTCTTTGTTGTTATTTTCTTTTCTATTTTCGTCTTTGTCTTTCTTTTACCAGATTTATTTCCCTTTTTTTACTCCCCCCACCCAGTTTCTTTCCTCTTTCTTCTTCTCACCTGTTTATTCCGTTTCTTTTTCTCTATACAATATTAGTAGTTTTTTTCGTTTTTCTTCATAATTTTTACGAACCTTTCTTTTTCTTCTTTTTCTCTCAACGTTTTCATTGTTTTACTCTTTTTTATCATCAGATGATCCTATTTTGTTTTTTTTTCTTTTCGTATGACAATCTATCGTATTTTGTTTTCTTAACCCTTTTTATTTAAAAATTTTTTGTTCATTATTTTTATCTTACTTTCCTTTCTTTACATCTGTTGCTTTCTTAATTTTCCTGTTCATTCATACATTCTTTCTTTATTTCTTTATTTCTTTCCTTCTATCTTTCTTTCGTACTTTCTTTCTTTCTTTCTTCTTTTTTCCATTCGTTCTTTCTTACATTTGTCCTTCTGGCTTTCATTCTTTTTTTCTTTTTCATTTCTTTCATGCTCGTTTATTTCTTTGATTCATTCTTTCTTCCTCCTCTCTACTATATATGCGTTCTTTTATTTCTTTTTTGCTGTACTTTCTTTCTTTCATTTTTTCTTCTTTCTTTCTCTTCTTTACATTCTTTTCAATTCATTTGTTTTTTTATTTCTTTGTCTTTTGTTCTTTGCTTTTATTTCGTCCTTTTGCTTTCCTCGTTTCTCTTTTTTATTCTACTGTTACTTCTTCCTTCTTTTTCTTTTTCCATCTTTTCTTCTATTCTATTATTTTCTTCTTTCTCTTTTTACGTTCTTTCTTTCTACCTGTTTTTCATTCATTCAGTCTGCCTTTCTTTTACTTATTCATTTCTTTCTTTATCTTTCTTCTTTTTCATAATTTCAGATTTTTTTCTTCTCTCTCTCTCTCTCTTTCTCTCTCTCTCTTTTCACTTCTTCATTTCTTTCCTTTTGTTCTTATATTTTTTCATTCTTTCATTTTTTCTTTCTAATCTCTCATTGATTCTTGGTATAACGGTAAATTGCATCTGGCAGCAAGGCCTCTGATTGGGAGGTTGTGGGGAGCATAGAAATTTCTCTTAACTGCTGTGGTATCCAGGTCTACCCTGACCCGGAATGGTAGCACCTATTAACTATGGGCAAATAGTTAACCCTAAAACTGGGGTCAAAACACTGTGAAAGTATAACAATATATATATATATATATATATATATATATATATTCCATTTGTAACTCATTTGTATACAAATGGAAAATATTCAAAAGTTCTACAATATAATTGTATCGAACACTTTTTAATACAAATGTGCACTGGTCTGATCTTATTATGACCAGAAACTAAGTAATTCAATCAATATATATATATATATATATATATATATATATATATATATATATATATATATATGTATATATATATATATATATATATATATATGACTTCTATAGAAAAACATACATTTTTAAGGAAAAATATTATCAACAATACATTTTTTCATTCAAAAATTATTGTCATAACACATTTTTGAAAGAAAAAATAATTATTGACATAATATATTTTTTAAGGAAAAAAATTACAAGCTATACATTTTTAATACAAACCTAGAAGACATCTTCAGTTTTTTAATATAAAATATTCTTTATCAAAATCTGACTGAAACAACATTCTCAATATTTTTTTTAATCATATCACCCCGAGTAAGGCGGTAACGCCACTGATGTGCAGTGGGCTACGTAAACCAAATATTTAAAGAAGATACCTTAAAATCGCACATTTCTTTCATTAAATAACCTCTAGAGGCTGATGTGCTGTTAAACAAAGCTCAAATTCAAACTCTACTCTCTCTCTCTCTCTCTCTCTCTCTGTCTTCCTTATTTTTTGTTTCTTTTTTCTGGCTGCTAGAAAATAAAGACACATTTTCTTTACTTTCATAATCATTAACATACTTTCCTAATGCCACAATATTATACTCCCTGTTAATAACTTTAGTTTTAGTAAAATTTGACCATTTATTCCGTTTACTGGTCAAGTGGGTACAGAGATTTTCGCGAAAACCTTATAATTATATTTTTCGGTTTTTTTCCCCTCTTTATACAAAAAACTCAATGCTTCAGTTAAGGAAGACAAGTTTTCTAATCATTTAACACTGCATGGTGAAAAACAAGCAGATTATAGGAGGGAAAAACTGTAAGACGCCATTTCGCTTAAATAATTGCGCAAATGAAGCGATTGACATTTACAATAAAAAAAAATCTGATTTTTTTCTTTTTAATTCTTAAAAAGTGTAATTAGCAACACGTCCTCCGTGAAATCCTTTACAATTTTGATTGTAAAAAATATTGAATGCGTAGCCTTGATTATATCTCTTTGAATTGGTTTGTGCAAAAACCAGAAGAAAAGTTCGAATCCAAGGATTCTGTGCTGAACGCCTTTGCCCTGGAATCATAATTTTATTTTGTCATTTCACAAAAATAAACTAAAATTTCCTGATAACGAGGTAAAACCTCGAAACATAGAAGTTTCCGTGCAGCAGTGTAAACTATTTAATTATATATATATATAATCTTGAAAAGATTTTTGGATATTTTGCAAATCCATGGGTAATAAATATTTAGCAGCTGAGCAGTCCCCCTTCAGATCCAAATCATACAACAGTTAATCTTTAAAATCATCCAGAAAATCATCACATACAGACACTCACGTGCCCAAATCATAAGTAAAATTCAATTTAAATTCATGATATTCCTGGTTATGAATCACAGACTCAGAACGACGATTCGGTGGAGCCGAGTTTGAATTCCAGTTGAATTCTTTGCATTCACTTACGTACAAATACCATCGGGGAAGGTATTAATCCGTCTCTTCCCTCCACTTATGGGTTAAATAACAGGACAGATTGGGTTTCTATAGCCTTGGCTGGCAACCAGTCTACCGCAGAAAGCAATGGCAACATACTGCGGGATAATATTCTGCCCAGTCAGTCATGTCTCTTTCGAGACATGATCGCCCAAGCGTGTATGGCACTAAAATGACTGACTATGCAAAGATCTATGCCGATGACAAAAACATTTACTCATGCTTTAATGCTATGTCTGGACCACCTGATATGGTCAAATTGGCAGTAGATCTCATAAATGACCAATAATCTGTTGTTAAATGGGGCAAGAAATGCCTTGGTAATTTAAAGTTTTCAAATTAATCAGTCAGTTAAGTGCTTGCGCGATCACGTCTCTTTCAAGATATGATTCATTGAAAAAAAATAGCCCGACTTGGTGCAATGAAACACTCTCATGAAAGTTAACATTAGCGATGCTGATGGAAAGCAAATAAGGTTCTCATTTAATGAGAGCAAAATTAGTCAGGATGTGCATTGTGATGAAGTGGATATCGGATCGGCACGAGAAATCGGAGAACTGAGTTTGAATTCCAGTTGGATTCGTTGCGTTCACTTACTCGTAAATACCCTTGACAAATATATTAATCCGTCTCTTTCTCCAGGTTTCGATTAAAGAACAGAGCAAATAAGATTCTGTAGTCTTGGCTGGAAACCAGTTTACCGCATAAAATAATGGTAAACTACTGCTGGAAAATTCCTTAGCCTAGTCAGTCATGTTTTCTTCGAGACAGGACCGCCCTAGTATGTATCACGTATGACACTTAACTGACTGACAAGGTTTTAGTTGTAAACATTCACTGGGGTTTAATTTCTAAATGTCATTATTTTATTGTCCATCCCCCAGACAAATTGTACTTATAGAACTAGGTAGAGACTTTGAGGTATTATGTTGGCTGTAGTAGGAATGGTAAGCAAAAATGTGGTATGTTTGGGTTAGTAATTGCTGCTAGCTAAATTTAAGATAAGACTGAAGATTAGCCTTCCCTTTCAGTCAGTCATTTAAGTGCCATACGTGTTACACGCTTTGGGCGATCATGTCTCGAAAGAGACATGACTGACTGGGCAGAAAACTTTCACGCAGTCGGTTGCCATAAATTTCTGTGATAAGGCTAAAGAACCCAATCCACCCTGCAATTCAATCTATAACTTGAAGAAAGATACGGATTAATAACTTTCCCAAGGGTATTTGTGCGTCTGTGAATGCAAAGAATTTCGGCTGGAATTCGAACTCGGCTCCACTGATTCGTCGTTCCGTGTCTGTGATTCATAAACAGGAATACCATGAATGTAAATTGAATTTTACTTATGATTTAAGATTAGTTGATATATGTTAATTTTGATATGTAATGGGATCATTCTGATAGATAGCAAGGAATGATTAATAATTGGTGACACATCTTTGTTTTTTAGTCATTAAAGGTGCGACTGACACTAGTACGCAGGCGGGTACAGTAAAAAAATGACTAGGTGCTGGGGCTGTTGAAGAAATAATAAAAGATAAGTCAGTCAGCTAAATGCCATACATGATACACGCTTGGGCGATCAAGTCTCGAAAGAGACATGACTGACTGGGCAAAAAATTATCACGCAGTAAGTTGCCATTGCTTTCTGCGGTAGACTGGTTGCGAGCCAAGGCTATATTACCCAATCTGTTCCTGTTATTTAACCCATAACTGGAAGGATTAGACGGATTAATACCTTTCTCAAAGGGTATTTGCGGGTAAGTGAATGCAAAGAATTCAACTGGAATTCGAACTCGGCTCTCCGATTTCTTCTTCTTAGACGATATCCACTGTATATTTTATCTGTCCTAATGGACTTGCATCACATTTTTCTAAAACGCAAAGTAAATATTGGTTTCTGTTTGGTACCTAGTTTCAATAAGTTTCTCGGTTCGTTGTTCCTTTTCTTTTAGGAGACAATGGCGCCATCACCCGAAAGTAGCAAGATTTGTTTACCAAAGTAATCGACTGAGATAATGGCCTTAAAAACCATTAAATATCCTGCAAGTAAATTTTTTTGTACGTAGTTATTAAAGGTATAAAACAATGAACTTGATACTCATATATTATACGAGAAGAAAATAAAAACTTGAATCCCCCCTACCCCCTTAAAAATAACTTCAATATATAAAATTCGCAGGATTACCAAAATATAGATGATAAACATAAGCCTGAACGCCATTTTATCATCGATTTTTGTCCCATATTTCTCAGCTAATACACGACTACATACGGTTATCTTTGTAAATAACCATTCAGGAACCAGTCCCAATCATAACAATTGACGAATGAACTGATAAAATGAATCTTAGAATCTTAGCAGATGACAAGCGTACTGATAAAATGTGAATTTGTGAACCCTAGTAACCTGACTGTAGTCATGTTTAAGATTAATTCATACTCTTTAAATAGTCACGTAAAAACCTCATAAGACGTTCATTCAATTAGAAAATCTTTTAGACACGAAAATGTAAACGTCTGTGATTTGATATAATGAATTATGGCCTGATTTTTGTTTTGCGAGGATTGAGTTTTTAATCATTTCACCCCGAACAAGACGGAAACGCCACTGATGTGCAGGGAGCTACATAAATGTAAAAAGATTAATTAGAAAAGAGTGAGGAGTACAAACTAGTTAGAAAGGAACAATAGAAAGCTGAGAAAGCAGGTGCGATGACAGATACATAGGCGGAGAGAAAGTGAAGGTTATACAGGGGAGGGGAGGGGAGAGCTAGAGTCCAGTGGTTAGTAGATGAGTATTGACTTTGCATTTAAATTTCTGGAGGTTGTAGCCGTCAGGAAAGCAAGAATACTGGAGCGAGTTCCACAGGCGGGAAGTGCGAGAGAAGAAGCTGCAGGAGTAGAATTGTCGTCTGCATTTGGCTAACCTGACTGTGAATGGGTGGGACCCAGTTGCCAGCCTGGTTGCACGAGTAAACACCTGTTGAGGAGGCATCAGTGACTT
The DNA here is from genome assembly GCA_037127315.1 of Ascarosepion bandense. Classification (NCBI taxonomy): domain Eukaryota; kingdom Metazoa; phylum Mollusca; class Cephalopoda; order Sepiida; family Sepiidae; genus Ascarosepion; species Ascarosepion bandense. The sequence continues at coordinate 466,525 of JBBBDQ010001299.1, forward strand.
AAGTTCGTCTGAGCAGAAGCCATGAAAGTATTTATAGAACAGACAAAGGGAGACCACATTTCGACGATGGGGAAGTGGCTGCAGTCAAGCCGCCAGATCAGTACCTATCACATTACAGACTCTCCTTTAGAGCCTGTCAAGAACACTGAAGAAAACGGCAGGGGCACCTGACCATAAATGGCAGCAGTACTCCATACACGGACGGATGGTTGACTTGTATATATGCAGGATGGATTCAGGTGGAAAAAACATCCTGGATCGACATAGTGACCCAACCTTCTTAGCAGTAGATTTTGCTATGGATTCAATATAGTGGTTCCATTTGAGGTCTGAGAACAGAGTAAGTCCGAGGAGGCGTAGTGTATTACTCTCTGGGAGAATCGCTTCAGATTATAATGAATTATTTCAAGAAAAAATAAGGAAATGTATTTAGTTACAATGAAAAGATAAACATTGGAAAAATTTGAAAGCAAGTTCGAAAAAACGTGATGTGATATCAGTGTTTCCTGTCCTGGCTGATTACTATTCCTATTTTTATTATTTTATTTTATTTATTTACCTATTTATTTATTGACAGGGTGGGAATTAAAAATGGTTTCTTATTAAACATTCATTTTAAGAGCCTTTACCCGAGTTCGTCCGCCGTTTTCATTTTATTTCATTCTTGAGGGCATCTTTTATTTTTGCACCATATTTCACTACTCCCATTTTTAGATTAATTTATTATATTTGCTTTTTTGGTACTAAGTCTTTTTTTTTTATTACGTTTTCATGTTTCCTAGGTTTACGTATTGTTGCGGGGAGTTAGCTACTTAACTATGGACTCTTCCTACCAGTATATTAACTGAGAGTTTAATCATTTTGGTCGCTTCAGTTCAGCTCAGCCCAGTCTGTCTGTCTGTCTGTCTATCACGAGTAAGCCAAGCTTTTGTTTACTCTGTTCTCTTGTATCTATTTTTGACTTAATATATGTTGTTCACCATACCACCGTGTTTCGAGTTATCATTACCGGTCCACATGACATATTTTCAAAGAATTGTTTGTTTGTTTGTTTGTTTGTTTGTTTGTTTGTTTGTTTGTGTGCGTTTTGTTTAATGGTATATCAACATCTGTAGTTTATTTAATGCCAAAAAGCTAGGGTTTTAAAGATATTTTTTTAAATATTTGGTTATAGTGAGAAGGTTTATTTGTCAGGTCTTGATGTTGATGAAATTTTATTTTATTTACCTTCAAAAATATATTATGGTAATAATCTTTTTCCTTCAAATTGTATTATCTTTCTATAAATGTCCATTTTTTTGTATATATTTCTATAAAAGTCTATTTTTATACTTTTGACCCCATTTTGGGGATTAACTATTTGCCCATAGCTGGGATCATAACAGGTGCTACCACTCTGGATCAGGGTGGACCTGGGAACAACAGCAATTAAGAGGTGGTTCCATGTTCCTCACACTCTCCCAATGAGAGGCCTTGCTACCGGATGCAATTTACGGTCATAACAAGGACCAATTTTCAAATAAATATACTTAAACAATTATAGATATATTTAAAAGAAAAATTAAACGAATCATCTAAAAGTGTTAAAAACTATAATGACGAGTAAATTTTTCGTACACATCTCATCAAAGGGCAAATTTAAAATGGTTTAATTTTATCAGAATACTCAGTAATAGAAAGTAAAGCGGCGAGACCCAGAAAATATATTTTCCCTGATTGTGTCTTATAAAGCTGACGTCATAAGTGGTAGAAAAATAAAAGTTAACTTTTCATCGGTCAAGTATAGTGATTGGGGGAACATGTCAAAGAAAAATCAAGATAGATACCCACAGAACCAAATATATATATATATATATATATACAGCCTTCAAGACATAACTCATACAAATATATATATATATATATATATATAAAATAAAATTCCAAATTCAACATACAGCTATTTCAGCGAAAAAAATCTCGTTTCTTCAAAAACAATAAAAAACAATTTTTTATTTCAAATATAGTACCAAATTTCACATACTGGAAGGAAGCCCAAAAACATATTCATACACAGGAAGTTTACATAAACTAAACTTATTTATAAATGGAACTTTGTCTCTCTGTGTCTCTGTGTGTGTGTGTGTGTGTGCGTGTGCGTGTGCGTGTGTCCGTTACCTATAGACTCCGAAACGGCTGAACCGATTTTCTTGAAAATTGACACAGTTGTACTTTAAGTACAGTTGTACTATATATATATATAATGCATATATATATATATATATATATATAACACATGCATATAAATATATCAACACACACACACAGCACAAAACACACACCTAACATGCATATTAACACATATATACAAACCAATGTACATACAACTCGATAAATAATATATAATCAAATTTATTTTATTTATTTTAAATAAATATAGTTTACATTGCGACTCGGAAATTTCTGTTTCAAGATTTTTACCTCGTCATCAGGCAATTTTAGCTCATCGTTGTGAAAATGATTTTCATTTGAATATAAGAAACAATGTTTGTTATTTATAGATATGAGAAGACAGAAAAATTTATGGGTGTGTTCAATTTAACTAACCAGAATAGAGACCCACATTAAATTTGAAAAACGTTTATATTTTTGAGGAATACAGGATTTCTCTTTTCAGTTTAACGTCAGTCGATTCAAACCCCCATCTAGACTGCGTTTTCCATTAATATATCCATTATTGTTACAAGATTATTATCTTAGTTTTCTCTCTATCCCATCCTTTCTTAAAACAAAAATGAAAGTAAAAAAAAACATTGTACATTTTTATCTGATTAAAAAGAGACCTTTCAGTGTAATTATACCATTTTTTTACTTTAATTCAGAATGCATAATATTTTCATAAAATTCTTAATTTGTAATTTTTTTAAATATTTATGTATTTATTAAAAATGTTAATATCCATTTTGTTACTTTTATAAAATCTGTTATATTATTTTTTTTAATCGTATCACCCCGAGCAAGGCGGTAACGTCACTGATGTGCAGGGGGCTACGTAAGAGTGAAAAGATTGAGAAAGAGAAAGCTGGAAACCACATCATAAACAGGGAACAAGGGATGAGCCTCTACAACCTGTTCAATAGACGTGGGTGGAGTGTGAACCGGGTGATAGATAGATTTATCTACTCCAATTGAAAAAAAAACAAAGTGAGAAGATTGGAAAAGAGAAAGCCAGAAATCACATCCTAAACAGGGAACAAGGGATGAGCCTCTTAACCTGCTCAATAGACGTGGGTGAAGTGTGATTATATTCTAATACAATTTTTGATATAATAATAAAAAGTTTAAAGGCCTATTGAATTATTAAAAATGCAAATATCTAATAATTCTTGGAATTATTTCTAACTTTTCAAGCAAATACCCTCTGGTCATCATTAGGTTTCTATATATTGGCTGATGTGGGATATCTCGTTGATTAATGCGAAATATCTTGTGAAGTCAATTATTGTTCTTTCATGTCGAAACGTTGAGCCTATTATAACACCTATATCAACCAAGATGAGAACCAAAGTTCGAAATAAGTCCAATATTATTGAAAATTACTCATCTCAAAAATAAATACAAATTATGTAAATATCTATTTAATTATTTTAATAACTATTTAATTATTATACTTTCATAATATAAAACAAATTATTAGATATATTCAAGTTAATAAACATTATTTTTTATTTTTTTAAGAATATTTTTAACTATATTCTAAGGTGAACATTTTGCAATGTTGACATACGACATTTGTTTCAATACGCTTAATTAATAGTTTTTCTTCTTCAGAAATGAAATAATATATTGTTTTCACATCGACATAATAGGTAAAGGGTTGTTTATATATATATATATATATATATATATATATATATATATATATATATATAAAACCCTATATATATATATATATATATATATATATATATATATAAACGACCCTTATATATATATATATATATATTTATAAACGACCCTTATATATATATATATATATATATATATATAAACGACCCTATATATATATATATATATATATATATATATATTATATATATATATATATATATATAATGCATATTTTGGCAGCAATCTTTCTTTCAAAAATCTTTTAGTAAGTTTCTCCAGAATGCTAAAACTTTTTATAATTTTTATTGTAACAAGCGCTTTCGGATACATCTATCTATCTATCTATCTATCTATCTATCTATCTATCTATATATATATATATATATATATATATATATATATATATATATATATATATATTGATGCATTTATATTTAATAATCGGACAGATTGTATTAATTTAATATTATTTTTAGTAGATACCTGTATTTGGGGAAAGGTTCCGTTTAGTTATTAAAATGTATATTTAGTTTTGTCTACCAACCCGAATATTATAGAAATATTATTAAAGGTAATATGCGCTTCTGGGCAGGATATAAAGCATTTCTTTTTCTTCAATAAGATTCCTCTAATATATAATCTTCTATTCAAATACATGTATTCACTAAAAATAGCATTAAAGTAATTATTATATATATATATATATATATATATATATATATATATATATTAAGAAATGTTGTATGAAAAGAATGGAAAACTTATTTATTCTATAAATCAATATTTATTATTGTCAGCAGTCATGTTTCGCAGAACAGATGTTATTTTTTCTTTTTGACTTTATATGTAAATGTAAAAGTTCTCAAACTTCTATTATATATATATATATATATATATATATATATATATATATATATATATTTGTTTTTCTTTAATATGAAGTGGAAGAATAGGAAGTTAAGTTCCAAGAACCTGATTCTAATTAATATTTTGAAAAATTTTAACATTAAAAGTGATGCAGGCAGGGAGGTCAATGTATTAAGAATACAGAGCCAATATAAATTAGAAAAAAATTTCAAAATTCAAAAGTGTCGAATGTACATTTCGACATGGGATCTCTAACAGAGATTCTACGTCATGTCAGCGACATTGTTTGGAACAATAATTTTTAAAATTACAAGGAATTATGACGTTTTCATCCATGGTTGTTTGAACCTAAGAGGTATTTTTTAGGGCATACAACCAGGGATAAAAAAAAACACCGTTACGTGAGCGTTCTTAAAAAAAAACGGTTATCGGTAAAATTAGTTATTGAAAATTGCCTGAAGACATCACTCATGGTAGAAATCTAGGTCGCGTAATAACTCGTTTACAAATGAAATATATATATATATATATATATATATATATATATATATATATATATATATGCATGGATTGTAGTCTCACTTTTATGAAGGTTTCATTCAAAAGAAGAGACATGTTGTTATGATTACATTTTTTAATGCAATTTTCATGTGATTATATCTTTTTCACTTTTGAGAACATAAATTATATAAAAAAATTCTCCAAATATAGTCAAACAAAAAACATTAGAAAGCATGACTGTTTTACAAAATAGTGCTTAAATAAACAAACAGAAATGTTGGAAAGTTTGTGGTTCACAAAAAGTCAAAATGCAAATCAGGACCTAAGCCATAGGAAGACACGAGTATACCACTAATATTAAAAAGGACGGCAAAATTTATGAGTATTGTGTATATAATAATTTGTCTTCCTTCACCGTGCGCCGATTGTTTAAAGGTAGAATCTCCGACTAATGTTAGATCGGTTGGGTTTCAATCCAGGCAGGAAGCAATTGCATGTATAACCGTGCTGATGTGATACAGCGAAATACGGCTGTCTGCTGATGACTATATGTAGTCATATATATATATATATATATATATATAACATAAATTTAAATTTGACATATGGAAACTAGCCATTATCAAATGCATTTCTTCAGCTTCATGATACATTTTTCATGACATCTGTTACATGGAATTGAAGATAATCTGTCACAATGGTTATCCTTTAAATATTATATTTGAAAATAAATCTAAGCTAAACATTTTCTTTGAAAATTTAAATTAACACCGATCGCTCTGTTTTAATATTTAATGAATTATTATTAGGATCCATAGATCCTCAGAATAATTATTAACTATAATAATAATAATTAATATATATATATATCCGATCGGAGGGTGTATATATATATATATATATATATATAATTTTTCATTTGGACATCCGATTGCTTTTAAATTGAAACCCGACCGAATTGGCGTCAGTCGGCGATTCTACCTCTGAGCTATGAGCGATACACTTACATACATACAAATAACTACACAACAGTCTTTAGTGGAGAGGAATATTTTACAAACAATAAAATAATTTATATTGCCTTTAAGAAAATGCTAGCACATAAACTATCGGTTTATCAAAACTGAACGAGAGTAGAAAATGAAACGTTGCTAAATATAAATTTAGATTAGCAATAATAGAAAGTCAAAATAAGACAATCGATCTGCCAGTTGATTGCACAATAAGATATAAATGCTTCTTCAGAAAAAAAAACCCGGTAATTGCGGAGAAATTGAAAGAAATAATAAACAATATATAAAGGGTGCGATGGATAAATTATCCTCTGAAATAAACAAAAATGAAAATAACACTGACTCTCCTTTAACAAATATATTTACCAAAATTATACACAGATATCTTGAAATAATAAAAAATAAACTTATTCAATAAAATTGCCGTTGGCTTCAGCCACGGATTCCAAACGACTTTGGAATTTCCTGTTTCCCTTCTGAACTGTGATCTTGTTTAAGTTAGTGAATTCTACCATAATATCGTGAATCCTTGCCTTTTTTTCAACTTTTTTTTTTTTTTTTTAATCATTTCACCCTGAGCAAGGCGGAAACGCCACTGATATGTGCAGGGGGTTACATAAATGTAAAAAGATTAATTAGAAGAGAGTGAGGAGTACAAACTAGTTAGAAAGGAACAACAGAAAGCTGAGAAAGCAGGTGCGATGACAGATACATAGGTGGAGAGAAAGGTGGAGAGGCGGAATCCATATTGCCTGTCGGAGAACAGTTTGTGGGCGGTGAGATGATGACTTTGTTGTTGCAAGAGGATGTGAGTTGTGTTGCAGTGGATATCGGCTTGGAACGAGAAATCGGGGAACTGAGTTCGAATTCCAGTTGAATTTCATGTATTCGCTTACGGGCAAATACCCTTGGGAAAGGTATTAATACGTCTCGTCCTTTCAGTTATAGGTTAAATAATTTGATGTATGCCTCCATGTTGAATCTGATACCCTGTGGAAAGAAAAATGGAGTCATCACGTCGCCATCACTAGTGATCACTTCAAACACCTTCGTAATCATCATTAGATTCATCTAACTCTTTCTGGATCCTCTGCACTATTCAAGACTTTCAAAATGCTTGAATTAGAGCTTCCGACACGAATGGCAAGAAGTACAGAATACCGTTTTTTATTCGAGAAGCGTATTTTGTCATAGCTCTCTTTTCTCTTTTTTTCCCCCAACTGACCCTACTAAACTGTAGAGTCAACAAAATTGAAAAATAAACAACACGCTTGCACGAAATCAAAACATAAAATGGCGACAATTTACTCATCTTATTCTATATAACAAATAAATATAATCAACGTAGTATATATAATAATTAAAATAAAATAAGTAATAATTGCAAATTATATTAAATTATTATATAATTTAAAAAAAGAAATATTTACATTTTTCAGTAAAACTTAAAATCCGCTCATTTTTTGCTGGTCTGACAAAACACGTTATCTTTCCTTAAGTTCAGAACGCCTGATAATCTCATATAATAATAATAATAATAATAATAATAATAATAATAATAATAATAATAACCTATAAGTCTGAAGAAATAAACATCAAAAGAGGTATATTTCAAGGTGATTCTTTATCTCCCTTACTATTCTGCATATCATTAATAGCACTAACCAGTCAACTTAATAAGACAGAATGTGGTTATAAAATAGGCCAAAAGAAAATAAGCCATCTATTTTACATGGATGACTTAAAGTTATATGCTAAGAATGATAATGAGCTGGAAGGTCTTCTGCAAACTGTAAAATGCTTCAACGAAGAGATTGGAATGAAATTTAATTTGAATAAATGTGCTAAAGCTACAGTTTTACGTGGATCAATACAAGAAACATCCTCAATTAGCCTAGACCCTGCTGTAACAATAAAAGAATTGAAACCAGAAGAAGCTTATAAATACCTAGGTGTAAATGAGAGCGAAAACATTCACCATAAAAAAATGAAAGAAATAGTGCGTAAAGAGTACTATAGAAGGCTACGAATGATATTAAAAACTGAATTAAATTCACAGAACAGAGTTATGGCCATTAATAGCCTTGCAATCCCAGTTGTCCAATATAGCTTCAACATCTTAAACTGGACTCTAAACGACATCAGACGAATGGATGCTAAAACAAGAAAGCTTCTTTCTAAGCATAAGATGCATCATCCAAAGGCTGATGTAGACCGTCTATACATACCCCGTAAAGAAGGTGGAAGGGGTCTTATTCAGCTGGAATTGTCATACAAGACAACAACTATTGGCTTACTAACATACATAGAAACAACAAAGGATTGGATGATACAATTAGTAAGGCAACATGAAGAAAGAAAGAAAAAATATTCAATAATAAAAGAAGGCAGTAAATACAAACAAGATTTACAGTTAGTAGATTGTGTAGAAAAGCAAAACAGAAGCCAAGAACCAACTATTGCGGCAAAAAATATGAAAATGAAAGCCAAAGATAAAGCTCTTGAAAAGATGAAACAGCGCTGGCAAGACAAACCTCTGCATGGCCAATATCCAGTACGTGCCAATAAATCCAATGTTGACAAAGTTAATACTCATCAATGGTTACGTGCATCTGGATTAAAGTCTGAAACTGAAGGATTTATACTTGCAGCACAAGACCAAAGTCTTTTCACGAGAAACTTTCAGGCAAATATTATGCATAATAATATGGATCCAAAATGCAGGTTTTGTGATAAACACCAAGAAACAATAGACCACCTAATCTCAGGCTGTTCTGTGCTTGCCCCAAACGAATATAAAAATCGCCACGATAGAGTTGGGCAATATTTACATTGGACAATGTGCAAACATTATGGAAAAGCTGTAAACAAACACTGGTATGAACATCATCCAGCACCGGTTACAGAAAAAGAAGATGTAACCATTCTATGGGATTACACCATCTACACAGACAGAAAAATCGAAGCAAACAGGCCAGACATTATTGTTAAAAACCAGAAGGAGAAAACTTGTCTATTAATTGATATGGCTTGTCCAGCGGATTGTAACATAGCAATCAAGGAATTTGAAAAACTGTCAAAATATAAAGACCTGGAAATTGAAATAGAAAAAATGTGGAAATTGAAAACAAGAGTTGTGCCAGTGATAGTAGGTGCACTTGGAATGATAAAAAATGGAACAAAACAACACATTAAAAGAATCCCTGGAAACCCCAGCTTAAGAGATATACAAAAAATTGTCTTATTAAGTACAGCCCACACACTAAGGAAAACTTTATCTATGTAATGCTGAGGATGATAGGGAAGATAGAAAAACATGAAATGGAGCCATAACAACACGCCACTACCTGCCTTAGGTCTCCCCGCAGACTTGGTTGGTAGTGAGACCAAAGCAGAAATCGAAATATGATGAAAAATGACACAATAATAATAATAATCTTAAGCTTAAGCTTAAGAGATACACAAAAATTGTCTTATTAAGTACAGCCCACACACTAAGGAGAACTTTGTCTATGTAAGGCTAGGAGTGATAGGGGAGATAGAAAAACATAAAATTGAGCCATAACAACACGCCACGACCTGCCTTAGGTATTCCCGCGGACTTGGTTGGTAGTGCGATCATAGCAGAAATAGAAGTATGATGAAAAATGACATAATAATAATAATAAAACAACAATAATAATAATACTAATAATAATAATAATAATAATAATAATAATAATACATCAGTTACATTTGTTTAAAAGCAAAGAGCAGTGATCCGAATTTGCAGTGAACGTGGTACACAATATATGATAACTCGCCAGTTCACGATTAGCATCTCTCGACGGCCTTGCTGAATCTTGTCATCGGTGGAGGATGTCGGACGTTCTTCTCCCTCTTCGTACGCTACCTTTTTCCGGGTACATTTACACTTTTCAATCCACTCACACACATTTCAACGCGTTTTTGCACTGTCGCCCTTTTGTCTGAAAGGCTTCCAATTAATTTCAGCTCCAGAAAAACCATCAGACCAAAGAAATCGGATCATTGCTCTTTGATACTCCTTGGTGCACACTACTAGCAGAGCGGTAATGTTTACACTGTAAGAGCAGCAAGAAAACTGGCGCGATCAAGCTCAAACTTCGATCACAGTAGTACCAACTATAAGCACGCAGTGTGTCAGAGCTAAAGATAATTTATGACGAAAGTGCACATAATTTTTTCACTTACTAACGTAATTCATGTTTAATCGTCATAATTATTTGTTTTGTTTTTTATTTATATTTTTTAAATATATTTTATTCTGCTTTTACCGTAATATTTTTAGCAGGTTTTGTATTTTCATGCTTATTCCTATTTTACACACTCATAGAGAAATTTATTACCTTGATAATTATCTAAACTTATTAGGGTTTTTTTTTCAGCTAAAATGAAACTATATCAAACAGACTGAAGTCAATGATAAATAAGATGATCATGAAAAAATACACGGAATATATTTATTTAAACAGCAAAAATAATTCTGAGCAAAACCTTTGATTTTATGAAAATTTATAGAAACTTTTTCAAAGAATTTTCGCTAATTTTTTAAAAAAAGGTTAAAGAAAATGGAACAGCTAGGTAAACGAAATATGATTTCATGAAATAAAAAAAAAGCCTTTTCTTTCTTACAACTCCAGTTTCTTCATCTCTGCCTTCTTTGATACAGACGTTTTTAAATTTCATGAAATTTCGTATTTCGTTTACCTGAATGTTTTTTCTTTCTTTTGTTTAACCGTTTTTCACCACATTATCCTTCCATTTCATTATGCTTTCGTTTCGTTTTCCGCTTTTTTACTGAAATGTCTTTTTCATTTTTATTATTGAGGTATAGATTCCAGTCGGTTATCGTCTGTTGTTTTCATTTTTTTTTTCATTTATTTTCTTTCTTTTTTTTATTTTGCCACTCCGTTTTTCATTCCATTGATTTTTATCATTTCTGTGATTTTTTTTCTCGTTTCGATTTTTTATTGCACCTTTTACTTCGATTCTTTTTTCTACCCTTTAGTTTTTAGTTTTCTGTTTTTTTACACGTTTTTTCAAAATCTTTTGTCTTTTTTTTTTGCCTTTTTATTCATTTTTCTTTTATATTATTTAAATTCTCTGACATTTTTTTTACTTATGTTTTTATCATTTTCTATTTTACATTTGTTAACAATTTACGGGAATGTTTCCTCATTTTTTTTTTTTTCATATTTTTCTAAAATATTTTTATTTGATTTTTTCCGTAAAAACCTCTGTCTTCTAATAACTGTTACGTCTGCATATTTGCAATAACTTCTAGTATTTCACCACAAATAATGTAAACTTATCGCAAATATTAATTCACCCAAAGAAATTCTAAATTTTAAATCACAGTTTGTTTTTTAATAAGATTTGAGTTAAGATTCGGGTTAAAGTTGGTGTTAGGATTAGGGTTAACTGCCAAACCAATGGTTTTTGATGGCATATGTCGTCAAACAAAAGAATGTTTCATCTATTATGTTAATTGGAGTAGATAGACTAAACTATCGCCCGGTTCACAGTCCATCCTCGTCTATTGAACAGGTGTAGAGGCTCATCCCTTGTTCCCTGTTTATGATGTGGTTTCCAGCTTTCTCTTTCTCAATCTTTTCACTCTTACGTAGCCCCCTGCACATCAGTGACGTTACCGCCTTGCTCGGGGTGATATGATTAAAAAAAATGTGCCAGGTGGAACAGTCTCCACGTTACTAGACACAATGTTAACCTGTCTTTTACCTGGGATTGCGATTATGTTAGATGGATAAAAAGGATATACATCTTTCAAACGTGTACCCAATTATATTCATCTGACTGTAAATCGGGGTGCCGAGTTCGAATTCCAGTTGAATTCATTGCATTCATTTACGCACAAATACTTTTGGGAAAGGTATTAATCCATCTCTTCCCTCCGGTTATGGATTAAATAATAGGACAGATTGGGTTCTCTAGCCTTGGCTGGCAACCAGTCTACCGCAGAAAGCAATGGCAACCTACTGTGGGATAATCTTCTGCCCAGTCAGTCATGTCTCGAAAGAGACTGATCGTTCAAAGCGTGCATCACGCATGGCACTTAACAGACTAACCGAATATAATAGCTGGAATCATGATTAAGACGTCTAGTGGTCATAAAAAGGGGGATTGGTTTTCAATTGTTATGAAGTACTAAACTGATCCCCTACTAATTACTATGTAATAATATAATACATCTCTACTTCCTCTAGCTATGAGTCAAATAACAAGACATATAGGGTTCTATAACATTGGCTGGCAACCAATCTACCGCAGAAAACAATGGCAACCTGCTGCGGAATAATCTTCTGCCCAGTCAGTCATGTCTCGAAAGAGACATGATCGTCCAAAGCGTATGGCACTTGACTGCATGAATTTCGTTGACACAGAAACATCTGCTCACGCACAAACAATCGAAAGTACGTGGCAAGGCACAAAAAAAAAAGAATTTTGGGGACGTAAGGCAAAAAAAATAAAATAAAATAAAATAAAAATGAATGCATTTTTAACAAATTTTAAAAGACATTTCTGAATTTTGCTGTGAATTTTAGTAAATAAAACATATTTTTATTTTAGGATGAATTAACAAAAAAAATCCATTTTTTTTATTGTTGTCATATCCGGTCAGGTGCCCCTGCTGTTAGCCTCAATGTCCTCGACAGGCTCCAAAGGAGAATCTGTAATGTGATTGGTCCTGACCTGGCAGCTCGACTTCAGCTACTTTCTGATCGGTGGGATATGGCTTCCCTGTGTCTCTTCTACAAATATTTTCATGGCTTCTGCTTCGAAGAACTTAGGTCACTGTTGCCCCATCCACATAAATTTACTCGAGCAAACAGACTGTTATCAAAGTCCAACATTTTTACAGTTAAATCAACCAAATGCAGGCGACAATTCTACTCGAGCAACTTCATTTCTCGCGCTTCCCGACTGTGAAATTCTCTTCCACATACTTGCTTTCCTGACGGCTACAAACTCCAAGAATTTAAATGCAATGTCAATTCCCATCTCTTATCCACTTAACCCCAGCCCTTTCCACATCACCCCGTATATCTTGGTTCTTTTCCTTTCTCTCTTTCTTTCTTTCCACTCACCGTGTACATAAATACGCACATAACATTGTCCCAAAATACAGTAGAACCTGCCGTAAATTGTAAATACTTTTTTTAAAATTTTTAAATGAATCATTTTGAATAAATTTCTTTAAAGTTAGGCCATTTCTTATGTCTCATTTATTACATGGTAAAATTCTAATATGTACATTTTATGAGTGGAATATACGTTCCTGGTGTAAATAGATCATGACTTTGAGCCTTTAGTGTGCGACTTCCTGCCATATGCGACCAGTAGGGTGGTTGCATACGACAGGTTCTACTGTATTTTGGGACAATGTTATGTGCGTATTTATGTGCACGGTGAGTGGAAAGAAACTCGTCAATTAAAATTGTTAATAACTTTATTTCATGGAAAATGCGTGCATGAAAAGTAATATTCTTAAGGTTATATTTAACAAGGAAAAGAACAGGAAGCGAAGTAAAAATATGAAATTTCTTACTTAAAATATTGCAGCTACAAATAATTCAAATTTTATTTTTTGCTGCAATATTTTAATTAAGAAATGTCATATTTTTTACTTCACTAGAATAACTTGACCTGCTGTTTTCCAAGTTTAATGTTAAAGAACTGAATGATTGACCACTTCTGTCACTGTATTACGAAGTGACGTTACGAAGTGGCCATCACGTGACTTACTTCCACTAAAGGGAGATAAGCGCTTTTTGTAAGAGACTTTCATTTGTTATTGATTTATTTCCTATTTTCTTTTTTTTTTTTCTTGTGTATCTTCTTTGGTAACATTCATTCTTCTTTTTCTTTATTTATTTCTTCTTTCATTTGTTCATTTTTTAAAAATTATTTCTTCAATTCTAAAGTTTTCATTCACTCTTTTTATTCGCTTTCTTCTTTGTTTCTTTTTTTTACAAATTATTTGCTGGTATTATTTAGTCTATTTCGTTCGAGTTTTTTTTTTCTTTCTTTCTAAAAAAATCTTTCCTTTCTTTAAAAAATAAAATTGAAGAAAACATTTCCGACTAAATCACAAGATAACGTATATAAGCCGGCCTCCTCAATATTACCCACACTGCATCTGTCCTGACATCTAAAAGCCTGCATGGAATCCAATGAATGAGCTTCGTCTAACAGAAGTGAAACCTGAAATACGTAACAAAACAATCTTCATAAATACACAACCAGACAAAGAAAAGACTAAGAGAATGAGCGACTGATAAAAAGGAAACTGCGATGCGTCCCTTTCTTATGTTTTTTATTCGTTTTCCTTTTGAACGGCGGTGATTAGTTTGCATGAACGAAAAGAGTCGCGACTGACAGAGATGGACACGAATGGCGGATTATCAGAAAACTCCCATCCGACATCTTTATCATTAGACAGCTATTCACATTCTGTTCACGGTGGATGAAAGAAGCCATTTATTTTTCCTTTTCTCTATCCCATTTCTCTCTCTTTTATTTTTAATATTCTCCGAGAGTTCCATATTTTTTTCTCTTTCGTTCTACATTCTTCAAACTTCTGAATTCCAGAAACACGCACAAAAATACATACACATACATGCGGCTTTTCTTCTTTGTTTCTTTAAATTATTGAATTCATTTTTAATATTTTTCTTCTCCCCACCCACTCTCTCTCTCTCTCTCTCTCTCTCTCTCTCTCTCTCTCTCTTCATTTTTATTTTTTTTTATTTCTTATCTAATCGCTCCGTTATTCTTCAATTCGGAGAATATTTTATCTAAGTTCATTCTGCTGGTAATTTCCCTTTACTTTTCTATTTGTTATTCGTTTTACACTGCTTATATACACTGCTTATTTACACTGCTTATATACACTGCTTATTTACACTGCTTATTTACACTGCTTATATACACTGCTTATTTACACTGCTTATATACACTGCTTATTTACACTGCTTATATACACTGCTTATATACACTGCTTATTTACACTGCTTATATACACTGCTTATTTACACTGCTTATATACACTGCTTATATACACTGCTTATTTACACTGCTTATATACACTGCTTATATACACTGCTTATTTACACTGCTTATATACACTGCTTATATACACTGCTTATTTACACTGCTTATATGCACTGCTTATTTACACTGCTTATTTACACTGCTTATATACACTGCTTATTTACACTGCTTATATACACTGCTTATATACACTGCTTATTTACACTGCTTATATACACTGCTTATATACACTGCTTATTTACACTGCTTATTTACACTGCTTATATGCACTGCTTATTTATACTGCTTATATACAACACCTTAAAATTTCCCTTCAATGATTCCATGTGCCTATGGCTTAGCTGGTAGCGACTCCGATTGACACCAAATCGGGAGAGTTTTGATCTCAGCCAGAAGCAAGTGGGTGTGTCTAGCCACACTGATGATATATATATATATATATATATATATATATATATATATATATATATATATATATCGTTTATTCAGCAATGAATTAGAACGCTCTCAGCTATTGGGCGTGTATAAAGATAATATACACTTTAAAAAGTCTGCCTAATTTTACCGCGCGCCACGTTGCTCAGAGGCAGAATCGCCGACTGACGCCAATTTGGCCGGGTTTCAATCCTGGGTAAAAGGCAATCGGCTGTCTGACCGTACTGATGAGCTGTGATACAGCGAAACAGATATGTCTGCGGATGACTATATACTGATTGTTTAATTACTTTGTTTTTTATCATAATTAGTTTAGATTTTTATATAATTTTTATATAATTTTGTAATTAGTTTAGATTTTTATCATAATTAGTTTAGCACATTTGTATTAAAATTGTTCAATACAATCATATTGTAGAACTTTTAATATTTTCCATTTGTAAACGAGTCATTGCAAATCGTTTATATATATATATATATATATATATATATATATATATATATATAAATTAAGACAGACACGTTGTTCCATATTTAAGCGGAAATATAGGCCTATTTCAGCAGAACCATCATTATTTTACTTTATTGTGCAGAAGACTTGACAGATTCGTGTGAAATCTTTTGTACATTCAAGCCAGAAGCTGATGACGGTTCGCCTGAAATAGACCTTATATTTCCGCCTAATCATGGATCAACGTGTCTGTCTTAATTTTTACATATATTTGCTCTATATGTATTTATATACATATATATTTAGTGCTCTCTTAGAGAGTTATCCTACCACTTTATGTACAGGACACTCCCTTGCATTCTTTTATATCTACACCGAATGTATATATATATATATATATATATATATATATATATAAACTTCTTTATAAATGGAACTTTGTCTCTGTGTGTATGTGTGTGTGTCTGTGTGTATGTGTCCATGTGTGTGCGTTCGTTACCTATAGACTCCGAAGCGGCTGAACCGATTTTCTTGAAAATTTACACAGTTGTACTATCAGCGTCTGCGAGTGTTCTTAGCTAGGTTTTGTGGCGAGGTACCCCCGATAAATATCGATAATCGAAAAAAATCGGGTTATAGAAGGAGAGGTCCGATTTTTATCAAATTTGATACATTCATAGACAAAGACATAAGAAACGATATTCAGAAGTTTCAAGGTTGCAGTTCTTACAATAGTGCAGAAAATCGATAATATATATATATATATATTAATGCAGGTTTCATTGAATAGTATAGACAAGTTTTGTCTATTAATTTTGTGTAGGATCCGTTCATACCGTCTGATATACTTGATGGTGATGTCGTTGAAAGACAACAAAAAATCACAGTATTTGTTGAATTTTTTATCGGGTCTAAGCTTTCGGCTCACATAAGCCATTATCAAAGAGTAAATATTAACACACAGTAAACATAGAACATTTAAGCTATTAACAATAAAGATAATTGAATTGAAAATATAAGTCCATCCCTACCGTGGCGGATGGCCGAAGACAGTGATAGTTTTATTCTACTTCATTCTTATCTTCATTCATTTTTCTTTTATCATTCCATCTCTTTATATTTGTTATTCGACTTGAAGAGTTCTCTCTTTCAAATTATTAGATTTTTTTTAATCATATCACCCCGAGCAAGGCGGTAACGCCACTGATGTGCAGGGGGCTACATAAGAGTGAAAAGATTGGAAAAAAGAAAGCCGGAAACTACATCCTAAACGGGGACAAGGGATGAGCATCTACACCTGTTCAATAGACGTGGAGTGTGAACCGGGCGATAGAGATTGCGTTTGATTTCTTTCTTTTTCTTTTTCACATTTATATTCATTTATTCATTCAACCTCTCTCTCTTTACACTCATTCTTTATTTTTAGATTTCTTTCTTTTAATTTCTTTTATTCTTTTTATATTTGTTATTTCAGTCATCTGCCTTTCGTAGTTTGCCTTTTTTGTTCCAATCTTTGCCTTATTTTTTGTTACTTTCCTCCTTCCACATTTCTTTCATCCGTCCTTCCTTCATTTCTTTATTTCTTTTTTTCTGTCCTTCTTTCAATTTTGCCTTTTTCCTTGATTCTTTCTTTCTTTCTTTTTTCCCTTATTTCTTGTTAATCTCCTTCTTCCACATGTATTTTTTCTTCATTCCTTCCTTTCTTTTTTCCTTCTTAAATTTATTTCCATCTTGTATATTTTTCTTAACCTTATTTCTCATTTTTTTCTTTTTCCACATTTCTTTCTTTCTTTCTTTCTTTATCTTTCCTTCCTTACTTTGTATTTTTCTTGTTACTGTCCTTCTTCTACATTTCTTTCTTTGTTATTTCGTTCTTCCTTCTCTTTCTTTGCGTTATTTCTTGATATTTTCCTTTTTCTATATTTCTTTTTTCTTCCATTCGTTCTTCCTTTCTTTCGTTTTTCTTTGCTTAATTTCTTCTTACTTTCCTTCTTCCACAATTCTTTTTTATTAATTTACCTTCTTTCTTTCTTTCTTTCTTTCTTTCTCTTTTCTTCCTTACTATGTATTTTTTCTTGTTGCTTTCCTTCTTCCAAGTTTTTTTCTTTTTTATTTCGTTCTTCTTTTCCTTTTTTTTTTTTTTGCTTTATTTCTTTCTTGCTTTGCGTGGTTTCTTTTACTGTCACGTGTCTACATTCGTTCTTTCTCTTTTCTTTCTCTCATTTCTTTCTTTCTTTCTTTCTTTACATGGTTACTTTTACTGTCTCGAGTCTAAATTCTTTCTTTCTTTCTTTCTTTCTTTCTTTCTTTGTGTGGTTTCTTTTACTGTCCCGTGTCTACATTCTTTCTTTCTTTTTCTTTCTTTTTTCTTTTTTTCTTTCTTTTTTTTCTTTCTTTGCGTTGTTTCTTTTACTGTCTCGTGTCTACATTTGTTTTTTCTCTTTTCCTTTCTTTCTTTCTTTCTTTCTTTCTTTCTTTCTTTCTTTGCCTTATTTCTTATTACTCTCTTTGTTCATCTTTTTATTCCTTGTCATGTTTTTGTTATTGTCTTTTGTTCACGCTCGTTCTTTCTCTCTATCTTTCTTTCTCTGCCTTCTTCCTTGTTACAATCCTTAGTCGACATTCATTTTTGCTTACTTTCTTTTTTTTACATCAACTAAATTCCTCCTTTTCCCATATTGCTTAACTGAACATTTCTAGTGAATACGTTTGCTTCTCTATATAATAACTTAACTCCTAACCGCCTTTTCCTGTTTAGCCACCAAGCAACTTATCTTTCCTTAAAATCAATCCTCGTCTAAGTAAATGGAGTCGCTAACAGTTAATGTTGCAGACGGCACACTTCTATTTTTCTTCTTCATCTTCTTCTCCTTAGTATTATTGATTGTCCGCCATTTTAATATAAAGCAAGTTTTAGACACTTATTGTCCAGCGATTCGCAGAAATAATGTCAAGAAATTACTGAACTCAATTCACAAGAGAAGTGACATTCTTATCTGACTTATTATTTAGCAAAGCAACGCCATCAGCCAGTGTCCATGCATCATTGCACACATGGAATATCTGCATCTTGAATATCAATCTACAAATGGAGGTCGAGAGGCGTTTC
Organism: Ascarosepion bandense; assembly: GCA_037127315.1. Taxonomy (NCBI): domain Eukaryota; kingdom Metazoa; phylum Mollusca; class Cephalopoda; order Sepiida; family Sepiidae; genus Ascarosepion; species Ascarosepion bandense. Next base: position 485,864 of record JBBBDQ010001299.1, read on the forward strand.
TTGTATGAATTGTGGCCATGCGTCTCGACCAGCAATCAGTTTTCTGTGGAAGATGATATTTAATCCACGGAAATTTGCAGTTACACGTTTCGACTTTAGGTGTTATTTAGTCAGTCAGTTAAGTGCCGTATGGAATACACGCTTGGACAATCATGTCTCAAAAGTGATATGACTGACACGACAGAATACTTTCGTGCAGCAGGTTACCATTACTTTCTGCGGTTGACCGGTTACCAACCAAGGTTATAGAACCCAATCCCTTCCGTTATTTAACACATAGCTGGAAGCAAGAGACAAATTAATACTTTTCCCAGGTGTATTTGCGGCTAAGTGAATGCAACGAATTTAACTGGTATTCGAACTGGGCTCTCCAATTTCTCGTTCCGAACCGATATCCATTGCTCCACAAAAGATATTTACAAGTTCGAATAACGATCTGTGAAAATCGGGATAGAAATTATAGTCCAATGTATTTAAACCTAATAGGTCTTTGATATACAACAAAAAAACAATCTTCAGTTTTCACAAATTCATATTTTAAAGACATTCTCGTTTTCTATTATACACGCAGGCACGGTTTATGATTTCTTTTTAAATATATTACAATATTTTTTAACCCTCTAGGGCCATTCGTGTCATATTTGATACAGTATGAAAGCAAGCCTTGAAATGAAATATTTTCCTGAAAATTTTTTTAAGAGAAATATTTTATAAATTTCAAATGAAAGCAGTACTGACTGCTCAGTCAATGAATACCAAATGTTTCCTTATAGGGAAATACCAAATGTTTCCTTATAGGGAAATACTGTATCAAATATGATACGAATGGCCCTAGAGGGTTAATACCTACCTATATACAGTAATAGAATGTTACTATCCTATTGGATGGAAGAGTAGAGTAATTATACTGACTAGCAATCATCGTTCTTTGTTTCCTCACTGCCTACGGGCAAGAAGAACCCAGACGGGACTCCGCCGAAGGGTAAAGCCTCGTCTAGAGAAAATCGAAAGTTGCCCTGACCTGGCCTTGTGCAGGGTCAACGAGATATTTTGGTCGAGCTTAAAAACAGTCTTGTGCCGCATTTCGACTGTGTGGGAAGGCAGATAAATACTCAGTGGTTTTCACTGACTAGTAGTTCAATAGCAGTGTATCTACTTTACGCTGCGTGCGAGACTTGTATTTTTTGATATACTATTATTCCCTACCTCCATTTTGGTTGTTAACTCATGCAGTAAATTTTTAGGGTTGCATCATTGAATCTCATCTACGTCGCCAGTATTCTAAAAGATCATTGTGTGAGTAATCACTAGAACGGAGAATGGGAATAATAGTATATCAACAAATACAACACTCACACGCTGCGTGATGTAAATACACTGCTAGTGAACATCTAGTCGCTATAATCATTCCACTCTCCCCGCCAATTGTATCCACGTATTTAAGAGGATAGACACAGACCATTACTATACATAGGTAGGTATAAGTATAAAACACACTCACTGGTACCCCCTATATACGAATTTCCTTATACCACAAGATTAGCAACTAGGTCCCGCCCTTTTACTGTGAAACCAATAAATTGTAAACGCAAATTCTACTCCAGTATCTTATTTTCTCGCACTTCTCGCCTGTGGAATTCTCTTCCGCATACTTGCTTTCCTGACAGTTACAATCTCCAAGAATTTAAATGTAAAGTCAATAGTCATCTCCTGTCACACTAACTTACATCCTCTCTCTCATGCTTTTCTACATCCACCCCACTCTTCTCAGTACTCTCTTCCCTCTCCTACTCTCTTCCTGACACCCCCTGCAACCTCTCACACCTTATAACATTCCTCCTCGTCCACCCCACTCTCATCAATAATCTCTTCCCTCTCCTACTCTCTTCCTGACACCCCCTGCAACCTCTCACACCTTATAACATTCCTCCTCGTCCACCCCACTCTCATCAGTAATCTCTTCCCGCTCCTACTCCTTTCCTGACACACCCTGATACCTCTCACCCTTCATAACATTCCTCTTATGTAACCCCCTGTACAACAGTGGTAGTAAAATGCCTTGCTTGGGGCGACAGAATTTAAAAAATAAAATAAAATAAAAATAACAATTACAGCTGATAATATATCTGTTATGTGTGTTGTGAAGTAATAGATAGCAACTCGGTATGAAAAATCGGGAAACAAAGGTTGAATTCCATTCTGTTTCGTTACCTTCACATACACGCAAAGATCACTGGGAAAGATATGAATCCTTCTCTTCTTCTTTTTTTTTTAATCGTATCACCCCGAGCAAGGCGGTAACGCCAATGATGCGCAGGGGGCTACGTAAGAGTGAGAAGATTGGAAAAGAGAAAGCCGGAAACCACATCCTAAACAGGGAAAAAGAGATGAGCCTCTACACCTGCTCAATAGACGTGGGTGGAGTGTGAACCGGGCGATAGATAGATCTATCTACTCCAATTAAAAAAAAAAAGAACAAAGTGAGAAGATTGGAAAAGAGAAAAAAAGAGAAAGCCGGAAACCACATCCTAAACAGGGAACAAGGGACAAGTCTCTTAACCTGTTCAATAGACGTGGGTGGAGTGTAAACCGGGCGATAGTTTAGTCCATCTACTCCAATTCTCCCTTCTGATATGGGTTGAATAACAGAACTGATAGGATTCTATAGCCTAGGTTATAATCACTGTACCGCAGACGGCAGTCTACTGCGGAAAGAAACAGTTCTGATCATATCGCTCAAGCGTGTATTACGTATGACACTAGTGCACTGACTATTCCAGGAAGGGTGTTCGTGTGTGAATTTATGCGCGTCCGTTTTATACAGAAAATGCGTGATAAAAGCCTTGTGAATGTAAAAGATTATTTGTCCAGAAATAATCGAGTGATTTTGTTTTTAGAGAGAGAATGTCGTGTAACTAAAAATCTGCTGGACTAACAAATGTCATAATCATGACATAAGAATTTTTTTTTAACCGTTTCACCCCAAACAAGACGGTAACGCCACTGATGCGCAGGGGGCTACATAAGAGAGTAAAAATTTAGGAGAGAGAAAGGGAAAGACAATTGCGAAGGTAGAGAAAAAAAACAAGATAGACGGGGTGATGTAGAAAGGACGAAGGAAAGACTGGAGTCAAGTGGATAAGAGATGGGAATTGACATTTCATTTAAATTTCTTGGAGGTATTTTCAATTTAACATTTGCACGTATAAATATATACGAACGATTTAGCCTCAGTAATGAATCGCAACAAGTACGTAAAATTTTAAACGACATCAAGGTGGGATGGGTAAATTTTAGCCATGTTATGTATTTAATTTTGCGCAAACAGGTAGTTTGCTTGTGATTTTGTCGGCTGCACAGTTATAATGGGGTCAGTTGTGAGAAAAAAAAAACGCAATTTACTCCGCCAGAATTTGAAATTTGCACCAGAAGCTTCTGTTGTGTATTCCGGGTGAGGAACCGCACAAAATAATGAACAACACACCAGATAATTTAGATAGAAAAGTAAGTTATATTAAACGTAAAGATACAAACTTGAACGCAGGTTAGTAATCCAGGAATACGATTAGTAAGGAATATATATATATATATATATTACCAAGTATGGGTGGAATAATACTCCTTGTCCAAATAAACACTATTTTTAAAAAAGGGCTCTTGCTTGAACCTTTTAAAACCAATCAATTTAAAATAAACCACATTACTTAACAAGACAGAAGAAGTGTCGAAACAAAACAGCTACTTTTGTAGTGATATTGTAATTTATCCATGTTATAAATTCTGATATATATATATATATATATATATATATATATATATATATATATATATATATATATATATATATATATAATATATATATATATATATATATATATATATATATATATATATATATATATATATATATATATATAAGTCTTTGAAGTGAAGCCGTGCTGGAACTAGTCTGTCCAAATCGGAACTGACGGGTGCTGTCTAATACTATTCTGGCTTAGTGGAGCTCAGAGCTACTATGACTATTGACGCGGTATTCTCTGTGTAGTTCGGTATCGTTCGGTATCTTACGGTAACCAACGGATCTCATACGGTTCTCACTATGGCAGGAGTATATGTATACTCAAGTTGAGTTCAAAAGGTGAGATCCCACAACAGCTTCAATGCAAACATTTCACAAAGTTTGAGTGCCAATCTGTTGTGGAGTACAACATAAAAGATTGTGCGTTGTATGAAAGTACAAATGTCTGTCCCTTAGGTTCGACGTACTGGTGGGAACTTTGTATGATCACTTAGTAACGCAGAGTAACTTGCCAGGTCGCTGACTCGTATTTTCTCCCTGACTACTCGCTACACTGTTACTAATATTAGGAGGGAGAGTCCACTATCCCTAGATAGGTGAGTTCACCATAACACAATCTGATAACAGTGTAATGGATTCGAACAGAATCTAATGGTGATTATAAATGTGTTTGACATGATCATTTCTGATTTGTGCCTCTATTCATTTTCACACAGGGCCTCAGACACAACACAGAGGCTTTTATCAATTAACTTGAAAAGGTAGTGCCGCCCTGAATTAAGTGAATGGTAACTGGAAGATTCTATGTCTGACAACAGGACTTTGCACCATAGCACGCAAGCAAGAGAACAAAGTCATGGCTGTCAGATAATTTCTGGGACCACACCACCACTTACACCTGGCCACCTAACTCTCCAGCTTACATTCACCTTGCTTATACGAGGGTCATTCAATAAATATGGCGAATTTTTCGGTATAAGGAGTTCTACGAGGGTCATTCAATAAATAAGGCGAATTTTTCGGTATAAGGACTTCTACGAGGGTCATTCAATAAATAAGGCGAATTTTTCGGTATAAGGACTTCTACGAGGGTCATTCAATAAATAAGGTGAATTTTTCGGTATAAGGACTTCTACGAGGGTCATTCAATAAATAAGGTGAATTTTTCGGTATAAGGACTTCTACGAGGGTCATTCAATAAATAAGGTGAATTTTTCGGTATTAGGACTTTTACGAGGGTCATTCAATAAATAAAGTGAATTTTTCGGTATAAGGACTTCTAATACAGATAGAAGCTTACTGTTTTTTTTTTGTTTTTTGTTTTTTTTTCTTTACTTTTTTTTCAAAGGGATTTAATTTTTTTGCAGATTGAGAGTTTTGGAGATTAACAAAGATGGCCGATCAAGAATCATACTCTAGGATTGAACAGAGGTCAGTTCTGAAGTGTTTGGTTGCTGAAAGGTGAAAACCAGTTGAAATTCATAGAAGAATGTCAACTGTGTATGGTGCCACCTGTTTCAGCCAAAAAATGTCTACAAGTGGGCTAAATTGTTTAAAGAAAGACGGAGCAGTGTTGAGGATGAAGTCAGGCCCGGGAGGCCTACAGAAGTGAGGTCTCCTGAGATGATCAAATCAGTCAATGACCTCATTCAGTCTGACAGAAGGGTGACAATGGATGACATTGCAAGGAATTTTAGCCTATCTGTTGGGACAGCACACAAAATTGTCCATCATGACCATGTCTACTCAAAGTTCAGCTGCCGGTGGGTGCCAAAGATGCAGACCATCAACGCGCTGTGCTGGAAACTGCTCCCTCATCCTCTTTACAGCCCAGACATTGCCCCCTTCAGATTTTCACCTGTCTGGTTCCTTGAAAGCGTTCACGAGAGGCACGAAGTCAAAAGTGCTGTGAGCGATTGGTTGAGACATCAGTCCAAAAATTTTTACGCTGAGGGAATGTGCACAGATGGGGAAAGTGCACTACAAGAAACTAACAATAATCCTTGGAACATCAAAGGTAAGGATTATAGCAGCATTCAGCAACTTAAACAAAGAGACCATCTAAAAGAGAGGCAAGAGATTCCAAAGTCGTCTGGAGGCCTTGTTTGCAGCTACTGGCGATTTTATTGAATAAATATAATCGTTAGTATTTCAAGATATTTTTGTAATATTTTGATTAACATATCTGTTAAATGAAATGCTACTTTCATTTTCCTTATTTTTTACGACAATTTATCAATCGCATCGTGTGTATTAAATATATGAGTTTCAAAATGTTTTAATTCCTACTCTGAATTTAATATTTAATAATGTCTTCTATGACTAAACTTCAAGATGTGATAAAACAACTTATCAAATGTGCAAGATCTGCTATTGGTCGCCTTCGTAATAGCATTTTTCTAGACCATCCAAACAAGCATCCGAATATTATTGTACTAGTAGCATAGCCCGGCGTTGCTCGGGTGTAATGAAAGCTTTAAAACTAATCCATAGTCCTGGAGCTCAGATTCTTTGGACGTTGGCATGAAAGACTAAAAAGCAATAGTTGTTTCCAGTTAAAGCGAAACCGTAGAGTGAAAGAACAATGAATGGATGTAAGTCAAATTTTGATTTCCTGGTATCGATATCAAATAAGTTTTTTTCGTTGTAAACTGAATTTTGAAGGCTAAATAAGTCCTCCGAGTAAATGGTATCATGGCTGAGACTAAGAACTACAATTGTACCTACTTAGAGCCAAACCCGAAGCAAAAACTAAAATAAAAGGGCTGAAAAATACAGGCATACAGGCAGATAAACAGACGCACACACAAATATCTTGCCTTTTATATATATATATATATATATATATATATATATATTATCGATTTTCTGCACTATTGTAAGAACTACAACCTTGAAACTTCTGAGTATCGTTTCTTATGTCTTTGTTTATGAGTGTATCAAATTTGATTAAATTCGGACCACTCCTTCTATAACCCGATTTCTTAGATTATCGATTTTCGATATTTATCGAGGGTACCTTGACACAAAACCTAGCTAAGAACACTCGCAGACACTTATAGTACGACTGTGTAAATTTTCAAGAAAATCGGTTCAGCCGTTTCGGAGTCTATAGGTAACGGATACACACACACAGGCACACACACACGCAGACAAAGTTCCATTTATAAATAAGTTTAGAAAAGGCAGTAGTGATTCGTTAGCATCTGGAGTTACTGGAATAACTTCACTAGAGTTGTCTTCGAAGTATCTTGATAACCATTTTCGAAGTCAGAATAAACGTCAGCGTAATGGAACAAGCTAAAAGAAACAACACTGAATCCATCATCATAAAAAAAATCAACTGCGATGGAGTGGACATCTGTTACGAATGGATGACCCTTGCTTCTTAAAGGAATTTTTTTTTTTACTCTCATCGTAAAAAAAGAAATTGGAAAAGAGGAGAACAAAAGAGGAGAGCAAGGACGTTTTAAAATAAAATATAAAGAAGTGTAGCATTGACAACAACCGATAGGTATAAACATTTGCTTTTCTAGAAATTGCATGCGTCAATGACAGGCAAATCTTTATGGCTAGCTATAATATTCTCAACATTATGGCTAATTAAATGTGACAAGGTAAACTCATAAAATAAAATATAAAAGTGTTTATTCCATTTTTGGAATAGCAAGCCTAGCTTGTTTGTCTTGTAACTCTCAGCGACTATAAATCAACATTATTCTAATGGGTTGTTTTGAAAGAGAGAAGAAATATCCTGGTCTTCTCTAGTCCCTAAGGTCCATTCTAAGAATTAGTATATCTGTGAGACACGAATAGCTTAAAAAGACGGAAATAAAAAAGAGAAAAATTCAAAGAAATTAATTCCAAAAATAATTTATATACAACACCTTATATAAAATAAATTATAAAGCATAATCAACATCATTTATCCATCACTCCCAATGGTATTCCCAAATGGTCACCCATTTAAGTACTGACCAGGCTCGATGTTGCTTAATCTTCGGTGATCGGACGGGAACCGGTGCATTCAACACGATATAGCCGTAGAAACCTCTACTTAATCATCATTATTTATCCATCACACCCAGATGGTCAATAGGGCAGCAAATTTTGTTGCTGTAACAAACTGTTGTTCACGGGGCAGGGTCGTTAGCCCTGCACCCAACCCCCAAACCTGGAGGACCGGTGGACCATTCTTGGTCCTTTCATTTACAGCACCTGGTATTCCTAAATGGTCACCCATTAAACATCAGTGATCGGACGGGAACCGGTGCATTCAACACGATATAGCCGTAGACATAAAGCATAATAGTACACAATAATTGGTTATTAGTAGTGATTTACTTTAATAAATGTGCTCGATACTTACTAAAGCATATAACCCCTATATATAAATTTACTCGAGCCACAAGATTAGCAACTAGGCCCGACTCTTTTACTGTGAAACCAATAAATTGTAAACGCAAATTCTACTCCAACAGCTTCTTCTCTCGCGCTTCCCGCCTGTGGAATTCCCTTCCGTTTACTTGCTTTCCCGACAGCTACAATCTCCAAGAATTTTGTTTATAGAGTCAGTAGTCATCTCCTATCTCACTAACCTGCATCCTCTCTCTCATGCTCTTTTCTCCGTCCACTCCACTCTCATCAGTATTCTCATCTTTCTCTTATCCACTTCCTGACACCCCCTACAACCTGTCACACTTTCTCATAACTTTCCTCCTATGTAACCCTCTACAAAACAGTGGTAGTAAAATGCCTTGCTTGGGGCGATATGATTATAAAAAATATACAACACAAGTACACATTAATATATATATATATATATATATATATATATATATATATATATATTAGAAGTAGTACACACTAATTATTTAGCAGTCCACTGTTTGTAGTGATTTACTTTATTAAGAGTGCTTAATGCTTACTAAAGCATTATATATGAAAATGTTATTATTATAAGTTTATAATAAAAAAGTTTACTGCAACACAAAAGCTGTTGTGTTTCGGTAATATCATATTAGCACCTCATCAGGAAGTTAAATATTTTTTCGTTAGGAATCATTATATAGACACTTAAAAACAACAGTGTCTATATATTATAATAGCTAACAGAAAAATATTTCACTGCCTGACGATGTGTTAATAAGATAGTACCGAAACACAACGGCTATTTTGCTGCAGTAAACTATATTTTTATAATAAACTTATAATGAAAATATTACCATATATATATATATATATATATATATATATATATATATACTGACTTGGACGTTTCGTGAAGGCATTATTGTAATGTCCACACTCTTCGGGGATTTCTTTCTTTGCTCTTGTTTCTTCTGAAAACCCTGAAGAGTGAAGACACTATGGTGTTTATTATGTATTAACTGTACCATGAACAACATGAGAATCAAAACTTATAGTCCCGGAACGATCTGCACCTGATGACTACATAGGCCATGAAACTTCAAGTTCCGCTATAGACGTTGGATAATATTTCTATTTATTAAAATATATATTTAATATTTCTGTTATATTACATTGAGCAACGTCTCATTAACACTCGAAAAATATTTACATATGATATGTACTTGCGTGTATATAAATACATATATGTATTGATATCCATATCCATACACACACACACATACACAAACACACACACACTGCCTTTCTGCTTCCTGCTTTCCTGCATGCTGGAAATTGTCCTCAGTCGTTCCTGTCTTTAAGAACTGTGGTGAACCCTCGGACCCAACCAACTATCGCCCTATCAGTCTTCTACCAATATTCGGGAAAGTATTCGAGGCTATAATCAATGCTGAAATAGTTCATCATCTCACCGCCCACAAACTGTTCTCCGACAGGCAATATGGATTCCGATTTGACAGGTCCACAGCCGACCTGCTAACAACTGTAACGGAGTACATGCTACAGGCCCTTGATGAGTCTGACGAGGCTCGCGCGGTTCCTCTGGACATCTCCAAGGCTTTCGACCGGGTTTGGCACCCTGGCCTCCTATGCAAACTACGCGGTTATGGTATTACCGGTCGCCTGCTTGACCTAATCCAATCTTTCCTAAATAACCGCAAAATGAAGGTCGTTCTGAATGGGCGTGCCTCTTCGTCCTACAGCACGAATGCTGGTGTCCCACAAGGCTCTATCCTGGGCCCGACGCTCTTCCTTATTTTCATCAACGACCTCCCAGATGAGATCAAGTCCCAAGTAGGCATCTACGCAGATGACACTACAATATACTCCCGCTCCAGTAAGAAACCTGTCGTGGCGAACAGACATAATCTCGCTGCTGACCTTGAGCGGGATCTACACTCTGTGGTGAACTGGGGCAAGAAGTGGCTTGTCAACTTCAATTCCTCTAAGGCCAAGCTCTTGTCTGTCAACCATTACAGGCAACCTCTTCTGCCTCCCATAAGCATGGACCAGATGATTCTCCCGGAGAGTAATACACTACGCCTTCTCGGACTTACCCTGTCCTCAGACCTCAAATGGAAGCACTATATTGAATCCATAGCAAAATCTACTGCTAAGAAGATTGGGTCACTATGTCGATCCAGGATGTTTTTTCCACCTGAATCCATCCTGCATATATACAAGTCAACCATCCGTCCGTGCATGGAGTACTGCTGCCATTTATGGTCAGGTGCCTCTGCCGTTCTCCTCAGTGTTCTTGACAAGCTCCAAAGGAGAGTCTGTAATGTGATAGGTACTGATCTGGCGACTCGACTGCAGCCACTTCCCCATCGTCGAAATGTGGCCTCCCTTTGTCTCTTCTACAAATACTTTCATGGCTTCTGCTCGGATGAGCTTAAGTCACTGATGCCTCCTCAACAGGTGTTTACCCGTGCAACCAGACTGGCAACTGGGTCCCACCCATTCACAGTCAGGTTAGCCAAATGCAGACGACAATTCTACTCCTGCAGCTTCCTCTCTCGCACTTCCCGCCTTTGGAACTCACACCCGTATTCTTGCTTTCCTGACGGCTACGACCTCCAGAAATTTAAAAGCAAAGTTAATACTCACCTACTAACCACTGGACTCTAGCTCTCTCCCCTCCCCTGTATAATCTTCACGTTCTCTCCGCCCATGTATCTGTCATTGCACCTGCTTTCTCAGCTTTCTATTGTTCTTTTCTAACTAGCTTGTACTCCTCACTCTTTTCTAATTAATCTTTCTACATTTATGTAACCCCCTGCACATCAGTGGTGTTTCTGCCTTGCTCGGGGTGAAATGATTAAAAAAAAAAAAAAACAAACACAAACACACACACACACACACACACACATATATATATATATATATATATATATATATATATATATATATGGTCTTTAAACAACCGACAATTTGAAATGATTTGTTTGAACATTATTTTTTATCGATACTCGTATTTAAGTAGATATTCTGTTTATAATCATTATTATATATTTATTTCTACCGGCCTGATTATTTACGATAAATTTGATTATAAACAGAATATCTACTTAAATAAGAGTATCGATCAAAAATAATGTTCAAACAAATCATTTAAAATTGTTAGTGGTTTAAAGACCGTTTCCTTAATCTTCGTTAATTTCCAAAACATGTTTACATTTGTTGGCATTAACATACATTTCAGAGCAGATATGGTTATTACAATGAATCTAATAATAATCTGTGTTATATAGGCTTGATATGACTTCATTTACACTGTTGATCTTTTGTGGTCGAGAAGTCTAGGACGCGCATGATCAATTGGTGGTTTCCCCTGGATGTATAGGGGTCGCAGGTTTGAATCCTGCCGAATGACACACATTTTCGTAACAAAAATTTATCGAAAATAATTAGGCCGGTGTATCGATCAAAAATAATGTTCAAACAAATCATTTCATATATATATATATATAAATTAAAATAAATTTTCAAAATTCAAAAATGTTGAATGAACATTTCAACATGAAATCCCTAAGATATAGATATAGACTGTGTTGCTGAGGAGACGGGAATTCTCTCTTCGGGATTTCATGTTGAAATGTTCATTCAACATTTTTGAATTTTGAAAATTATGTTAATTTATGTTGGATCTGTAATTTTAATTACATTGAGCTCTCCTCCTGTATCATTTTTTAATATAAAAATTGTTAATATTAATTAGGATCAGGTTCTTGGAATTTACCTTCCTACTTTTCCGTTTCAGATTAAAGTAAAATAATATATATATATATATATATATATATATATATATATATATATATATATATGTAGGTGTGTGTATTGCATTTTTTATTATGTGTGTGCTTAGGTTTGGTGTGTGTGTTTTCGGCTGAGGTTTGGTCTGTTTTAATATACACTTGAATTAGCCATTGAGACTACACTTCCTGCAAATATTTGAAATGCACGAAAGAGATCTAAACTTATTTATAAATTAAACTTTATCTGTGTGTGTGTGTGTGTGTGTGTGTGTGTGCGTGTGTCCGTTACTTATAGAATCCGAAACGGCTGAACCGACTTTCTTGAAAATTTACACAGTTGTACTATAAGCGTCTGCAAGTGTTCTTAGCTAGGTTTTGTGTCGAGGTACCCCCGATAAATATAAAAAATCGATAATCGAAAAAATCGGGTTATAGAAGGGTGGTCCGATTTTAATCAAATTTGATACACTCATAGACAAAGATATGAGAAACGATATTCAGAAGTTTCAAGGTTGCAGTTCTTACAATAGTGCAGAAAATCCGTAATATATATATATATATATATATATATATATATATATATAAAAGTCAAGATGTTTGTGTGTGTATCTGTTTATCTGTCTGTATGTCCTTTATACAAATCCACAATTTTTATCCGATTCTTACCAAACTTCACACAAATACTCTCTTGGCTGAGTCTGAGCTCCAGGACCACGGATTAGTTTTAATGCTTTTATTACACCCGAGCAACGCCGGGCTATACTGCTAGTATTAAATAAAAAAAAATAATATAACCCCTCTGATAAATGCGGTGGAATTATCTTTGTGGATGAACACATTTATCAACAAAATATGTATCTTATTCTTAAGGACATTAATATTCATGAAAAAAGAAAGAGAAACCATATTATGAAGGGACAAAAAAAAATTTAAAACCTAATCCATGAATATCTTGTTTTCATCTTGGTTGATACAGACACACCGTTTCGACCAAGTCAGTCAGTTTGGTGCCATACGTGATACATACTTGTGCGTTCATGTTTCTTTTTAGTCCATGACTGATTAGGCAGAAGATCTTTCCCGCAGTAGGTTGCCATTTCTTTCTGCGAAGTGTCCTCTAAAAATTATGAAAAGCGATAAGAATCCACAGATATAATCAGTTGTCAAAATCACCTAACACTGAATATGAAAGGTTCTAAAAATAAACCACTAATGTCCTTCGGGACGTTGGCGCATTCGATCTAGCATTTGGTTATACATGTGTCATTATCATCTAGTGATCATGAGTTTAATCCTCGGATCTGATGCACCAATTCCAACAAGAAAGATTTCACAGGATATATCGCAATAATGAACAGATAATCCATATCAATGGACACATGATGACCAGAAGGTAATTGGTCGAAACGTTGTGTCTATAATAACATCTATATCAACCAAGATCAGAACAATAGTTTAAAATAGTTCCAAGTTATTGAAAATTACTCATCTCAGAAAAACATACTAAAAATTACGAATCCAAAAAATTATTAAAAAATGAAAAAACAAAAAAACATATACGGCCAAATTACAGCCCGCGGACAACATGCGATCAACCAAAAAATTCATTCGTAAAGTTGTAAAAGAAATTACTTTTTCTTGTTCAATTTGAGATATGTTGTTTTCAAACAAATGTCTCAAGTAAGTGTCTACTGCTCCATCCGCTATTAAAACACTTCCCAGGGCTTTTAAAGCGTGCTAACAACCACCAGAGCAGCCCAAAATGTGGTTTCCGGTTTTCTCTTTTCCAATCTATTAACCCTTACGTAGCCCCCTGCACACCAGTGGCCTTACCGCCTTGCTTGGGGTGATGTGATTAAAAAAAAAAAAAGTATTAAGAAACAGGACAATTTCGCTAGAAACTAGGAAGAGAGTACTGGATTGCTACGTACTGTTTGTCCTTCAATATGGCAGTGAATGCTGGACAATACCATCAAAGATAAAGGAAAAACTTGAAGCAACTGCAATTAAATGACGTCCACATCACGCCCTCGCTGATTTCTAACATAATCTCAAAACTTGACCCTCACAAAGCGAGTGGTTGGGACGGAATCCCAATCATTGTCTTGAAGAAATGTGCCCCTCTTCTGTCTCTCTTCTGTCCTTTCTACGCTCTACAACCTCTGCCTATCTTCCTCCTGCTTTCCTGCCTGTTGGAAGACTTCTTCTGTGGTTCCAATATTTAAGAACACTGGTGAACCCTCAGACCCCGCAAATTACCGCCCTATCAGCCTTCTTCCGATCTTTGGCAAAGTTTTCGAAGCCATTATCAACGCCGAGGTCGTTCAGCATCTCACAGCAAACAGTATGGCTTCCGCTTCACCAGGTCTACTGCTGATATTCTAACGACCATCACCGAATATATTTTCCAGGCTCTCGACAAGAATGGTGAAGCCCGAAACGTTGCCTTGGATATCTCTAAAGCGTTCGACAGAGTATGGCATGCTGGCCTTCTACGGAAACTGCGTAGCTACAGCATAACTGGACTTTTGTTGGACCTAATCCAGCCATTCCTCTCTAATCGCACACTGAAGGTGGTATTAAACGGACATGCCTCCCAGAACTACCCTACAAACGCGGGTGTCTCCCAAGCCTCTATCCTAGGTCCTACGCTCTTTCTAATCTACATCAATGATCTCCCCAATGCCATAACATACCAAGTAGGTGTGTACGCCGAAGACACCTCGATCAAAAAGCTGGTGTTGGTAACCAGGCGAACCTCGCCGCCGAGCTTGAAAAGGACCTCCAATCCATGTTGGATTGGGGTAAGAAATGGCTCGTAAAATTCAATTCTTCCAAAACGGAGCTGCTGTCAATTAACCACCACAGACAACCGCACCTCCCTCCCATTAGCATGGAACAGACTTGTCTCCCAGAGAGTAAAGCGCTATGCCTGCTTGGCCTCACACTCTCAGCGGACCTCAAGTGGAATGACTATATTGAATCCATTGCTAAATCCGCTGCTATGAAAGTCGGCTCTCTGTGCAGGCCCGGAAATTCTTTCCGTCTGATTCTATCCTGTACATATATAAATCTACCGTCCGCCCGTTTATTGAATATTGCTGCTACGTCTGGTCGTGTGCCTCTGGTATTCTCCTCGGGGTTCTTGACAAAATACAGCGGAGAATCTGTAATGTGATCGATACCGACTTAGCTGACCGCCTGCAGTATCTCTCTCACCGGCGTGATGTGGCTTCCCTCTACCTCTTCTATAAATACGTTCAAGGCTTCTGCTCTGATGAATTTAAATCACTGGTTCCCCCTAGATGTGAATTTGCACGAGATACTAGATTGGCAACTAGGTCCCACCCTTTCACAGTCAAACCGATGAAATGTAACCGCAATTTCTACTCCAACGGCTTCTTTTCTCGCACTTCCCAACTGTGGAATTCCCTTCCGCATGATTGCTTCCCCGACGGCTACAACCTACAGAAATTTAAATGTAATGTCAATAAACACCTCCTAACACACTAACTCGCACCCATTCTCTCCAACACTCTCCCTCTGTGCATCCTAACTCGTCTATCACCCTCCTCCTGACATTTCCTATACCCAATCGCTCTATGTAACCCCCTGCGCTATAGTGGCAGTGGAATGCCTTACTTGGGGTGATATGATTCAATAAAAAATGTGGTTCTACAGAAGGATTCTGCGAATATCATGGATCGAGCATGTGAGCAATGATGAGGTCTTGGAAATGATGTAAACAAAAAGGAAATTAATACTGAGCATAAGGAAGAGACAGCTGAAGTTCCTGGGACACGCAATGAAGAAAGAGGGCCTGGAGAACCTGATACTAACAGGCCAGATAGAGGGAAAAAGAAAGAAACAGAGGAAAGCAACTGATAACATATTTGAAGGACGTAATCAGGTGGATGACGGAACGATGATTGCATGGTGTAACAGGAGAAGGCGTGCTCAGAGCCACCAGGGATAGGGAAAAGTGGAAGGCCATGATCGTCTATGTCCTGAAGGGAAAAGGCACATAGAAGAAGAAGACGAAGAAGAAGAAGAATGAACACATTAGCGATTCCCAAAACAATGCAATTTAAAATTAATGCACGAACAATTACGTTCAATTAAAAACAACATATTTTATTGTTATAACAAAATATAAAAAATAATACAAAATTTGTTATTGAATTTGTTTATTTGTTTATGTCAATATGACCTTAGCTCACGTAAGTTCCTGTAAAAGTTACTTATATTTATGAAGACTTCATTTTCCGTTAGTGTTGCATAATTATTAGATATTGCATTCAAATTTTGTTTTTCACTACAATAATTTCAGTAAGAAATTTCTTATTTTTTACGTCACTAAATATCTTGTCCTTTACTTTTCCAGATTTAATAACTTGTCCTGTTCTTTTCCAGGTTTAATATAATCTTAAGAATATTACTTTTCATGCGCGCATTTTTCCATGTAATCCATGATTTTTATAGGCAATTTTAAACCGCATCCAAAAATATTAAGCAGAAAAGAAAGTTATAAAGAATATTTTTTTTATTTGAAATACTTTTACGACTTCTGCTCCGATGAACTTAGATCATTGGTGCCGCCTAGGTACGAATTTACGCGAGATATTAGACTAGCAACTAGGTCCCAGCCTTTTACAGTGAAACATATAAGATGTACCCGTAATTTCTACTCCAACAGCTTCTTTTCCCGCGCTTCCCGCCTGTGCAATTCCTTCTACATGCCTCCTTTCCCAACAGCTACAATCTCCAGGAGTTTAAATGTAAGGTCAATAGACACCTCCTATCACACTAACTTGCATCTATTCTCCCAACATTCTCACCATTTACCCAACCCTCATTCTCGGTATCCTTACCCATATATCACCCTCCTTCTGACATTTCCTAAATCTAACCATCCCTTCTCATCACTTTCCCCCCTATGTAACCCCCTGCGCAATAGTGGCAGTGGAATGCCTTGCTCGGGGTGAAACGATTATAAAAAAAAAGTCACTCACTCACTTTTTTACTTATATAGCTTTTTTTTTATAATCATGTCGCTCCAAGCAAGGCATTTTACTGCCACTGTTGTGCAGGGGGTTACATAGGAGGAATGTTATCAGAAAGGGTGACGGGTTACTGTAAGTGTCAGGAAGAGGGTATGAGAAGGATGAGAATGGTGATGAGAGTGGAGTGGACGGAGAAAGAGCATGAGAGAGAGGATGCAAGTTAGTGTAGATTGTATATGACTACTGACTTTACATTTAAATTCTTGGAGATTGGAGCTGTCGGGGAAGCATGAAAACGGAAGGGAATTCCACAGGCGGGAAGTGCGAGAAAAGAAGCTGCTGGAGTAGAATTTGCGTTTATATTTAATTGGTTTCACAGTAAACGAATGGGACCTAATCTTGTGGCTCGAATAAATTCATATATAGAGGGCACCAGTGAACTAAGTTCATCGGAGCAGAAGCTATGAAAGCATTTGTAGAAGAGACACAGGGAAGCCACATTGAATCGGTGAGAAAGTGACTGTATCTGAGCTGCCAATTCGGCATCGATCACCTTATATTTTGTCAAGGACACCTAGGTGGATAGCAAGAGCACCCAACCATATATATATATATATATATATATATATATATATATATATTCATCATATCACCCCAAGCAAGGCAGTTTACTGGCAGTGGTGCGCAGTGGGGTACATAGGAAAAAAGTTATAAGAAAAAATGACATGTTATAGGGGGTGTCAGGAAGTGGGGTAAGAGAAGGATGAGAATACTGATGAGAGTGGGGTGGACGGAGAAACGAGCATGAGAGAGAGAGTGAGAGAAGATGCAAGTTAGTGAGACAGAAGATGTCTATTCATTTTACATTTAAATTGTTGGAGATTGTAGCTGTCGGGGAAGTAAGTAAACGGAAGGGAATTTCTCAGGCAGGAAGTGCGAGAAAAGAAGCTGTGGATTAGAAATTGCGTTTACAATTTATCGGTTTCTCAGTAGCTAGTCTCCCTTTTAAGACTTCACTTATTTTTTACTGAACAAAAATTTAATTTTTTTTTTCAAAATGTTGCTTAGGAGGTGTCCTATCTTGTTCGAAATTTAGCTGAGAACTAGATTAGTGGTGAAGCTTGATACCTGCCTAGATTCACTCAATGTCGGACTTAAATGCTGTGGGTGAATGATATACAACGGCTTTAAGGGTTTCGCGTCTTTCCTTGGATTGGGTGCTGTAGGGAACGTTGGTGGTGACATCCTTTAGTATTATGCTTATGTTGAGAGTTGTGACGTTGTTTAAATATGACATTACTCCTTATGTAACCAATGTTATTAAATGTTACTGTTATGGGGTTCGCCTTTCTCATAAAGATCGACTCATCCAGAGTATACTTATACTATTGCTATAAAAGCGAGACTGGTGAACGCCGCGTTTTCATGCGGTAGTTTCATTGACACTGTCAGCTTTCTTCCTTCGGGCGGAGAGCATTAACCAAGTCGTGGCTCCACCGAAGGGTAGAGTCACGACTGGGTAAAATTAGACAGAAACTTTTGACTGGGCTATATGGCCCAGAGAACCCACGTAAAAAAAAAGACCATGTGCCACATTTTGTGGGAAGGAGGAAATAAATACTGAATACCGCGTTTTCAGTGAGAGTTAACCGGAAAGTACGAGAGTCCAGAGAGAAATTAACAGTCAGTACAAAGTATTTCATAGTAGCTCTGTGCTTCAATCACCGAGAAGATTATTACGCAGTAACCGTTAGATGTGAAACCGTAGTGAAATGTGAAACCGTAGTATATTGAGTATGTCCGCGTTGGTAGCTACCAACGCGGACATACTCAATATACTACGGTTTCACATCTACAGACTTGTACGTACACTTTTACTAACCTGCATTCCTGAACTACTAATCTTCATTCAAGTCTGTATCCTTACGTTAATAAACTTATTTTCTATCTTAATTACTAGTCGTTGTTCATTTATTTGTGCAGGCCCCATTCCCAGGATCCACAATAGTTAATTTATGTAATAATGAAGATCTTTACAATGAAATTTAATTCATCTGGGTCAAATAATGTGTGATAAATGAATACCATTTTGTTTTTATTTATACTAATAAAATATGTTCGTACCTTACATGACATGCACTTAAAGGTTAACATCTCCCTTTATTTAATGTCGGTCCTTTTATTTTATACAAAAATAGCTTCTATGGTTTTAATCCTCTAGGGCCATTCGTATCATATTTGATATAGTATGAAAACAAGCCTTGAAAGAAATATTTTCCTGAAAATTTTTTTAAGAGAAATATTTTATAAATTTCAAATGAAAGCAGTACTGACTGCTCAGTCAATGAATACCAAATGTTTCCTGATAGGGAAATACCAAATGTTTCCTTATAGGGAAATACTGTATCAAATATGATACGAATGGCCCTAGAGGGTTAAGAATTTATTGCATTTGCTGCTAGAGATAAATTTTTCTGCTATATGCTAATATTTGTCTTAAGCTGATAATTTATTTCACTTGTTTCTGGTGTACCTCGGTTCTAACACTTTTGCACGCTACCGGTAGCATGGAAAATTATTAGGGCAGGAGTGATCTTCCTAAAAACCTCACTGAAATTCAAATACAGGGTGAAAATCCAAGTAAATTGCTAATAAATATTGATGATTTGAAACTAGATGTAAAAGAAATGGATTAAAAAGAAGTTATATTTAACTTTTCCTATTTTCTATTAAACAAGTTATTTTAAAATTACTCATTATTCTATTATCCTTTGATATGACTGACTTTTTTTTTATTCCCCCCACCCTCGAATTGATAAATCTAATGTTACTTCGCAAGACTCACTTTGGGAACAAATACAAGCTGCTTGGCAGGAGATACCATTAGCTACATTGAAGAAGCCTTTGATGTCAATGACTAACAGAATGATCAAAGCAAAAGGCTATTATACTTAATATTAAAATTATTTTTAACAAGTATTTTTTCTTGTTAAAGCATTTGTTGAGTAAATCAAAGAAAATTACTTTAATTAAAATGTTTATTTTCTGTCAATATGCCTTATAAAAGATAAAATAGTTCTTGTCCTAATACTTATGCACAGTACTCTGTGTGTGGGGGGGGGGTGTTTAGGGGGGGGGGTGTTTACAAATGTTTGGCAGTTAAAAAAGGCATACGCACAGCATGAAGAAGCGGGAACTATAATTTGCGATCTCATCCTAAATGAAACGAAAAAAAAAAGGGTTGTTTTAGTAAGTTTTACGTTGTTTTTATTTGAAATCTCGTTTCATTGTTAAATTTTTTCTTATTTATCAAGGGTACTCGTTGATTAAGCCAGCTGTTTAAGATGACTTATGCTAATCTTTTCTTTTGATAGTCATTTTTAACATATCTCCAAATCTTCATGACTTACCTAAGCTTGGTACAACTATGATATTATATAACTTATTTATATAAGTATTCTCTTTATTTCCATATCTCAGTCAGTTACGGCCCATACGTGATTCACGCTTTGGGCGATCATGTCTCGAAAGAGGCAGGACTGACTGGGCAGAAGATTATCCCGCAGTAGGTTGCCATTACTTTCTGTTGTAGACTGGTTGCCAACCAAGGTTACAGAACCCAATCTGTTCTATTATTCAACCCACAACTAGAGGGAATAGACGGATTAATACCTTTCCCAAGGGTATCTGTGCGTAAGTGAATGCAAGGAATTCAACTTGAATTCAATCTCGGCTCCCCGATTTCTCGTTCCGAAACGATATCCACTGTACCACAGCGCACAATATCATGCGTCGCCCTAAGTTGCTATTACTTTCTGCGGTAGACTGGACGCCAACCAAGGCTATAAAACATAATCTTTCCTATTATTTAACCCTTAACTGGAGGGAAGAGACGAATTGATACATTTCCCAAGGATATTTTAACACTTAAAAGGTGAGGAAAATAAACTAGGAGGCAAGGGGTTATCTAGACTTAGATAATAAGAATATATCATTGAGCGGATAGTTGAATATGATTCAGAGAGACGGGAGATGTCGCCTGGCATTACATGACATGGATATGCGGCGTGATGCGATGGATAACGTCTTTGAATGATAAATTTGAGAGCCGAATTTGGATTCCATTCGGGTTCGTTATTCTGACTTACGCGTAAATACCTTAGGGACATACTTAAATACTCTGGAGATACACTCAGTAACTAAAAGGATTACTTAATGTTAGAGAGTATAAGACAAGACTAATATGAAGGCGTAAGGTCAATAAATACTCCTTTTATTTTAAATTTACAACACTATGTCATTTTATGAAGAATATATATATATATATATATATATATATATATTTAGTATATCGAGGCAGCAGATAATTTTCTAAACATATACTGTTAAATATAAGAGACAATGAATGTCTATTATATTTAATCATTAGCCGTTCTAAGCATCGTATTTTGACTCTAATTTCAGGTGAAAATAAAGACAAAAATTCTCCAATATTTAGATAATTTTGTATTAAGTTAGTTCTAAGCTTTCTGCTAAAATGAGCCATCTTCAGAGAGGTTACAGGGACGTTAGCATAAAAACATTCATCATCAAAGACAATTTTATCTTGTGTTGACATAAAACTTTGCTATGCAACGACAATAGTTACCAAATAGCAAGCGCAGCTCGTAAATTTGTAATGCGGTTCTATGACGTCACACAGCGCGAGAGCCCGAAATGTTAACACACACACACGCACACACACACACACACACACACACACACACACACACACACACACACACATATATATATATTGATTGAGTGATTGTTTAATTACTTAGTTTCTGCTCATAATAAAATTAGACCAGTACATTTGTATTAAAAAGTGTTCAATACAATTATATTGTAGAACTTTTGAATATTTTCCATTTGTAAACGAGTTAATACGCGACTGAGGTTTCTACCATATGGTGTCTTCAGGCTATTTGCAATAACTGATTTTACCGTTTACCTTTTCTTTAAGTACGCTTTCGTAATGAGTTTTTTTTTGTTTATTTGTTTTGAACGTTCATGTAGCAGGGAATTTTTTAACGCGCAATTTTTTAAATTAAAAGTAATTATGGTGTTTTTATCCATGGTTGTATGAACCTAAGAGGTTTGTTTAATATTGTTACACTTAGTCATAATTTCTGTTCTTTCATTGAACAGTTCGGTTTTGTTTGGGTATAGCATAATCTCTTAAACTTTTCTTCTTGGCACAGTCTACATATTTTCCCTCCATTGTAAGGCTTGGCTGTTTTTACTATGCTCCACGTTATGTCTGGGTCTTTTCCATATTTTGATTTTAATTTCCACACGTGGATAGCCAATATTGTACAGTTTGTTAAGTTTTCTATTTTGAATGTCGACTTGTGATTGAACCACCTGCTCTTAAAGGTGTCTTTGGTTCAACCCAAATATATTTTATTTTGGCCATTTAATTCATGTATTTTGCCTTGTAAATGACTTCTTTTGTGTTGCAATGTCCTTGAAGTGGACATTTGTTTTTGTCCCTGCAGTTGCATTCTTTATTAGTGGTCTTGTTTTGTACACTGCTATCTAAGTTTCTAGCGTTTTGTTTTTTATGAAACTATCTAAATTACTAGTGCAACTATATATATATATATATATATATATATATATATATATATATAATAAATTATAGTTTCGAACATTTACAAATTATCATCTGCTTTATATTGTGCACTGTTTTAAATGTTTTGAACGTTGTTAATTTTTCCTTCGTTCCTTATTCACTTGGATATATATATATATATATATATATATATATATATATATATATATATAATGGTGCTCTTCTACTTGAAATAGACTCTTCCTCCTGCTATAAATAATAACATGCGTCACTTCCGGGGAAGCAGCTGCGAGGCAGGTAAGAAGCAGTCTAGATGCAGTCGGGACGTAGCGTAACTATACAGTTCAGACGTACACTTCTATTTGCTGATTACTAACACTCTTACTTGTATATATGTTCTGTTATTCTAATACATTGTTTGAACTTACCTTCTTGTTTCTGTGTCTTCTTTCCGGGCTCTAACAAGGCCACAACAACTTGGTAAGCCTGATGGAGCCTATCCTTCTTAAAGCTGGTTTTGAATTAAGAATGTTTACTTCTCCTATACTAGTTGCCACCTAAGGCTATACAAACCAGTATACCCTATTTTTTTTTTTATTTTTTTTTTTTTTACCCACAGCTGGGTGAGGAGAAGGCTTTATAAATTTCGCAAGGAAATTAAACTAGACTGTATTCGAACTCGGCTCGAGGCTTCCTTAAGCTGAACCACTGTCTACTACTCTTCTGCGCCTCCAGGGGGAGTTAAAAAAGTTACAAAGTGATTGTGAATTCATATAATTTTGTTATAATTTGTTAATTCAATAAATTTGTAATGTTAAAAAGACCGCCAATATATACAGTAGTCAGCAGAGAAATCTGATCCGCGGCTCATTAGTACGGTTAGGCAGCTAATCGCTTTTAATCAGGATTGAAACCCGACCGAATCGAAATCAGTCGGTGAGTCTACCTCTCAGCCAAGGGTGATATATATTACGGCATTGATTAACTCCAATATATTTAGTTAAACTTTATTTTAATGACTACTTGTATTTGAGTAGATACCCTTTTTTATAATTAAACAGTACATTAATATGCATCTACTGTCCTAAATAATAGGTAAATATGGGTTCTCTGGCAAGATTCGAACCTCAATTGATCTGACACCTCTTCGACATCTAGGCCACGAAACATTTGCAATTAGCCAAAGCTCGAATTAAGCCTTTTAAACACACAATTACCTGATTTATCATAATATTCCTATCTGATCGATTTTTGTATTCTAATGTAAACAAATGTAAACATTATGAAGTGTACGACATCGATTAATACCGACATATTTTTTATTTGTTTAAATAACTAAATTACTGATATTGATTACACCATAACGTAAATCAACGATAAAAGTAAAGGATTATACACATATACGTGATAAGCATAAGTGGTTCTACGTCGTGGTGCAAAGGTCAGATAGCTTGCTTCACTAGAACAGTTATAACTGAATAGCGTGTTCGGTACTCAGTGTGTACCCCATACTTTCGGCCTTGTGCCACAACTAAGCTACATTTCGAAAGCCGTAGATTATTTGGATGTTTTTTTTAATGGGTAAGATGCTTGTCTCGCTAGATCAATTACGATTGAATAGTGATTTCAATCTCACTGCATAGCGTATATTTTCGGATTTGGTTGTAGTGTAGTGGATATTGACTCGAGACGATAAATCGGGGGTGCCGGGTTCGAATTCCAGCAGGATTTGTTGAATTCACTTACGCACAAATACCCTTGGGAAAGGTATTAATCCGACTTTTCCCTCCAGTTATGGATTAAATAATAGGACAGATTAGGTTCTATAGACTTTGCTGGCAACCAGTCTACTGCAGAATGAAATCGCAACCTACTGCGGGATAATATTTTGCCTATGTTAGAGTTCGAAAGCCATTGGACGCTTCATTGAGGGTTATGGTTAAGAAACTTGTTTCGCAAGATCAATTACGATCGAATCAGTCAGTTAAGTGCCATACGTGTTACTTTAGAGACATGACTGACTGGGCAGAAGATTATCCCGCAGTTGGTTGCCATTACCTTCTGCGGTAGACTCGTTGCCAGCCAAGGCTAAAGAACCTAATCTGTCCTGTTATTTAACCTATAAACAGAGAAAACAGACGGATTAACACCTTTCCCAAATATCTCCCTTTCTCTCCACCTATGTATCTGTCATCGTACCTGCTTTCTCAGCTTTCTATTGTTCCTTTCTAACTAGTTTGTACTCCTCACTCTTTTCTAATTAATCTTTTTACATTTATGTAGCCCCCTGCACATCAGTGGCGTTTCCGCCTTGCTCGGGTTGAAATGATTAAAAAAAATGTATTTGCGCGTGAGGGAAGGCAACGGATTTCAAGTGGAATCCGAACTCGGCTCCCCGATTTCTCGTTCCGAGCCGATATCCACTGCACCACAATGCACACCCGCACATACGATTGAATAGTGAGTTCTAATTCGACCATATATCATGTCTAAGCTACGTTTCGAAAGCCATATAACACTTCGTCCTGAAGTAGTGGCTAACAAGCTTTTCTTGCTCGATCAATTCCGACTGAATAGCGTGTTCGATTTTCGCTCACTGCTCCCTACATTCGGTCTTGTTCCACATCTAATTTACACTTAGGTAATTACCATATACGATAATAATAATAATAATAATAATAATAATAATAATAATAATAATGATAATAATAATAATAACAACAACGCGTTTACAACACACGTCTCTTTTTAGTGCTGGCCTGAAATAACACATTCTTTTGGATTCTACTCTATTTAAATGGCGAATAAATACGTGCATCAGTTTGTGATTTTGTTTTTTGAATTTTCTAATCAATCAGCACGTTTTGTGGAGACAATGAAAACTCTACTTCGGAATAGTTTGCCAGTGTCCAAGGGAAAAAAGCTCCGAGCCACGCATAGGGACGAAACACAAATTAATTAAAGAAGTAGTTACGTCATAGATGCGAAAAATGAAGTCGAATTGTTAAACACATCTGCTGCAAGCTAACGACTAAATAATTGAAGAGATGTTTAAAGCGACGAACGAAGTTAAAAGTAATATTTTCTTTTCATGCAAATTACGTGTTTCTGTGCGCGTGCCTTTTGAGATGTGACGTTTGAGGGAAAATCGACGAAGTTATGTTTTCTCTTTAGAATTGGGGGACAAAAGCAAACGAGCACATTCGGGAATAACCCTACCCACTTCCTTTGTTTGAGAACGGAGATGCATGCATGCGCCTTCCATACAACACCATTGTATGGATTGTCAGCTCCAAAACTCTCTGAAGAATTCGGTGTGTGGATTTTCTTTTGGATATTTCTGTTTTGAAATGGGCGGATTCGAACGAACTTTCGAAGAAGATACGATTGTCCGTTTTCTAATTCCAGATTTTGACTTCTTCCTAAAAAAAAAAAAAAGAAAGAAAAGGAGAAATTTTTTAATAGATATATCGATTTATATGTAGATGTACGGTGGCGTAATGGTTAACCACAGGGAACATAATATCAAAAGATCAAATCCCAACATACTCAACACTTCTTCTTCTTCTATGTGCCCTGTCCCTTCAGGACGTAGGCGATCATGGATCTCCACGTCTCCCTATCCCTTGTGGCTCTTAGTATGTTTGCTCCTGTTGCTCCTGGCAACTCCCGTTCCGTCATCCACCTGATCAGGCCCTGCAAATATGTTATCCGCTGCCTTCCTCTGTCTCTCCTTCCTTCTATCTGACCAGTCAGTATCAGGTTCTCCAGGCTTTCCTTCCTCATTGCATGTCCCAGGAACTTCAGTTGTCTCTTCCTGATGCTCAGCATCAATTTCCTTTTTGTTGCCATTCTTTCTAACACTTCGTCGTTGCTTGTATGCTCAGTCCACGATATCCGTAGCATCCTTCTGTAGAACCACATTTCGGCCGCTTCCAGTTTTGTCCTCATTTTCGATGATATTGTCCAGCATTCACAGCCGTACTGAAGAACTGACATCACGTAGCAGTCTAGCACTCTTTTCTTCGTTTCTATTGAGATCTTCCTGTGTGTTAGTATTTTGCTCATCTTCTGGAACGCGTCCTTTGCCATGCCAATTCGCCTTCGGATCTCCGTGTCGCACTTTCCATCTCCTGTTAGAACACTTCCTAGGTACTTAAATTCTTGAACTTGTTTGATTCTGTTATCCCCCACCTGTATTTGGCATTTTGGGTTGTATCTTTTGCTGATGACCATTCACTCAGTTTTCTTAAAGTTTATTTGTAGTCCCATCTTGTCACTCTCCACTGCTACTTTCTGTATGAGATCTTGCAGTTTCCTTTCCGTGTCCGCAATCAGTACTGTATCGTCCGCGTATCTTATGTTGTTCAGGTTGTGGCCTCCAATAATAAATCCTGGTGTGTCATCTAGGGTCCTCAAAATATTCTCGCTGTATAGATTGAACAAATCCGGTGAAAAGACACAGCCTTGTCTTACGCCTTTTTCTATCTTTGTGTATCTACTGAGGTCGTTACCTGTCCGTATGCAGGCCGTTTGCTGCCAGTAGAGATTCTTGATTATTCTTATATCTTTGCCGAAAATGTCGAGGTTTCCTATCATTTCCATCAATTCTTTGTGTCGTA
Organism: Ascarosepion bandense; assembly: GCA_037127315.1. Taxonomy (NCBI): domain Eukaryota; kingdom Metazoa; phylum Mollusca; class Cephalopoda; order Sepiida; family Sepiidae; genus Ascarosepion; species Ascarosepion bandense. The sequence goes on from JBBBDQ010001299.1 coordinate 513,094, forward strand.
TTTTGTCGAATGCTTTCGCGTAATCAATGAAGCATAGGTACAAGTCTTTCTTCATTTGTAATGCCCTTTCAGAGAGCATCCTAATCATGAATATGGCGTTCCTTGTTCCAGTGTCTTTGACGAACCCGCACTGTTCCTGTCCTATCTCTGGCCTGATTCTGCTTCTCGCTCTATTCATCAGGATTCTGACAATCAGTTTTGTAATGTGACTCATTAAGCTGATAGTTCTGTGTAGTTCACACTCGTTTGCACCTGGTTTCTTCGGCAGTGCTATAAATATCGACTTGCATAGGTCGTCTGGTATTATTCCGCTGCTATAAATTTCGTTTATTATGTCGGTAATCTTTTCTATGCCATACTCTTCTAAGGCTGTCAGCAGCTCTATCACTATGCCATCTGGGCCAGGTGCTTTATTTCTGTTCATTTTGGCCATTGCCGCTTCCACTTCGGATTTTAGTATTTCCGGTCCATCCATCTCCTTGTGTATTCTCGGTTGTTCTCTCTTGTCGCCAAAGAGATCCTTTATGTATTCTTCCCATCGCTGGAGTATTTCCTCTTTCTCTACTATGATTGTCCCTTCCTTGGATTTTATGCATCCTGTTGAGGAACAGGTTTTTTGTCCTGTCAGTTCTCTTATCTCTTTATGCATTTCTGCTTTGTTGTTCCTGCTCAGTCTCTCTACTTCTGCACATTTGTTGTTGAGCCATTCCTCTTTGGCTTGTCTGCATTTGTTCCTTATCTCCCTGTGAAGTTTTTTGTACTCTGTTCCGTGTCTTGGCGTTATTTTTTGTCTCCTTTGCATCATGTGGAGGATCTCTTCGGTCATCCACTCATTTTTTCTTCTTCGTCTGATTTCCTTTGGGGCTATGTTGTTCGCTGAGGTCACCATTGCTTCTTTTAGTGACTCCCATTTTGAGTATCCTTTTCCAATTTGTTCTTCATATTTCTTTTTTACGCTGTTATTATATTCTTTCTGCAGGGTGAGATCATCCTCTAGTGTGTCGTATTGCAGTCTTGGTGTTATGCTGGGTTTCTTCAGTCATCGGAGTTTCACTTTTAGTTTGCAGATGACTGGGACGTGGTCACTTCCGCAGTCAGCACCTGGGTACGTTTTGCATTGGACTACTGCGTTCCTGAATCTCTTGTTTATAGTTATGTAATCTATTTGGTTCTTCGTGTCCCCTCCTGGGCTTCTCCATGTCCATAAACGTCGTAGGTGTTCTTGGAACCAGGTGTTAGTAATGACCTGGTCATTGAAGTTTTCCAATAAACAACTAAATCGAATTTATAACTGCACACGGTATAAAAGCTCGTTATAGCAATTTCCATAAAAAATATTTGTAGAAAAGACAGAGGGAAGCCACGCAATATATGGCTACCAGAAGTGGTATCGCGCATGGAATGGGAATGATATACCCTAGTAATCGTAATGAAGGGTTTAGTTCAAAGTTCCTAGCACCTGAATAGGGCCGGAGCGTACAAGGACCGGAATGTCGTAAACGTGCAGTAAAGATGACGACAATAATCCAAACAATGTAAATAGTGTATTTTAACTTGTACTTTAAGACGGGTAAGAGAAGGTTTATTGTTCCACCTGTGTTTTAATTAATACTTTGTGTGAAAATTTAAAGTAATAGCTTAAAACTGGTGAAAACTTTTTTCAAAATAATTATAATGTTTTTATTAATTCTAAATTAATAAAAAACATGAAGCAGCTAAAATGTGGTTCTAAAGAAGGATGCTGCGAATATCATGGACCGAGCATGTGAGCAATGATTAATACTGAGCATCAGGAAGAGACAGCTAAAGTTCCTTGGACATGCAATGAGGAAGGAGGGCTTGGAGAATCTAATACAAAAAGGCCAGATAGAGGAAAAAAGAGACAGAGGAAAGCAACGGATAACATATTTGAAGGACCTGATCAGGTGGATGACGGAACGAGTGTAACAAGAGAAAGCGTGCTAAGAGCCACCAGGGATAGGGACAGGTGGAAAGCCATGATCGCCTACGTCCTGAAGGAACATGGCATATAAAAGAAAAATAATTCTTTTCGAGTTAATTTAAAGGGAGATAACTAACTGGCTACCAGAAGTGACATCGCACATGGAATTAGAATGATATACCAAAGTGATCAAAATAAAGGGTTTGGTTTGAAATTCCTAGCACCTGAAGAAGCCAGAGCGTAAAACGACTGAAACGTCATAAACAGGGCAATGAAGATGAGGATAACAGTCCGAACAATGTAAATAATAGATTCTGACGAAAGAATGTCCTAACCTTGACCTTGCTGTAGGTGCAGTTATTGATTCGTTGTAGTCACTCCACTTCAAGTCAGTTGAAAAAGTGAGGCCGAGATGCCGTACTGTGTTGTACTCCAAGAGTCTAACCGCAACCATGCTGTTGGCAGTCGATAAAATGATAACGAGGATTTACTCATTGTTAAACTTTGCTGTATTTATGTAATTGTTTATTTTCTCCGTCGTTTTTTTATAAGTGCAATCGAATATTTATCTCTATCGATTCATAAATAATAGACTTCTGTTCTGTAGCAATTCTTTTCTGATTGATAATGAAAATGCGACAAGCACTTAGTTTCAAACGTAAAGAATATATTCATGACAACTAGGATACAGATGACTTCATCGGTTTATGAAGTTGAGAATTTGGGGCTGAAGAGACAGGACTCGATAACGACTCTCGAAAGCTCCTTCGTATGTGCGAACTCCGGTTTTTTCCCTGTTCGACACAACCGTCAACGTCGATGAATAAAAAGCTAAAACTATATATACATATATATATATATATACCTGTTCATCGTTGTTTTCCATCATAATATGCCAAAGACCGATCTCATAAGATCAAAGTTAAACAACGTTGTAATGTTCAAATATTAAATGGGCCAATAGAGTAATTTATTTTGTAGTCCGCCATGGGCTTATTCAATCTTTAACTTAAGAAATAGGATTCATCACATTTAAATAGAAAAAACGTAACATTTTCTCAGGTACAGCTCGTTAGATATTGTATATTTAATTTGGCGATATATTTAGATGAAGCATTTTCAGCTTAAGTTATGCCTACTTGATATTTCACATTAGTTTTGTTTCCCGATTGTCAGTGCAGCTTCACTTCTCATTAAACGATTGTCAGAGATTCATTTTTTATTACCCTATTGTCAGAGCTTTATTTTTTATAACACGATTGTCAGAGCTTCACTTTTTATTACCCGATTGTCAGAGCTTCACTTTTCATTACCCGATTGTCAGAGCTTCACTTTTTATTACCCGATTGTCAGAGCTTTATTTTTTATAACACGATTGTCAGAGCTTCACTTTTCATTACCCGATTGTCAGAGCTTCATTTTTTATTACCCGATTGTCAGAGCTTCACTTTTTATTACCGGATTGTCAGAGCTTCACTTTTCATTATCCGATTGTCAGAGCTTCACTTTTCATTACCCGTTTGTCAGAGCTTCACTTTTTATTACCCGATTGTGAGAGCTAACTGACATAAACTGTAGGAATTTCATAAGTGAAGCGTTCCTAATATTTATTTTAACTATTTTTTCTTTTTTTCTTTTTTTTTTTTTTGATTTTAGTTTTCTTATTGCAAGGCTCAGATTGTAAATGCATTCTTCGAACATTATGTAAGTATCCTGAACTGAAAATAGTTATAGAATGTGAAAATGACCGCAAATCAACTAAAATAATTAATGTCTGTATGTGTATTTCTTTAACGGTATATCAACTTTTTAAGAGTCATTTAATGCTTAAAAATTGAATTTCCTTGTGATCTTTGTAGTAATAAAGAATGAAAGTTTGTTTATTTGCTTAACGGTATAACAGCTCCTTTTTCTTCTTCTTCTTCTTCTTCATGTGCCGTGTCTCTACAGGACGTAGGCGATCATGGATTTCTATTTGGTTATGTCTCTTGTCGCTTGCAATATTTTTCTCTTGGTATATCTTCTAAGTTCCGCTTCGCCATCAATTTTCCCATCAGACCTAACAATTACGTCTCGCGCTGCTTTCCTCTGTCTCTCCTTCCATTTATCCGACTTGTGAGTATTATGTTCTCCAGACAATTCTTCCTCATTACATGTCACAGGAAACTCATTTTTCTCTTCCTAATGTTAGTTATGAGCTTTCTTCTCGCTTGCATCCTTTTCAACATTTCATCGTTGGACACGTGTTCTGTTCATGGCATCCTCAGCATCATTCTGTAAATCCACATTTCTAATGCCTCAAGCCTCTCTTTCATGCTTGATGAGATAGTCCAGCATTCACTTCCATGCAGAAAGACAGCTATCACATAGCAATCCAGCACTCTTTTGTTTGTTTCTAATGGTATTTTCCTGTCTTTCGGTACCTAGGTTAACTTCTGAAATGCGTTTTTGGATCTCTGTGTCGCACTTTCCATCCTATGTCAAAACACTTACCAGGTATTTTAATTTTTTTACTTGTTTTATTTTAGGTTCCCCAACTTGCAGTTGGCATATTTGGCTCCTCTTTTTGCTGATGAACATACAGTCAGTTTTCTTGAAGTTTATGCTCAGCCCTTTCTTCTCGCTTTCTTTGGCTACCTTCTGTAGAGGTTCTGCATTTTCCTTTCAGGGTCTGCTACCAGCACTGTGGCATCAGCGTATCTTATATTGTTGAGACTGTGTCAAAATCCCAGCAAAGCTTTTATTTCTCATATAATTGCTTCGCTGTATAGGTTGAAAAGATCCGGTGAAAAAAAAACACATGCTTGTTTTACGCCCCTTTGTATTTTTGCAAACCTGCTGAGTTCACTTCCAATCCTCACACAAGCGGTTTTCTGCCAATATAGATTCTTGATTATGTTACGGAAATTAACGAAGATTAACGAAACTGGTTATAAACAAACGACAGTTTGAAATGATTTTTTTTAATCGTATCAACCCGAGCAAGGCGGTAACGCCACTGATGTGCAGGGGGCTACGTAATAGTGAAAAGATTGGAAAAGAGAAAGCTGGAGACCACATCCTAAACAAGGAACAAGGGATTAGCCTCTTAACCTGTTCAATAGTTGTGGGTGGAGTGTGAACAGGGCGATAGATAGATCTATCTTCTCCAATTGAGAAAAAAAAACAAAGTGAGAAGAATAGAAAAGAGAAAGTTGTTTGAACATTATTTTTTAACGAGACTCATATTTAAGTAGATATTCTGTTTTTAATTAAAGAGTATTATATATTTATATCTACCGGCCTGATTATTTACGATAAATTTTTATTACGGAAATTGTGTTATTTGGCTGTTTTCAAACCTGCGACCCCTATCCACATAGAGGAAGCTACCATTTGATCTGGTAACGTCTTAGACCTGTCGACCACGAATGACCTCCAGTCTAAACGAGGTTTTAATCAAACCTATATAACACAATTTTCGATTCATCGCAACAACCATATCAGCTCTGAAATGTATCGTTATGTCAACAAATGTAAACATGTTACGGAAATTAACGAAGATTAACGAAACTTGGTTATAAGCAACCGACAATTTGAAATGATTTGTTTGAACATTTTTTTATCGATACATGTATAAAAGTAGATATTCCTTTTATAATCAAACAGTATTATATACTTATTATATATTTTATTTTTATAGGCGACCCCTATCCACATAGTGGAAGCCACCATGTGATCTAGCGCGTCTTAAACCTCTCGACCACGAATGACGATTGGTCTAAAACGATTTTGATTTGACTTCATTTAGACTGATCCTCATGAAAAACATTTTTCATGTTGTTTGTTAGTTGATATCCTTTAGTGGCATAACACCGTCTATGAGATTTTTAATGGCGAAAGTCTAAATATTTTGGACATAACTTTATGGCTTCAACTAAATATATTGTTGGCATTATTTTATGTCTAAATTGCATTCCTGGTATTTTTACGATGAAAATATATATTTTCATACTTTCCTAGTGTTTTGTTTGGGGGGGGATCACTATTTGCTCATAGATTGGACCCTAATAGGTGCTAATAATAGGATGGACCGGTAGTTCCACGCTCCTCAGTACCTTTAATCTTCTGATCAAAGGCCATGATGATGGTGGGTTGGTTGTTTTGTTTATATGGCATATCAACAGCTCAGCGGGTCATTTATTGCCAACTAAACTTTATTTATTTATTGCTGTTAATACCTTTTTCTTTCTTTTTTTTATTTTATTGTTGTTTTTATGTCTAGTAATACATTTTTCTTTTTCGAGTACAAAGATTCATTTGGATTTGCTTTTATGGGCAGGGTCCCCAAGTCCTACTCTTGTTATTTAACCCATAACTGGAGGAAATGGACGGATTAATACCTTTCCCAAGGTATTAAACGCTTACAGCACCTGGTATTCCCAAGCGGTCACCCATGTAAGTACTTACCAGGCTCAACGTTGCTTAACTTCGGTGATCGAGCGAGAACCGGTGTAATATGTCAAGGTGATAGTCCGTAAGCCGCCTTGATGTCGGATGTAATATATTCATACATATGTAGTTTTTGGATTTTGTAGCATATCAGTATCTCTATTATATCTTCAATAGTCAAAATCTATATAATTTGTAGAAAATTTTATGGCTTTTACTGAATAAATTGCTTGTAATTGCTTTTATATATTATATTTCTAAACTTATTTATAAATGAAACTGTGTGTGTGTCCGTTATCTATAGACTCCGAAACGGCAGAACCGATTTTCTTGAAAATTTACACAGTTGTACTATACGCATCTGCGAGTGTTCTTAGCTCGGGTTTGTGTCGAGGTACCCCCGATAAATATCGAAAATCGATAATCGAAAAAATCGGGTTATAGAAGTAGTGGTCCGATTTTAATCAAATTTGATACACTCATTGACAAATACCTAAGAAACGATATTCAGAATTTTCAAGGTTGCAGTTCTTAAAATAATGCAGAAAATCGATAATATAATATAATATATAAAGGGCAAGATGTTTGTGTGTGCGTCTGTTTATCTGCCTGTATGTCTGTAATTTTTTCAGCCCTTTTATTTTAGTTTTTGCTTCGTGTTTGGCTCTAAGTAGGTATAATAGTAGTTCTTAGTCTTAGCAATGATACCATTTACTCAGAGCACTTATTTAGCCTTCAAAATTCAGTTTACGACGTTAAAAAACTTATTTGATATCGATACCAGGAAATCAAAATTTGACTTACATCAATTCATTTTTCTTTCAGTCTACGGTTTCGCTTTAACTGGAAAAAAACTATTGCTTTTTAGCCTTTCGTGCTAACGTCCAATGAGTCTGAGCTCCAGAACCATGGATTAGTTTTAAAGCTTTCATTACACCCGAGCAACGCCGGGCAATACTGCTAGTTTTACCATAAGAATGTATTTTCATACTTTCATAATATTTTGTTTTTTGGAAGAGTAGGAAGTCGACTATTTTCCCGAAGATGAGAATCTAACAATGATATCCCCCCGGGTCAGGGAAGACCTGGAAACAACAGCAGTTAAGAGGTGGTTCTGCGCTTCTCAAAACCACTAATCTCCCAATCATAGGCCTTGCTGCCGGATGAAGTTTATCGTCATATCCAGGACTGCAAAATTAATGAAGTTTAGTATATCTATCTAATATCTATCAGCCTTTATGGTAGTGTATGCTGAACAATTTATTCACACATGAAGTGGAGACTTGCGGCAACAGAGATGTCGCTTCTACAAAATAATATGTGAGCAAAAGAAACAGTTGGAATTTAAAATGACGAAATGGAGACAGAAAGCAAACGCAGAGAAATGTTATGACAAACAACGGGAAAATGTGACACTGAAATCCGAAGATGTATTAGGTCAGCGAAAGGTGTCTTTCCAAAGCTAAACAAAGTATTAAGAGATAGGAAATGATTTAGAAACAAAAAAGGCAGATCCGGTGAAAAGACACATTCTTGTCTTACGCCCCTTTCTATCCTTGTTAATCTGCTGGAATCGTTAGTTGTCCGCGTGCAGGCAGTTTGCTGCCAGTAGAGATTCTTGATTACTCTGATATCTTTCCCCAAAATGCCGAGGCTGTTGAGCATCTCCATCAATTCTTTGTGGCCTATTTTGGCGATGCCTTCGCATTATCAATAAAACATAGGTACAAGCCCTGCATGTTTTCTTTAATCAATATTTGTATAAAAATCCCATCGCATTTTTCAATTGCAAAGAAGAAAACCTCAACAATTTTAATTATAATGTGTTTGATACGAAACTCTCTGTTTGTCAATCTTTAAACGTTTCAGGCGTCAGTAATTCTCTTTAAAGTATATTTTTGTCCGTATGCTTTCAGACTGATCGTTTTTTCATATAGAAAAGTACAGTTATCATCATTTTTTTTAAATTTCTGAACTCACAATTTTGACAGTCCATCTTCTTCTTCTTCTTCTATGTGCCCTGTCCCTTCAGGACGTAGGCGATCATGGATCTCCACGTCTCCCTATCCCTTGTGGCTCTTAGTATGTTTGCTCCTGTTGCTCCTGGCAACCCCCGTTCCGTCATCCACCTGATCAGTCCCTGCAAATATGTTATCCGCTGCCTTCCTCTGTCTCTCCTTCCTTCTATCTGTCAAGTCAGTATCAGGTTCTCCAGGCTCTCCTTCCTCATTGCATGTCCCAGGAACTTCAGTTGTCTCTTCCTGATGCTCAGCATCAATTTCCTTTTTGTTGCCATTCTTTCTAACACTTCGTCGTTGCTTGTATGCTCAGTCCACGATATCCGTAGCATCCTTCTGTAGAACCACATTTCGGCCGCTTCCAGTTTTGTCCTCATTTTCGATGATATTGTCCAGCATTCACTGCCGTACTGAAGAACTGACATCACGTAGCAGTCTAGCACTCTTTTCTTCGTTTCTATTGAGATCTTCCTGTGTGTTAGTATTTTGCTCATCTTCTGGAACGCGTCCTTTGCCATGCCAATTCGCCTTCGGATCCATCACATATCCTTAAACTGGGAAGTTTACTTAAATCTCACCAGTTTTATAGTTGTAATGACTTATCTTTCAACTAAATTGACTTACTATTGTGCATCAAATAGATAGATAGATAGATAGATAGATAGATAGATAGATAGATAGATAGATAGATAGATATGAAGGGACTAATTTAGATGAAGAAATTGAGATAGATAGATAGATAGATAGATAGATAGATAGATAGATAGGGACTAATTTAGATGAAGAAATTGAAATAGATAGGTAGATATGAGTATACGGTAATTGATAGACAGACACCACTGGTCAACCATAATTTAGGTGTCAAGAAACAAAACACCTCATTTAGCTAATTTAATGGAGGCTGATTCCCAAAATGTTCTTAGATTTTCATGGTTAGCAACAGTTTTTGTTGTACTGAAATGGCACATACTTAAAAAAATATAAATTTGTTGGTTGATCGCAACATTCATTTCATAAACCCATCAATTTTCAAGTAGGCTGAGCAACTTATGTCAGCCACTAGAAATAAATTATTCTTATCAGAAAAAAGTGCTTTTAAGTTAATAATTTTAAAATAGAAGTAAGGAAATTTTCATAAATTTATCCCATCACTTTCATCGTTTCAACAATAAAGGAAACCAGTGAGAACGTTTTCACTGTTGAAAAAAAACTCCAACAAAAGATATCCCAACTGAATGTGCCAATTTTTTTTTCTTTAATCGTTTTACCCCCAAGCAACTCGGTACCGCCACTAATGCGCAGGGGGCAACATGAGAGTTTAATGTTTAGGCAGGAGGAAAGTGAAGAGAAAGACGAAACAGTTACAGTGGGTGTCAGAGAAAGGGCAATGAAGGATGTGAACACATGAGTGAAGACAGTTGCGAAGGTAGAGAGAAAGAAAAAGAGCAAGATACACGAGGAATCAAGTGCATAAGAGATGGGAATTGACATTGCATTTAAATTCCTGGAGGTTCTAGCCGCCAGAAAATCAAGTAAACGGAAGGGAATTCCACAGGCAGGAAGAGCAAGAAAAGAAACTGACTGAGTAGAATTGTTGGCTGCATTTAGTAGATTTAACTGTAAAAGGGTGGGACCTAATTGCCAGTCTGGTTGCTCGAGTAAATTTATGTAGAAGAAGCACCAGTGACATAAGTTTGTCGTAACAGAAGCTATGAAATATTTGTGTAAGAGACAGAGGGAAGCCACATTTTGCTGGTGAGAAAGTGGCAGAAGTCGAGCTAGCAGGTCGGGACCAATCACATTAGAGATTCTCTTTTGTATTCTATGCACGGTCGGGTGATTGATTTGTATATGTGCAAAATGGATTCAGGCGAAAAAACACGTCCTGGCCCGACACAGTAACCCAACTCTTCTAGCGGTGGATTTAGTTATTGATTCAATGTCATGGTTCCACTTGAGGTCGGAAGATAGGGTGATGCCGAGGAGGCGCAGGAATATTGCTTTCAGGGAAACTCACTTGGTCCATGCGTATGTTTAACAGGAGAGAATGCCTGTGATGTTTGACAGATAGCAGCTTTGTTTTAGAAGCATTGAAATTTACAAGCCATTTCTTACCCCAGTCTACCACAGAGTGGCTGTCCTTCTGAAGATCAGCAGTGAAGTTATGTCTGTCCGCCTCGCCAGATTTCTTAGTGATGCGGGAGTAAACGGTGGTGTCACCTGCGTAGATGCCAACTTGGGATTTCATCACGTCAAGGATATCATCTATGATGATCAGAAAAAGCGTCTGGCCTAGGCTAGAGCCCTGGAGGACGCCAGCGTTCGTGTGGTAGGATGGGGAGGAGGCATGCTCGTCCAAGACGGCCTTCATTATACGATTTGATAGAAAAGATTGTATCAAACCAAGCAATCATGATACCATAACCCCGTAGCTTGTGCAGACCCTATCAAATGCTTTGAAGATATCCAAGGGCAGCAGCTTGAGCTTCGCCGTACTTATCGAGGGCCTGGTATATATCCTCAGTGATGGTCGTGAGCATATCATTAGTGAACATGCAAAGCGGAAGCCATATTGTCTGTCTTATGGACAGTAAGATGCTGAACTAATTTAGCATTGATAATAGCCTCGAACACTTTTCCGAAAATTGGTAGGAGGCTGATATGGCGATAATTGGAGAAGTGCGATAGTTCCCCTGAGTTTTTAAATACAGGAATCACAGAGGAGTTCCAGCAGGCAGGAAAACAGGAAGCATAGAGGCTGTAATTATAGAGTTTAGAGAGGACAGAGGAGAGTTCAGGGACACATTTCTTCAAGACATTGACCGGGATTCCGTCGCCTCCGCTCGGCATATGGGGATCAAGTTTTTAAATTAAATTACCAGGGAGGGGGTTATGTGAATATCTCTCAGTTGAGCCTCAGTTCTAAGAGGGAAGTCGTGTGCGGATACTCTAGACGAGTCAAATGTGAAGTTGGAAGAGAATCTGCGAGCAAAGCACTCAATCTTGTCCACAGATGCCACCGTATATGATGAAGATCATGAAAATGGTTTCACCATAACGACAGCTCTCTACGCGAAATTAGAAATATTTTAATTGCATCCTGATTTTATTAAATCGACAGTGCGCCGTTTGTGGAGTTAATTTTTAAATTCCCTGCAGTTTTGAAGCTGGTTTTCGAATACGTTCGAATGGGTTGAAATGATCAGTTTAAGTTTTGCTGGAACATATATGTGTGTGAACATGCGTGCAAGTTGTGCTTAGGTCAGTGATAAGACCTCGCTGCCCATCAGACCGATTCTGGCAACAAAACCACGAACTGAATGTTTTGCTATTGATGCATGCGTTAGTGATATTATGGCCTGTGTGGTTTCCTTATCACTTTTTATGTTTTTAGTTTGATTAATCAAGAATCGAAAAAACATCGCGTAATTAATCAGGAATCGAAAAACACCGCGTAATTAATCAGGAATCTGATGTGCGTTGTGGTGCAGTGGATAACGACTCGGAACGACAACTCGGGGAGCCGAGTTCGAATTCTAGTTGAATACCTTGCATTCACCTACGCACAAATAACCTTGGGAAAGGTATTAATCCGACTCTTCCCTCCAGTTATGGGTTAAATAATAATATGGGTTCTATAACCTTGGCTGGCAACCAGTCTACCGCAGAAAGCAATGGCAAACCTTTTGCCCAGTCAGTCATGTCTCTTTCGAGACATGATCGCCTAAAGCGTGTATCACGTATGGCACCTAACTGACTGAATCAGGAATCACACGGCTATTTCAGGAAATTTGGGATTCATAGCTATGAATCAGGAATGTTTGATGGTCCTGATATTATTTACTCTTCTCCCCCACTTGAGACGGTCTTTTTTTAATGTGGGGACCCTGAGCGCGAACGCGCAGGAACTAGTCAAATATTACCTATCCACCGCAATGGATAGGTTCAGAACTGGTCTTATTTTGGTCATTTACGCTCCCCAGCCAAAAGACCGAGAAGCGATAAAAATATCCTGATATCAAAGAACTCATTAAGGATGATGAATTTATTAATTCAATGAATGACGTAGAATTACGCGTTTGAACGTCATTTGTTGACGTGATTTAAAACATATTGGGTTATCATCGCCTGGCGAAAACTACGAAAAGAAGTTAGTGGAAAAGCTGTTGAAAAGTCGACATGACACTGGCGCTAATATGTGTACAAGGTTCATTTTTTAATAGCCATCTAAATAAATTTCCTGGTGATTCCGGCGATGTGAATGGTGAGCAAGGAGAACGATTCCATCAGGATATGAAAACAATAGAAGAGTGTTTCCAAGGATGATGGAACAAACAAATGATGACTGACTACTTCTTGATTATCAAAAAATATTTAAATAGCATTGACATAACAATAAAGAAAAAGAAAAAAAATTACAATAGTTCTTATGTTAATTAAGGTTTTATTTTTGTTCTTAGTTTAGTAAATGATTTGATGAAAATACTTGTTAATCTTCGTATATTCAATCGTGTTTTAAAGACTTAGGGTCTGATTGTTATTGAAAAAGAGTATTTGTCAAAGAGAAGACCCATATTTGTTGGTTTAGGTACGAAATAAGAGGTTTCTACAATTTTACTTCTGGAAATATAGCCATTGGTTAGTGTCATATATACAGAAAACAAATGATTTTTTTTAATGAGGCATTTCTGTACAACAAAAACAGGCGCTAACCAAGAAAAAGTAAGGTCATTTTCAGATTCAGCCTATTCAAATTAGCTAAAAAAGTTTTCTCGGCACCATTTTATTTTTTTCCAGTTGAGTAGTGTAATGAAAAGAATGAGATAGATAGGAAAATGAAGAATTATAAATAGAGAGATAAACAATAAAGGGAATGAGATAGATAGATAGATAGATAGATAGATAGATAGATAGATAGATAGATAGATAGATAGATAGATAGATACAGACGGGTAGACAGTTATCTATCTACCTTTTAATTACTTATCTATCTCTCTCAGCTACTCCATATCTATCTATGAAACTATATATATAAGTGTTTGTGTAATGATTCCTAACAGAAAAAATATTTCATTGCCTGACGAGGTGCTGATAAGATAGTATCGAAACACAACGGCACTTGTGCTGCAGTAAACCGTTTTATTATAAAATTATAATGAAAAATATTACCATATATAATACACAAGTAAGTCACGGGCGCTCTTAATAAAGTAAATCACTACAAACAGTGGACTGCTAGCCAATTAGTGCGTACTGCTTTTCATATATATATATATATATATATATATATCGATTTCCGTCATCCATATAATGCTATATTTTTTGGTCTATATTTATTACTCTCTACGTATATCTGACAGATAGATAGATAGATAGATAGATAGATAGATAGATAGATAGATAGATTATGGACAGAGGGAGATAGATAGATAGATAGATAGATAGATAAAATACTGTGAACAATAGCCAGTTCGGTCTAAACAAGTAATAAAACTGTACAAACAACCATTCTAACAGAGATAAGTGAAAGTGAAAGCTTCTATAAAAGATACGTTTCTTCTGATAGTCTTTAAATCACTTTGCTTACGGTTTTTGTTTGACACCTTAATAAGCTTGTCACTGAGAGTCGCCCACCGGCTTCGAGTGGCGCCAAGCTATTCCAATCCTACGCATAAACACCGACGGTCTGTTGAATAGGGCCGCCATTTTTGGGTGGCATACTATTGTCAGTATAAAATACGCCGAACAAAGACTTAACAGGACCGAGAGAATTTTTCTTAGCGAAAGATCTTTTTAGACGATTTGAAATTTTTTACTTTTTTCTTCACGCGGCCTAACTAAACGAATGGTTATGCCTCCTCGTTCTTCTGACATTCTATATGCACTGTTTGAGCTACTTATTCAATATATATATATATATATATATATATATATATATATATATATATATATATGTATATATATCGTTCATTCAATAATGAATTAGAACACTAACTACTAGCGTATGTATACATGCTATATCACACGCTAAAAGTCTTTCTTCTACCGAGCGCCCATAGCTCAGAGGTAGAATCGCCGACTCACCACAATTCGGTCGGGTTTCAATCCTGGGTAAAAGCAATCGGATGTCTAACTGTACTGAAGAGCTGTAATACAGTGAAACAGATCTGTCTGCGGATTTTAAAATTTCATTATCGGAATGTACTTCGGAACAAAAGTAAAGAAACCATTGGCATGTGTCGTCACCTGAATAAATTTAAATTTCAATGATTATCTTCTTTTTCCATTTATTTGCATAAACTACGATTTTAAAATTTGGTGTATGAGTAACCTTTTCTCTGCTACCTACCACTACTAACTCAATAGTCAAACCACATGCCTTTTACTACAAAAAGTGAATTTACTACTAAGATTTCCCTGGCTTAACCCTTATAGTAACCAATATTACCCACCCCTTCCGTTACTATTCACTGCTTCCGGCAGATTAATTTTTCCCCATTTTTTGATTAAACGGGGTTGACAATGCATGTCTTGAACTGACATGTTCAAATAGCTATTCCTCGCCTAAATATTATTTGCATTTACAGATATATATACATACATGCATACATATATATATATATATATATATATATATATATATATATATATATACATGTGTGTGTATAAATATATATAATTATTTTTTGTCAGAATTAAATTAGACCAGTACTCAGTTGTATTTTCAAAAAATGGGTACATATACTTATATTGTAGAGCGTTTGTATATTTTTCATTTGAAAATGAGTTATTTCGCAATCTGGGTTTCAACAATTTCGTATTTCAGACGAAATATAATAACTGGTTTTCCAAAGATTCTCAAACTTACATCATGGAAATTTTACGAACGCACGACTAGAATTTTTAATCAAACAGAAATTTTCAAAATTAGGGTGGAGTATCTTAAGGATCTTAAAACACATTCATTCAGGTTTCAATGATTCTAATATGTATCTATAGGTGTAATTACATCTGGACATTGCTTCTGATTTTTCATTCAGTAAATTTTTCTGGAAACACTATATTGTTTCCAGAACAAAATATACTGAATTAAAGATCAGGAGTAATGTCCAGTTTAATATATATATATATATATATATATATATATATATATATATATATATATATGTGTGTGTGTGTGTGTGTATGTGTGTGTGTGTGTCGGTTTATATCATTTCATAAAATTTAGTAACATATATATAGTCATCCGCAGACAGAACTGTTTCGCTGTATCACAGCTTATCAGTATGGTTAGACTCCGATTGCTTTTAACCTCAGTCGGCGATTCTACCTCTGGGCTATGGGCGTTCGGTAGAAAAGGGCAGACTTTTTAGCGTGTATATTGTCATTATACCAAGCCTAATAGCCAGAGTGCTCTAATCCATTACTGAATGAGCGATGCGTACAAGCCAGAGTAGCTACTGTTTTTCAAAGTCTACCATTCTTCCAAAGTGCTCAATCAGGGTGTGAGAGCGTAAATAGTATATATAAATATATATATATATAGCGATTCTTGTTATATATACTACGGCCATAATTATTAGACCACCCCAGTTTTTTTTTTTAAATGAAATGATGATTTTTCATACTATTTTAGTTTTTATTGCCAAATGAAAATAGAATGGTTCTTTGTTATTATTATTTTACAAAATTTTACAAGGCAAGGAAGCAAAGGTGAACTCGTCCGAATCACCCTCTAACTTTTTTTTCATTCTTCCATTGATGAAACTGCAATATAGGCAATTATTAAATATTTATAAATTCATTTGATGCACATGTTATTGGGCAATATTAACAAAAGAACCATTCTATTTTCATTTAACAATTATTCACTTGGCAATAAATACTAAAAAAGAGTATGAAATACATATTTCTTTAATAATTATGGCCGGTAGTGTATATATATATATATATATATATATATATATATATATATAGCGTGTCTTGTTATAGTCAGTTACTTGAGTATCATACATGACACAAACTTTGGGCAATCATGTCTCGAAAGGGACATGACTGACTGAACAGTACATTATCCCGCAGAATTTTGCCATTACATTCCTCGGTAGACTGGTTGCCAGCCAAGGTTATAGAACCCAATCTGTCCTTTTATTTAACCCATAAATGGAGGGAAGAGACGGGTATTTGCGCGTCAGTGAATGCAGGGAATTCAACTGGAGTTCGAACTCGGCTTTCCATAATAAATTTTTAAGAAATGGTTAGGAAGGAAACCCCTATCTATACTGCAAACAGCAATGAGAGCTAGTGAACTTGAGGAACACATTTTTCTAAAAAAATATTTTAATAGTCAGTCAGTTAAGTGATGAACATTTGGGCGATAATGTCTCTTTCGAGACATGACTCACTGGGCAGAAGATTATCCCGTAATAGGTTACCATTGCTTCCTGCGGTAGACTGGTTGCCAGCTAAGGCTATAGAACGCAATATGTCTTATTATTTAACCCATAGCTAAAGGGAAAAACAGATTAATACCTTTCGCAAGGGTATTTGTGCGTAAGTGAATGCAAGGAATTCGAACTCAGCTCCCTGATTTGTCGTTCAGAGTCGATATCCATACACCACAACGCACATCTTGTTATAAGCAATGCGAAAATAGGAATTAACACTGATGCCAGTTTCTCATTACAAGTTTCGGGATCAAATGATAAAAGAAAAAGGCCGCCTTGTTGATAACCAAACAGACCTTCCTTTTTTGCGCTATATATATATATATATACTCCAAAAGAATCCACTTACAAATGGCTAAATAAGTAAACGAAAGCGCTTGAGAGAAGGAAAATTCGGATAATTTTTTGTACTCCCTGACTCCTACAAAACAGAAGAACGTAAGGATTCAAGAAAAACTAAATAAAACATTAATTAAATAATCCTTCTCTGACTTCTTTAATAAAAAGTTATTGAAAGACAGTTTACTACCAAGTAGATAGATAGATAGATAGATAGATAGATAGATAGATAAAAAAAGTTTTAAATAGAGAGATTGACAATAAAGGGAAAGAGATATAGATAGATAGATAGATAGATAGATAGATAGATAGATAGATAGATAAAAGATTTAGAAATAGATAGAAAAGATTTAAATAGAGAGAATAAAGGGACAATAAAGGGATGAGATAGATAGATAGATAGATAGATAGATAGATAGATAGATAGATAGATAGATAGATAGATAGATAGATAGAAAAGATTTAAATAGAGAGATAGACAATAAAGGGTATGAGATAGATAGATAGATAGATATGATAGATAGATAGATAGATAGATAGATAAGAAAGATTTAAATAGAGATATAGACAATAAAGGGTATGAGATAGATAGATAGATAGATAGATAGATAGATAGATTTAAATAGAGAGATAGGCAATAAAGGGTATAGAGATAGATAGATAGATAGATAGATAGATAGATAGATAGATAGATAGATAGATAGATAGATAAGAAAGATTTAAATAGAGATATAGACGATAAAGGGTATGAGATAGATAGATAGATAGATAGATAGATAGATAGATAGATAGATAGATAGATAGATAGATAGATAGATAGATAGATAAAAAAGTTTTAAATAGAGAGATTGACAATAAAGGGTATGAGATAGATAGATAGATAGATAGATAGATAGATAGATAGATAGATAGATAGATAGATACGAAAGGACTGAAATAGATTTGATAGATAGATAGATAGATAGATAGATAGATAGATAGATAGATAGATAGATAGATAGATAGATTTAAATAGAGAGATAGGCAATAAAGGGTATGAGTATAGATAGATAGATAGATAGATAGATAGATAGATAGATAGATAGATAGATAGATAGATAAAAAAGATTTAAATAGAGAGATAGACAATAAAGGGTATGAGATAGATAGATAGATACGAAAGGACTGAAATAGATTTGATAGATAGATAGATAGATAGATAGATAGATAGATAGATAGATAGATAGATACTACCGGCCATAATTATTATGCCACCTCAGTATTTAAAAAAAAAATTGATAAGGAAATTAATATTGAGCATCAGGAAGAGACAACTAAAGTTCCTGGGACATCCTTTCCCATAACCCCCTGAGCTACAGTGGCAATGGAATGCCTTGCTTGGGGTGAAACGATTAAAAAAAAACATGCAATGTGGAAGGATGGCTTGGAGACCCTGATACTAACATGCCAGATAGAGGGAAAAAGAAACAGAGGAAAGCAGCGGATAACATATTTAAAAGGCCTGAGCAGGTGGATGACAGAACGGGGGCTGAGAGTCATTACAGGAGAAAGCGTGCTAAGAGCCACCAGGGATAGGGAGACGTGGAAGACCATGATCCCCTACGTTCTGAACGGACAAGGTACATAAAAGAAGTTGTATTTCGTACTATTTTTTAGTATTTATTACCAAGTGAATAATTATAAATGAAAAAAAAATGGTTCTTTTGTTTATATTGCACAATAACATGTGCATCAAATGAATTTATAAATTTTAAATAATTACCTATATTGCAGTTTCTTCAATGAAAGAATGAAGAAAATTTAGGGCGATTCGCACGAGTTCGTCTTTGCTTCCTTGCCTTGCAAAATTTTGCAAAGTAATAATAACATAAGAACCATTCTATTTTCATTTGGCAATAGATACTAAAACTGGTATGAAATACATCATTTCTCTAAAAAAATATGGGGTGGCCTAATAATTATCATCGGAAGTATATATCAACCCTTGTACAGATATTTTTTTTAATCATATCACCCCAAGCAAGGCGATAACGCCACTGATGCGCAGGGGGCTACGTAAGAGTAAAACGACTGGAAAAGAGAAAGCCGGAAACCACATCCTAACCAGGAAACAAGGAATGAGCCTCTTCACCTGTTCAATAGACGTAGGTGGAATGTGAACCGGACAATAGTTTAGTCTATCTACTCCAATTAAAATATCATTCAAACACTTAAGTGCCATACGGGATACACGCTTTTGTGATCATGTCAATTTTCACGCAGTTGATTGCAATTTCTTTCTGAAGTGAACCAGTTGTTAACCAATGCTATAGAACCTAATCTGTCCTGCTATTCAGTCTAGAGAGAGAAGAGATGGATTAATTGGCTCCCATTATTTACGCACAAATACTCTTGGTTAAGGTATTAATCCATCGTTTCTCGATTTATTAATTTTAACACTTTCGTTTTAATCCCTGTTAATCTTTCAATCTTACTGATTTATAAAGCTTAATAAGTAGAAGCTTTTCCTGTAGAAGTTTATCATTTCTTTCTACAGTAGACTGGTTGCCAACCAAGGCGACATAACCCGATATGTTCTGCTATTCAACCCATAGCTGGAGGGGGAAAAGATGTATTAAGAGTTTTTGCGCGTAAGTGAATGCAATGAATTCAACTGGAATTCGAACTCGGCTCTCCGAGTTATTATTCTGAGTCAATATCCATTGCATCACAAGGTGTAGATATATACCTACCTTTTTTATAACATACCCATGTTGTATGTCCACCTCCGCCTCACAGACATAAAATTATTCGTTTCTGTCATTCTAACTCTGTGCCCCACTTTCTGCGTCTATTCTTATCTACCTCAGTTAGGTTGATTTTCTAATCGCCGCGTAGATTAGAAAGAGAGATCTATCTATCTACTCCAAGAGAGTAGATAGATAGATAGATCTATCTACTCTCTTGGTGTAGATACATCTATCTATCACCCGGTTCGCACTACACCCACGTCTATTGAACCAGGTTAAGAAGGCTCATCCCTTGTTCCCTGTTTAGGATGTGGTTTCCGGCTTTTCTCTTTTCAATATTCCCACTTTGGTTTCTTTTTTTTCAATTGGAGTAGATAGATCTATCTATCGCCCGGTTCACACTCCACTCACGTCTATTGAACAGGTGAAGAGGCTCATCCCTTGTTCCCTGTTTAGGATGTGATTTCCGGCTTTCTCTTTTCCAATCATTTCACTATTACGTATCCCCCTTCACATCAGTGGCGTTACCGCCTTGCTCAGGGTGATACGATTAAAAAAACAAAATTTGCGCAAGGCCGAAAGTAGAAGGTAACCAGTGAGGATTGAACTCACGACTCGATCGTAATTGTGCTAGCGAAACGAGTTTGCGAATCGTTACATTCGTCAAGGTGGCCTAATCGACCTCAGTTCGTTTACATGCTGTCTGCCTGTAACTATATCCTAATCTCTTCATGTCTATTTCAGTTTTTTTTTCTTTCCTAACGATATTAGACCGTTTTTATCCCATTGTCTGTCTGTGAATCTTTGAATGAATGTCTCCGGTATTCAAGTTGTCACCTTTTTTTAAACTACTGTTTGCTTTTGGCTGTTGAACTTTCACAGCTCCGAACCTTATAAAATGAAGACGTGATGAGAATGGCTAGCACAGCTCAACCATTTCCATTTTTTTTATCGGCGTCTTGTTAAAAAGAAAGTAAAATTGTTTCTTTATAGGGATTCAATGGCTGATCGTCTGCCATTGAATTTAAGTTCGAGATAGACAACGTCTGCAAAGATAACATCGACAAATATACCGGAATTATAGATAGATGAAAATAATAGATAGATAGATAGATAGATAGATAGATAGATAGATACATACATACATACATACATACATACATACATAAGAGATAGATAGATAGATAGATAGATAGATAGATACATACATACATACATACATACATACATAAGTAGATAGATAACAGAGAATAGATAGATAGATACATATATACATACATACATAACAGATAGATAGATAGATAGATAGATAGATAGAAACAAACATACATACATACATACATACATGCATACATAAGTAGATAACAGAGGAATAGATAGATAGATGGATAGATAGATAGATAGATACGAACAGACTGAGAGAGATAGATAGATAGATAGATAGATAGATAGATAGATAGATAGATAGATAGACACGAACAGACTGAGATAGATACGAACAGACTGAGATAGATAGATAGATAGATAGATAGATAGATAGATAGATACGAACAGACTGAGATAGATACGAACAGACTGAGATAGATTACGAACAGACTGAGATAGATAGATAGATAGATAGATAGATAGATAGATAGATAGATAGATAGATAGATACGAACAGATAGATACGAACAGACTGAGATAGATAGATAGATAGATAGATACGAACAGACTGAGATAGATACGAACAGACTGAGATAGATACTAACAGACTGAGATAGATAGATAGATAGATAGATAGATAGATAGATAGATAGATAGATAGATAGATAGATAGATAGATAGATAGATAGATAGATAGATAGATAGATAAGTAAGTAAGTAAGTCACTTAAGCAACGTAAGAAAGAGTCGGATCAGTACCTTGGGTGTCAATTTGGGAATACTAGTTGGTGTAAGTTTGGATGTGCATGTGTAATGGATAATATCAATGGATTTTTAATTGGAGAGTCGATATCAGGTTTTTACTATATTCCCTTACGCACAAGTAACATTAGAAAAGCTATGGATCTAATTTTTTCCCCAGATTTTATTAGTAAGTCATTATTATATCCAAAAATTCTCTTACATTCTAAAAATGTTTTCTAGCTTTAAATAACCTCTTGGACTGGCGCCACAGAATCACAAAGATAAAACAGAAACGACGCCCTTTCAAAAGCTCAACTGGAGCAAAAGCTAAAGTGCTTTGCGTATGTAAATCGGAGTAAAAAATAAGGACATAATGAAAATGTTGGCTTTCCAAAATAGTGTATATATACATATATATATATAACGTTTCTTGTTATAGTCAGTCACTTAAGTATCATACATGAGATAATTTTTGGGCGATCATGTCTCGAAAGGGACATGACTGACTGAGCAGAAGATTATACGCAGTAGTTTGCCATTGCTTTCTGCGGTAGACTGGTTGCCGACCAAAGCTACAGAACCCAATCTGTCCTGCTATTTAACCCATAACTGGAGGGAAGAGACGGATTAATACCTTTCCCAAGGATATTTACGCGTAAGTGAATGTAAGGAATTCAACTGGAATTCGAACTCGGCTTTCCACAATAAACTTTTAAGAAATGGTTCGGAAGGAAACCCCTATCAATACTGTAAACAGCGATGAGAGCCAGTGAACTTGAGGAACACATTTTCCTAAAAAAATGTTTTAAAAAGAAAGACGTCATTTTCAATAGAGATTAGCATTCTTCTTCTTCTATTGGCCCTGTCCCTTCAGGACATAGGCGTTCATGGATTTCCAAGTCTCCCTAGCCCTGGTGGCTCTTAGTACGCCCTCTCCTGTTACACCATGCAAACCTCGTTCCATCATCCATCTGATTAGGTCCTTCAAATATGTTATCCGCTGCATTCACCTGTCTTTCCAGAATCCTTACGTTTTTCTGGCCTGTTAGTATCAGGTTCTCCAAGCCACTTTTCCTCATTGCATGTCCCAGGAACTTCAGCTGTCTCTTCCTAATGCTCAGTATTAGTTTCCTTTTTGTTTCCATCATCTCTAGGACCTCACCATTGCTCACATTCTCGATCCATGATATTCACCGCATCCTTCTGTAGAACCACATTTCAGTTGCTTCCAATTTTTCCTTCATCTTCGATTATATTGTCCAGCATTCACTGCCATATTGAAGAACTGACCTCACATAGCAATATAGCACTCTCTTTTTTGTTTCTAGAGAAATTTTCCTGTGAGTTATTACTTTACTCAGCTTCTCGAACGCGTTTTTCGCCATGCCAATTCGCCTTCGGATCTCTGTGTCGCATTTTCCATCTCCTGTTAGAACACTTCCAAGGTATTTCAATTTTTCTACTTGCTTGATTCTAGTATCCTCCACCTGTATTTGGCATTTTGGGTGGCTCTTTTTGCTGATGACCATGCATTCAGTTTTCTTGCTATTTGTTTGTCGTCCTTTTTATTTTGTCACTCTCCTCAGTTACCTTCTGTAGGAGGCCTTGTAGTTTTTTTTTCGTGTCTGCAATCGGCACTGTATCATCTGCCTATCTTATGTTTGTCAACGTTTACTTATAAGAACTAGAAGGATAGCCCGGCGTTGCTCGGGTATAATGAAAGCTTTAAAACTAATCCATGGCCCTGGAGCTCAGACTCTTTGGACGTTGGCACGAAAGACTAAAAAGCAATAGTTGTTTCCAGTTAAAGCGAAACCGTAGACTGAAAGAAAAATGAATGAATATAAGTCATATGCAGGAAGTTTTTGTAGTTTTTCTTTCCGTGTCTGCTATCAGCACTAATTTTCGATTTTAAATATCACCTCAGCAAGAAAGAACTACAAATAAACTGCAAGAAAACCGAATACATGGTCATCAGTAAAAAGGGCAGCCCAATATGCCAAATACAACGCCGGGCTATACTGCTAGTATGTTATAGGATACAAATCCTATATCATCAATCAACCAATTAAAACACACAAAATAAATTGCAAAATTAGATTCAAACGACGACAACATTTGGGAAAACCCCTAAGTTAAATTGCACACCCGCAAAAAGGAATTCAAACGACTTTGGAAAAACCCAACTGAGAAAAATTAACAAGTCAGTGCGAAAAGCATATCCTGAATCCTGATTGGATTAAAACCATCAAATTCACCTCTGACGTATTTTCACGCCGATATGAGAAAAGGCTTCGCTGAAGCCGGCATCTTGAGAAATTTCACTATTTAAACCACGTCACTCCACATCAAAAAAGCAGTCGACATGGGAGCGGTTAGCTGACGACCTCGTGGCAATGTAACGAAAGAGTGACAAGAAAGGACTACAAATAAACTGTAAAAAAAACCGAATGCATGGTCATCAGCAAAAACGGCAGCCCAATATGTCAAATACAGGTGAAGGACTCTAAAATCAAGTTGGTACAAAAATTCAAATACCTGGGAAGTGTTCTAACAGAAGACGGAAAGTGCGATACAAAGATCAGAAGGCGAATCGGCCTGGCAAAAGAAGCATTCTAGAAGTTGAGTAAAGTATTAAGAAACAGGACAACTTCTCTAGAAACAAAGAGGAGAGTACTGGATTGCTATGTGATGTCAATTCTTTAATATGACAGTAAATGTTAGACAATATATTCAGAGAAGAAGGAAAAACTTAAAGCAACTGAAATGTTGTTCTACAGAAGGATGCTGCGAATAACATGGACCGAGCATGTGAGCAATGATGAGTTTTTGGAAACAATGGAAACGAAAAGGAAATTCATACTGAGCATCTGGAAGAGACAGCTGAAGTTCCTAGGACATTCAATGAGGAAGGAGGGCTTGGAGAACCTAATACTAACAGGCCAGATAGAGGGGAACAGAGACAGAAGAAAGCAACGGATAACATATTTGAAGGACCTTAATCAGGTGGATGACGGAACAAGGGTTGCGTGGTGTAACAGGAGAAGGTGTGCTAAGGGCCACCATGGATAGGGAGACGTGGAAAGCCATGATCGACTACGTCCTGAAAGGAACAGGGCACATAAAAGAAGAAGAATGTGGGGAGTCCGAATCCGTGAACTCGGGTTCGGTTCCAACATAACTCAGTTATCCAAATCACCAATTACGCTGGAATCATTATAACTATTAATCCCCCATCTTTAATTCAATGAGGGTAGTACTGACGCCAGCAGGCTGCTCCCCGAGACTGGGAACCTGTCAGTAATATTTTCCGTTGTCCTCTGCCCGAAGACAATGACACAACCGAGTTGCGTTCTTCTCAAAGACAAAAACACAATTGAGAGAAAAATTGTAGTTTATTCGCCCAATATAGTTACTACACTTTCATCTAAGCTCGATGGCCTAAAAGTGAAGAAAAGCCTGAGTCGAGTAGAACTAGTCGCAATATTTATATGCCTAAAAAAGGCCAAGATGGGTTAAGGTTAGGATGAGGCTGGTCTCTATGCGTAAAAAGATAACTGACTGCTCGATCAATAATACATTTCCAAAGTTTTCTCATAAGGGTGCGTGGTGGAGTGATTAGATCATTCGCTTTTTGACCACGAAGCAAGTGTTTGAATCTCACAATGGTCAATTTGTCTATTTAAATTATTCATGTTATCGGTCTAGAAGAGACGAACTCAGCGTGCGGCACCATTGGAAAGTGCCTGAAAATCATACAACAGGTTGACCCACGCCTTGTGAGTGAAATTGGGTAGAAATTAAGGAGCCGTCGATGGTTGTGCTAGCTCGAAATAACAAGTTATGGTAACCGAGGATTTGGGTGTCCTGGCTTTCTTCCGGTTTCAGTTTATCCACTGTGGATAATTCGCTCTCATATATACATATATATATATATATATATATATATATATATATATATTGTTGGGACGCCCGCGCCTATTCGGCTATAATGGACTATTCCATTATTATGTAAAGTAATGGTGGCATCTACGTAAGGGAGTGTGCCGAGCAGCCGATCGACAAGTCAGTCGTAGACTTCCGGTGACGACCCGGAAGTACCCATTGCTCATACTACGTCTTACGACGGTTGAGACGATTAACCTCTATTCTTGTATTGTATACTAATAACCTTTGTAAATACTATTTTCACGGAATACAACAATTAACCTATTCCTGTTGTTGAGTTATTTATTCTTACTCACGAAACATCAGTGGCGACGAAGATTGTCGACACAACAGTGGCGACGAATATTGTCGACATATATATATATATATATATAAAACGGTCATGTCACGTTGGATACACCGGTTCCCGCTCGATCACCGAAGTTGAGCCTGGTCAGTACTTAGGTGGGTGACCACTTGGGAATACCAGGTGCTGTTAGCATTCACGGATGTGCGTTGGGGTGCGGTGGATGTCGGCTTGGAGGGGGAAATCGGTGAGCCGAGTTCCAATTTCAGTCGAGCACGCTGCATTCACTTGCGCACTAGTACCCTTGGGAAAGGTATTAATCCGTTCGTTCCCTCCAATTATGGGTTAAATAATTGAGGTCTGCTGTTCGTGCGATTTGTGGCAGTCATCTGCACCAATTGTTTGTTATCAGCAGTTCCAAGAAGTGTGGATGGTACTACACAATGCCTTCACTACTATAAACAAATCTCTGTGTGGTTGTCTTGCTGGAAAAAGGTTGGACCCTCATACGTTGAACGCGACGTGAGAATCCATCATATATATATACAATAATAAAAATAACAATAATAATAATAATTGTTATAATATATTTAAACCCGTCTCGAAAAACCCACCGAGTATAAATACAGATTGGAAAAAAGGGGCAATAAAAAAGAAAAAAAAACAAGTATTTGAATATACGTCAAAATACTCGTTGAAAAGAAAAAACCCAAGACGAGAACCTTAACACTAAAACGCTCAATACAATAGTAGAGCAAACAAATAAGAATTAATCTAACCTAGAGACAACAGATCTACCTAGGTTTGTTGGCTCTAGGTTATATATATATATATATATATATATAATTGTTAGCTGTTTTCTGTGCATGCTCGTTTGTTAGTAGGGTTGTTAGTCTTTTTCGCAAAAGCCTAACAGTCACATTTTTGCTTCTTGACACCTCAGTGCCAAAGCTCCACTACGTCTATACTGCAACTATTCTAAGGAGCTTCTGAGAGAGAGAAAGATAGATAGATAGATAGAGAGAGAGAGAGAGAGAGAGAGAGAGAGAGAGAGAGCATGATTAATTCAACAACGGTCAAGATGGCTTGTAATTTCAGTTTGTTCACGGTGGATAATTCGCTCTCATCCAGAAACTGTAACTAAAGTCCGCTCATCATAGTTGCATTATAAATCACAGGTGGTCTCAGTGGGTGTTTAACAAACACAATCGTGCCTGAGCAAGCGTCTGCGATGGGGATTAGCTAGCCGTCCTTGTAGACAGACTTCCTCGAATACGAGTGGCCAAAAATGCATAAGAAAACGGATAATAGTACCATTACTTTCGCCATTATTTTGCTTTCTGGCTTCGATTGCTTTCCATTTTCTCGCTATTTTCTATGGCTTCCCCTTTATTTATTGCATAATTTACTTAATATCCTGAAAAGAAAACGTGCTCATTCGAAAAATCTTTCGAGGTCTCAAAGATTCAGTTGTAAAAGCAGGAATTATATTAGGAATGCGTAAACTTAAATGGTTCATATATTTATTGACAGGCAAATTTTGGAGTCAAGCCCTGTTAGAGCCCAGAGGAAGTAAATGGGTCGCATCGTGTCATGTTCGGCGCCAACGAAGAGCTTAGCCCTGCAGACGACAACTATGGAAAGATATTCGCTTTCAGGGTCTTTTCGATTTTTACATATTGTGCATTTCCAAAATGGTTCATTTTCTGCTTCCCTTCCTCGTTTAACTATTTCGATTGACTAACGCCAAAAGTACACCATTCTTTGGTCACAATATTGCAATTGGGACATTTAGTTTATAACTTCACAAATATTTTTGGACAACTCAATATATTGTTCCATTAAGTTAATGTGGAAAATGTCTTTTTTAAATGTTTTCTTCTTTAAAAATGTTTTCTTTTTTATTTATTAAACTAAGTCGGTCTTCTATTTCGGTGAAAAATCAAATGGAAAAATGAAAAAGGCATCAAACTTACTGAAAAACAAATTTTTATTGTCAAACATTTAGAAAAAAGACTAAAGTTATTTTTTAAATTATTTAATTCAATTTTTAAACGCTTCTAGCTCGTTCAAAATCTATAGATGGAGAAATGGATATGTCTATCTGTGTGTGTGTGTGTGTGTGTGTGTGTGTGTGTGTGTGTGTGTGTGTGTGTGTGTGTGTGTGTGTGTTACCATTCTAACGTACCCTACTCCTGAGAATCCCTTGGTTCAATTTCAACCAAAAGTCGGTCACTTGTCGATCATGATATGGACCTTTGATGTAGGCAAACAATTTTCGAATCGATTTACAGAGTACAGCAGAAATCACCCAAACACTTAGAATTTACGAACTCGTTTTCTCCCCTTTCGCCTTACATGAATTCAACCAAAATCGGAAAGCTTGTAGATCAAGGACTTAAACTGTGATGCACACAAAATTCTTTCGAATCAATGTACAGGGTTCGTCAAAACACAACGACAAACATAATTTCGGGTGGTCTTTTGCGCACTTTTATGCGTTTCTCCAAGACGCTTCACTCAAACTCAACCGAAATCGAGTTCCTGGCTATTCAAGGTCAGATGTCTTGATATGCGAACGAAAATTTCAACTGACATATGAGGTGCGACAAAAATTAATGGAAAATCTTGCTTTTTGCGATCGTTTATTTCTCGGAAACGCTTAGTTGGGGTCCAACGAGAATGTTTTTTTTTTTTTGTAAATTCTACTTTATCATATGCCATGATAACTTCGCCTTTTCTCTTCTACAAGATGCCACCTCCTCAGACGTTGCAGGAAAAATGCATCTGCTGCACCACAACGTCATCACATCACATTACAAACTCCCATAACGACCACCCATTTTCTTCCAATTGCACATGCATCATCCCCGTTTATTGGCAAAATGGATCAAGCATGAATGCCGTTGTACAAATACAACAAAAACCAATAATTAATTCGCAGTTTTTTGTTTTTTTTTTACTTACACCTCACGGCAACTTCGAACTGGAGTTTTTTGAGTTTAGCACTTGACAACACCAGGATATATAGCTAATTTTTTTTTTTTTTTACTCAGCAGTCGACTAAAATTTGTATGGTTATTTTTAGTGCCTTTTATCAGGTAAAAGTCACATTAATTTGGAAATTCTTTCAAAAATCAAATAATTGTTTGATTTTAATGAAACTTTCAGAACTTATTCACAAATGAATTAAATTATTTTAAAGTTTTTATTTTTAGAAAATGTTGGTCTTTTTTATTTGTTACCTCTCCTCCACACTTACTTAATTCTACGAAATTTAGAGAAATTAAGTTTTGATCACAAATTTTCCCATTAGTTAAAAGCAGGACACCTTGGACAATGTAAATCATCGATTGTTTATTTTCAAATAGTTACACATTTTCCGAAAATTTGCTCTGAATCGTCAAATAAAAAATGCAATACATTATGACATTTTATAATTACGAAACCCCTTAATTATTTTCCTTCAAATATGTTATCCGCTGCTTTCCTCTGTCTCTTTTTCCCTCTATCTGTCCTGTTAGTATCAGGTTCTCCAAGCCCTCTTTCCTCATTGCATGTCTCAGGAACTTCAGCCGTCTCTTCCTGATGCTTAATATTAATTTCCTTTTCGTTTCCATCCTTTCCAAAACCTCATCATTGCTCACATGCTCGGTCCATGTTATCCGCAGCATCCTTCTGTAGAACAACATTTCAGTTGCTTTAAGTTTTTCCTTCTTCTTTGAAGATATTGTTCCAACATTCACAGCCATATTGAAGAACTGACATCACATAGCATTCAAGTAATCTGTTCTTTCTTTCTAGCAAAATTGTCCTGTTTCTTAATACTTTACTCAGCTTCTAGAATGCTTCTTTCGTCATGCCAATTCGCCTTCGGATCACTGTGTCGCATTTTCCGTCTTCTGTTAAAACATTTCCCAGATTACGGAGAAAATTTTCCAACATTGTTAAGATTACTGAGTATTTAAAAATTATATAAAAAAGCGCGCAAGTCATTTTCTTAAATTATATTTTATAGATATAGTCTGCGTTGAACAACAATAAACTTGTCATTATCGGGTCATCACTCGTCAAACACATAAACATGGCTACTATCCGTTAGAAATGCAGCTACAGTTGGGTTTAAAATGCATTTTTACGATATTTTAGCTTCAAGCAAATAATATCTGTTTCAAATTAGATTAATTAGGCTTTAAGTTAGCTACTATCCTTCAAATAAGGCTTCAGAAATGTAAGTTTTGTTTTTGGGAGATGTTTTAATAAAGAGAATTACATTACGATGAAACACAAATTCAGATATTTTAGAAAAAAATTAAAATGGATTCCAGTTAATATAGTTTATGTTTGAAATACATCAGAGTATTTTGCTTACTGGAAATAGGAAATTTATTCATTTGGATTTCAGTTAAAGCTAAAATAAAATCTTCAAGAAACATTTTCATTTAAAAAAAAATAAGTTTAAGCCTTCTTCTTTTATGTGTCCTTTCTTTTCAGGACATAGGCGAACATGGTTTTCCACTTCTCCTTATCCCTCGTGGCTCTTATCACGTCTTCTCCTGTTGCACCATGCAAACCTCGTTCCGTCATCCACCTGATCAGGTCCTTCAAATACATTATACGCAGCTTTCCCCTGTCTCTTTTTCCTTCTATCTAGCCTGTTAGTATCAGGTTCTCCAAGCCCTTCATCCTCACTGAATGTCCCAAGAACTTCAGTTCTCTCTTCCTGATGCTCAGTATTAATTTCCTTTTCGTTTCCATCCTTTCCAAAACCTCGTCATTGCTCATATGCTCGGTCCATCATATCTGCAGCATCCTTCTGTAGAACCACATTTCTGCTGCTTCAAATTTTTCCTTCATCTTCGAAGATAATGTCCAACATTCATTGCCATATTGTAGAACCGATATTACATAGCAATCCAGTACTTTCTTCTTTGTTTCTAGCGAAATTGTCCTGTTTCTTAATACTTTACTCAACTTTTGGAATGCTTTCTTCGCCATGCCAATTCACCTTCGAATCACAGTGTCGCACTTTCCGTCTTCTCTTAGAACACTTCCCAGGTACTTAAATTTTTGTACCTGCTTGATTTTAGTGTCCCTCGCGTGTATTTGGCATTTTGTGCTGCTCTTTTTGCTGATCAGTCAGTCAGTTAAGTGCCATACGTGATACACGCTTAGGCGATCATGTCTCGAAAAAGACATGATTGACTGGGCAGAAGATTATCCCGCACCGGCCATGTTTGTTTTTCTTTTCTTTTTTCTTTCTCTTTCTTCCTTGTTAACTGGACACATGGCTTCGAGGTGTTCCCCCCTCCCCTCTCACTTCAATGTATTCTACCCTCACACTACTCCCTGTTACTGCTTACTTAGGGGCAGCTTAAACTATCCAGAATTGAATGGGAAAAACAAAATGAAGATAATTTTCGAAATTTTCTTAACTTTTTTCTATCAGTCAGCCTGCAACTGGTAAGTTTTAGCCAGTATGATCTTATTTTGCTGTATTTTTTGAAATTTTTTAAATTCTTTTTGGTTCTCATCTTTTTTTTTCTAGAATTTTTGTTCTTGTTTTGTTACTAACCTAAGTTCTCTACTAGTCGCTCTTGTAATGCACTGCTACTATGATTGTGTAAATTGTTTTTAATTATCAAATTTAGTTTCAACTTATACTAAGTTAAAACTTAGTAAACTTCAATCACTCTTTTATTTTATTTATTTTATTTTTAATTGGAGTAGATAGTACCTACTATCGCCCGGTCTCACACTCCACCTCCTTCTTTTGGACAGGAGTAGAGGTGATCGCCTTGTTTCTAGTTTAGGAAGGGGTTCCCGGTTCATCTCTCTCCTTTTCGGTCTTGATGTCGGTCGTCTGGAAGCTTTTTGCAGTTGGTGAGTATGGCGGCAACGTCTCTTCATTCTGAGGGTACCGGGTTGGCAGTTTCCTGGTTGCTGCTTCCAACTAGTAGTTAGGCGCCCGAACTCTTGCGTAGCGTCTTGAGAGGCTACTCTGATCAACAGTTTAATAATATCGGGGTTCCTGTAGTGCCATTTCGCGCATGGACGGGCGTCCCTGCAGGAATTTCCGATGGGCAACCCCGAGGCCACATTATGCTGCAGGCGGCGCCATTCACCATCCTTCACCTGCTGCAATTAACGACCATCTGACCCTACTCTAGACCTCTCTCTATCCACTACTAAAACCAGCATGAAATTAAACAAACAAAACAGTAAGACTAAACCAGCTAGTCATAAATCGCCCAAACCTATCTGCGTTTCCTTCACAAACATACGAGTAACTTTAACAGTGTAGAATCATTCCTTCTAACTAACTCACCCGATATCTTAGCTATATGTGAGACTAACCTTGATCCTTCTATCCCTTTTTCGGAGTTGTTCGTTCCTGGTTACCTTCCCCTCTTCAGGAAGGACTCCAATGTCCATATGCATGGGCTTGGTGTATATGTCAGCGAACAACTCCCCCTAGCCAGGGTCACATCTCTTGAATCGCTGGATCATTCCTTCATGTGCTTCCGTCTCTCACTTCTAAGCTCGGTTAGCTATCTCTTCTTCCTCTACCGCTCCCCCTCCTCCTCTGACTGTACGGTACTTGATAGCATATCTACTAATATCGACAGAGCCATTTCTTCTCACCCATCTACACATATATTTGTGTTTGGCAATTTTAACGCCCACCACACCAAGTGGCTTGAAAACTCAGCCACCGACCTTGCTGGGATCCGCACCATGTATTTATCAATAACCCAAGCTCTAACGCAAGTGGTGGACTTCCCCACGCGTTTCTCTAATAACCCTAACGGAAGGGACTCTTTACTCGACCTTTGCTTTACCTCCATTCCAAACTCCTGCACTACCAGGCAGCTCTGACCCCTCGGAAACTCTGACCACGCTGTAGTCTCCGTCAACATCTCAATCCGTGCTAACTCTACCCAAGAAAACCAGACCAGCAGAATATCATACTGCTACCAGAGAGCAGACTGGGACTCATTCCGAGACTTCCTCTGCGACGTCCCTTGGAACAACGTCTTCGATCTTCCTGTCGAAGACTGTGCCTCCGAAGCCTCCTCTTGGGTTAAGGCTGGCATCGATGCTTTTATCTCGGCCAGGAAATTCCAACTAAAATCAAATTCGTCCCCTTGGTTCTCACCCGCTTGCTCGGCCGCCATTGCCCACCGGAACCATTTCTTCCGGCTCTAACGAAGCTGCTCGTCGAACGAAAACAGGCGCCTTTTCGCATCAGCACGGAATAAGTGTAAAAATGTGCTGAACGAAGCTAAGAAGGCGTTTGCTACCAGAATGAGGCAACGCATAGCATCCTCTAAGTTTGGCTCCAAAGATGACTGGCGACTCTGCAAAAGCGTGCTCAACAAGAGCAAGACTTCAATACCCCCACTAATCAATGAATTTAAAGTTCTCACCTCCCCAGCGGACAAGGCTGAATGCTTTGCCCGTAGATTCTCCACCAATTCGACACTGGACTCGTTAGGAATACCTACCCCCGACTTCCCACCCAGAACTAAGGCTCAACTAAATAATGTTCACATTACACCCTCGCTGGTCGCCAAGATAATTGCACAACTTGACCCACACAAAGCGAGCGGCGGTGACTGAATCCCAGTCATAGTACTGAAGAAATGTGCCCCAGAACTCTCCTCTGTCGTCTCTAAAAAATATAACCTCTGCCTATCTGCTTCCTGTTTTGCTGCCTGTTGGAAGTCCTCTTGTGTAGTTCCTATATTTAAGAATTCAGGCGAACCCTCAGACCCCGCCAATTACCGTCCTATTAGTCTCCTTCCGATCTTTGGCAAAGTTTTCGAAGCCATTATCAACGCCGAGGTGATTCAGCATCTCACGGCCCACAGGCTTCTCTCTGACAAACAGTGCGGGTTTCGCTTCACCAGGTCTACTGCTGATATGCTAACGACCATTACCGAGTACATATACTGGGCACTTGACAAGAATGGCGAAGCCCGAACCGTTCCCTTGGATATCTCCAAAGCGTTTGACAGGGCCTGGCACGCTGGCCTCTTGTGCAAACTGCGGAGCTACGGGATAACTGGACATCTGTTTGACCTCATCCAGTCATTCCTCTCTAACCGCACATTGAAGGTGGTATTAAATGGGCATACCTCCCAAAACTACCATACGAACAAAAGAAACACACATGTAAATTCTTATATCTTCCCACATACATACACAGCAAACCAAAGGTTTTTGTCATTTAAATGTAAATCATCTGCATAACCAACAGCAACATTGCCTAATGATGAGAATCTATCTCGAAACATAGAAATTTCCGTGTCGCAATGTACAATTAATTCATAAGTATATATATATATATATATATATATGGGAACAGTGAATGCTGCACGATTTCCTCACAGATGAAGAAGAGCCTAGAAGCAACAAAACTTTGGTGCTACAGAAGGATACTGAGAATACAATGCATCGAACATGTTAACAACGACATTTTTTAATAGAAAATGGTAACAAATATGAAACTTAAGCTTAACATCAGGAAGAGATAGCTGAATCTTTTAGGGCATATAATGAGGTAAAGGGCTTGGAAAATTTACTAATCACGGAATAGACTGAAGGCAAGAATGACGAGGAAGGAAAACAAAGTATAACCTATTTAGTGAGCTTGAGAAAATGAATGATGAAGCATGGTTTATAAGAAATAACAAAACATAAAATTTATTAAGAGCCTAAAAGAACAGGAAATCGTGGAGATCAGTGATCGCCGACCTCCTCAAGAAACATAGCAGATACATTTTACATTTAAAAGACTCATATTGAGATTTTCAGAAATGAGATTTAATCGAATTAAAGTTTATGGTTAACTGAAACCTTCCATAGATGCTGGAACTGATCGGATCGATGTTTGCTGATCGAATATCTTTTGACATTTGTTCTTGTCTGCAAAGGAAATGGATTGGTATCCCTTTCACAGGAAGTAAATTTATTTCAATGTATTTTATACTCGATTTTCAAGATAAAACCTTGTATATTAAGTTCTGGTAATATCTAATATCTCACTTTTCTTTTGCAAATCATCTCTAAAGTGTTACCTGATATCACAAATATCTGTAATTCTGATACCCTCTTTCATGGTTCAATAAACATTTGAATCAATATAACGTTCTTTTAAGTAAACCATTCTCTTAAAACATTGATCGC
Source organism: Ascarosepion bandense (assembly GCA_037127315.1). NCBI lineage: Eukaryota > Metazoa > Mollusca > Cephalopoda > Sepiida > Sepiidae > Ascarosepion > Ascarosepion bandense. The sequence goes on from JBBBDQ010001299.1 coordinate 548,315, forward strand.
AGCTATCACGGGATCACAAAAAAGTTCTATGTTCACTATAGTTCTCTTAATCTATTATGTGAAAAATAGAGCCACAGAATAATCTTACTAAGTATGATTCGTTTTTTACGGCTAACCAACACTTTGCAGCTAAACTCAAGACAGAATATAATTTTGAAATATGAGAATTTTTTGGTTTATAATAATTGTTTCCTGGTACAAGTCATTCTATTTATTTCATAGATGTGGAGAGGATGTTGATTCATATTTTCCCAATGTTATTTGCGATGAAAAGCAATTATAACAGAACCATCGTAAATCAGAATTCGACAACACGATTAAAAAATCAGAGTCATTGTCGATTTCACCATCCACACACCAAAACATACAGCATCTTTTTTTTTAATCATATCACCTCAAGCAAGGCGGTAATGCCACTGATGCGCAGGGAGCTACGTAAGAGTAAGAAGATTTGAAAAGAGAAAACCGGAAACCACATCCTAAACAGGGGAACAAAGGATGAGCCTCTACACCTGTTCAATAGATGTGGGTGGAGTGTGAACCGGGCGATAGTTTAGTCTATCTACTCCAAATGAAAAAAAAAAAAAGAAAAGAGTAAAAAGATTGGAAAAGAGAAAGCCGGAAACCACATCCTAAACAGGGAACAAGGGATGATCCTCTACACCTGTTCAATAGATGTGGGTGGAGTGTGAACCGGGCGATAGTTTAGTCTATCTACTCCAAATGAAAAAAAAAAAAGAAAAGAGTAAAAAGATTGGAAAAGAGAAAGACGGAAACCACATCCTAAACAGGGAACAAGGGATGATCCTCTACACCTGTTCAATACACGTGGGTGGAGTGTGAACCGGGCGATAGTTTAATCTATCTATCTATCTATCTGTATGTATATGTGTGTGTGTGTGTGTGTGTGTGTGTGTGTAACGGTATTTATTATAATACAGAGGATATATATATATGTATATATATTTTTCTTGACTTGACGACACATTTATCACATAAAATAAAATAATTACTGTTAAAGAAGGAACACGCGGTAAGAGTTTCATAAGAGGTAGTAAAGTTTAATAACTGATAGTAAAGAGAATGAACTTAGCCGATGCTGCCTCGCTATTCTCTCTCTCTCTCTCTCTACATGAACATGACAGAAAGGATACACACACGCACACGCACACACACACACACACACACACACACACACACACACACATATATATATATATATATATATATATATATATATATATATATATGTATGTATGTATGTATCAGCATGCAGTGTGGGTATAGAAGAATCCAAAAGAGTATCCTGTACATACAGTGGTAGGATAACTCTGTAAGAGAGCGCTAAACATATATGCATATAAATACATAGAGAGCAAATATAAGAAAAATTTAGGCAGACACGTTATATCATGGTGAATCGGAAGTGTGGCCTATTTCAGTTGTGAAAATCCTTTGTTAAATAAAGACGGAAGCTGATGATGGGTCACCTGGAATAAGCCAATACTTCAGATTCACCATTAGATAACGTGTCTGCCTTAATTTTTCTTATATATATATATATATATATATATATATATATATATATATATATAAGAAAGTCGAAGAACAGATATATTAAAAACTTACTGCTTGTTTCATTTACTTTTATAAAAAAAAGTACTCAATACAGAGTAGAGCTTAATATTGTAATTTAGTCATTAAAATTGTTTATAAAAGCATTATATCACTACACATATTTTTCATATTTCAGAACATAATTGTTTCTCTTCGGGTAATATTTTAAAACAAATGCTGAAAATGATTTATTTTTGAAAATATAAAATTAATTTATGGTTATACATACAAACAATTGTCTTTATTATAAAAGAGGGTATTATTTAAGGAAACTTGCTTGAAAGAAGATATGATATATATATATATATATATATATATATATATATATATATATATATATATATATATAAAGAGAATTGTTCCCACAAAAACAAAACAAAGATTAAAAAAAGGAGACGTCATGTTATACCTTAGGTAACTTTCGACCAACACTTGGCAAATTAGAAAACAATCAGAGACACAGTCAATATAAGAATAGAGGAGGGACAGTTGGAACGCGATTAAAATAGAATGTTTATAATTAAAATATTACAAACAATTAAAATTCGAAGTGGGTGAAAATAGCAAGTTCCACGAGAGTATAAAAAGGAAAAAAGACTCTCTAAGTCCCTCGAACAAGCGTAAGGAGCGGATAAAATGCTCCTTCTATCTACACAGGTTAGGCTGATGAATTTTTATAAATACAGTTTCAAAGACTCGTAGATGGTACGCCGAGCGTGCACTGTGTAAAATTGTCAACCAAGTGTCTTCATAATCAGAGGCACAGTCATGGCTGTCAAGCCAATATTGTCCGATTGCCGAATCGTTGACTGCTTGAGTAGTTGTTATAGACTGACTTCGCCTACCGGAACGCATATAGGCAAGGTTGTGTTGCACGACCCGCGCTTCCAACCTCAGATTGGTACATCAGATGTATACACACCGGCATTTAAACTCGTAAAAAACTAAATTTTTCTTTTAAATAGGACAACCGATCCTTACTAAAGGACGAAGCACAGATCTTGTTTGAAACACTGTGCGCAACTTAAAACCATTGTTACATGATGAAATACACCCTGAAATTATGTCGGATAATAACTGACATTTCCTGCCAATCCAAGGTAAATAGGGTAATGGCTTGGTCCAAACGCTACTGGTTCCTTAAAACGCTTGATTTTTCTGTCTATTACGCGTCTGATTACGTTGATGGGATATCAGTTACTTTCAAAAATATTCTGAACAGTATCATAGTCTCTCTAACAGTTCAGGGAAACAGATAATCAAAGTTCGATGAATCAGGGTCGCAATCAGACCAATCTTACAAGAATTGGGAACAAACAAATTCCAACTCGTATATAAGCCTGTAAATGTGGGTTTGCGAAAGACACTAGTAACGAAAACCCCGTCCTTACGTTTCACAAAACAGAATTGGAGTAGATAGACTAAACTATCGCCCGGGTCACACTCCACCCACGTCTATTGAACGGGTGAAGAGGCTCATCTCTTGCTTCCTGTTTAGGATGTGGTTTCCGGCTTTCTCTTTTCAAATTTTTTCACTCTTTTCCATTCTTTTACTCTTTTCTTTTCAATAGGAGTAGATAGACTAAACTATCGCCCGGTTCACACTCCACCCACGTCTATTGAACGGGTGAAGAGGCTCATCCCTTGTTTCCCGTTTAAGATGTGGTTTCCGGCTTTCTCTTTTCCAATCTTCTCACTTTTTTTCTTTCAATTGGAGTAGATAGACTAAGCTATCGCCCGGTTCACACTCTACCCACTTCTATTGAACAGGTGAAGAGGTTCATCCCTTGTTTCCTGTTTAGGAAGTGGTTTCCGGCTTTCTCTTTTCAAATCTTTTCACTCTTTTCCATTTTTTTACTCTTTTTTTTTTTCAATTGGAGTAGATAGACTAAACTATCGCCCGGTTCACACTCCACCCACGTCTATTGAACGGGTAAAGAGGCTCATCCCTTGTTTCCTGTTTAAGATGTGATTTCAGGCTTTCTCTTTTCAAATCTTTTCACTCTTTTATTTATTTATTTTTTATTTTTTATTTGTTTCAGTAGAAGTAGATAGACTAAACTATCGCCCGGTTCACACTCCATCCACATCTATTGAACATTCTCAACCTCCATCGTAAAATTAATAGAAGGATGGAGAGAATTAAGTTGCGCAAGGAAATTAGTAGCATCACTGGCGGAATCAAAAATTTAAAAAGGTATCATTCACGTATCTCGTATAATCAAACAACAGTCGCTCATCATAGCCGACGAAAATATTGGCTAAAATAGGATTCAAAGGGCTTCCCATCGCGACACCATTAGTCTGGACATACATTATTTCATTGAAGATAAACTCCACTCCCTCTGTAGTCAGACGCATACACCCAAAAATAGATCTTCAGGAATACTGACCGGGGTAAAATTATCCCTATAGAGCATATCATATTTGATTGTTTTTTTTTTAATTTGCCAATGTATACCATTGAAAAAGTGTTGATCGAAAGGTACCTCAGGTATGACGTCACCTTTGTTTAAGTATCTAGCTAAAGAACGTAAAATTAAAATAATGAAATTATTCAATCTGCTTTTTTTTCTTTTTTCTTTTTTGCTCTCACTACGTTTTCACTATCCTGTTCCAGTTTTAGGTCCCACTGTTAACTTAACTCGTTTATACATTTAATAATCATGAAAATATTTGTACATATACAATCTTAATTCTAACATTTTTTTAAAAAAAAAAGGAATGCTATTAATAATTTAAATCCTAAATAAGCCAGTATGTGATATGGTAATCATTTGAAGACTGTTGTAATGCATGAAACTCAAAGCCGTGAGTAAAATATACGATTATATATATATATATATATATATATATATATATATATATATATAGTACTAGGACAAGAACTATTTTATCTTTAAGAGGCATAATGACAGAAAATAAACAATTTAATTAAAATAATTTTATTAGATTTACTCAACAAATGTTTTAACATGAAAAAAATACTTGTTACAAAATAAATTTAAAATTTAGTATAATATCCTTTTGATTTGTTCACAGCCTTCATTCTGACAGGTATTAAATTCACAAGCTTCTTTAATGTATCTAATGGTATCTCCTTCCAAGCAGCTTGTATTTGTTCCCAAAGTGTGTCTTGCGAAGTAACATTAGATTTATCAATTCGAGAGTGGGAAATAAGAAAAAAGTCAGTCATATCCAAGGATAATAGAATAACGAGTAGTTTCAAAATAACTTGTTTAATAGAAAATGGGAAAAATTAAATATAACTTCTTTTTAATTCATTTCTTTTGGCCCTAGTTTTAAATAATCAATATTTATTAGCAGTTTACCTGGTTTTTCACCCTGTATTTGAATTTCAATGCGGATTTTAGGAAAATTAACCCTAATACTTTTGCACACTACCGGTAGTATGCAAAAGTGTTAGGTTAAGGGTGATTTTAAACTTTATTTTGATGCCTCATAAAAGATAAAATAGTTCTTGACCTAATACTTTTGCACAGTATTGAATATATATATATATATATATATATATATATATATATATATATATGTGTGTGTGTGTGTGTGTGTGTGTGTGTGTGTGTGTTATATAAAACAGAGAATAGAATATTCTTTTTAAATTCTCGAATACATTCGTAGATCTGCATAAAATATGGTTTCTTACAAGACTAAATGTTTCTCCTGTTGACGAACTAAACTTGTACCTAATCATCGATCGTGTGTATATTGGCATGTTTCTATGCCTCTCAGATTTAGTTGGCATTTGCCTCTGATACTATGACACTGTCAGCTCTCTGTCTTCGGGTAGAGGGCGCTCTCTGCCTTCGGGTAGAGAGCGCTCTCTGCTTCCGAGCAGAGAGCACTAACCCAGCCGTGGTTCCGCCGAAGGGTAGAATCACGACTGGGGAAAAATAGACAGACATTTTTTGGCCTAGCTATATGGCCGGGAAGACCCACAATAAATAGACCTTGTGTCACATCTAGCTTTCGCGGGAAGGTTGGTAAATACTGTTTCTATGCCTCTCTGGGTAGTCGCGTCTGTGTGCGTAAGTTTTGTATAGTTAGAAGAATCAGTTGTGTTTGTTCCTATGTATGTCGGGTATATCAGAGTGTGTCATTGTAAAAGGGACTGGGGTTGACTAGTAACCATTAAAAAAAAAGGTAAGACGCATTTATTAAAAGTGTTTCCGAAAGAAAGAAAGAAAGAAATCTGCAGAAACAAAATACAAGTGAGACGCTATCCACTCGAATTGATTTGAATTTTATTGCTGCTTTTTTTCATTCGGCTTTACAGCGAGTATATTTATCTCGATAAATATTTATTTGCCTCTATTTTAACTCCTCTTTTTATTTTCTTTTGTACAGTTGGCCATTTTCTTTCGAACCGCCCTGAAAAAAACGCATCAAACCATTTGCAAACAATATTTATTTAAACACCAGCGTCGATTGCTTTCGTAGCAGAATAACACACACACACACACACACATATATATATATATATATATATATATATATATATATATATATAGATAGATAGATATAGATATAGATATATATTTTAATCATATCACCCCAAGCAAAGCATTCCACTGCCACTATAGCGCAGATTGGGTATAGAATATGTCAGAGCGATATAGAGCGATTGGGTATAGGAAATGTCAGAAGGAGGGTGATAGACGAGTAAGGAGGTACATAGGAAGAGTGTTTGAGAGAATAGGTGCGAGTTAGTGTGTTAGGGGGTGTCTATTGACCTTACATTTAAACTCCTGGAGATTGTAGCCGTCGGGGAAGCCAGTATGCGGATGGGAATTCCACAGGTGGGAAGTGCAAGAAAGGAAGCTGTTGAAGTAGTAATTGCGGTTACATTTCATCGGTTTCACTGTAAAAGGGTGGGACCTAGTTGCTAATCTAGTATCTCGTGCAAATTCGTACCTAGGGGGCACCAGTGATCTAAGTTCATCAGAGCAGAAGCCGTGAAAGTATTTATAGAAGAGGCACAGGGAAGCCACGTCACGCCGGTGAGAGGGTGACTGCAGGCGGTCAGCCAAGTCGATATCGATCACGTTACAGATTCTCCGTTGTATTTTGTCAAGAACCCCGAGGAGAATAACGGGTGCACCCGACCAGGTGTGGCAGCAGTATTCAATACACGGGCGGATAGTAGATTTATGTATGTGCAGGATGGATTCAGGCGAAAAGAACTTCCGGGCCCTGCATAGAGAGCCGACTTTCATAGCAGCGGATTTAGCAATGTATTCGACGTAGTCATTCCACTCCGCTGAGAGTGTCAGGCCAAGCAGGCGTAGTGTTTTACTCTCTGGGCGGCAAGCCTATTCCATGCTCATGGGAGGGAGGTGCGGTTGTCTGTGGTGGTTAATTGATAGCAGCTTCGTTTTGGAAGCTTTGAAATTTACGAGCTCTTCAAAGACCCGGTCCTAAGTAATATTAATATTTTAATATTAAAAAAATGATACAAGTGGAGGGCTCGATGTAATTAATATTTAAATTACAGAGACAATTATAAAATAAAATAATTTTTCACTTACAACTCAATCTAAAAGTAATGTTGTCCAAATCTAAAAATAGACATTAATAACACCTATACGTTTTTTTTCTGTGACGTAGATTTTTTAAAATTTTTGAACTTCCGCCGATAATATCATTTTATGTTGAGTATAATTTGCCGATGATGCGTGAAATCTCTCTTAGGGATTTCATGAAAAAATTATCATACAACGGTTTTGAACTTCGAAATTTATTTTATATATATATACATGTATCAGTCAGTTAAGTGCCATACGCGAGACACGCTTGGGCGATCATGTCTCGAAAGAGACATGACTGACTGGGCAGAAGATTATCCCGCAGAAGGTTGCCATTGCTTTCTGCGGTAGACTGGTTGCCGACCAAGGCTATAGAACCCAATCTGTCCTATTATTTAACCCAAAACTGGAAGGAAGAGACGGATTAATACCTTTCCCAAGGGTATTTGCGCGCAAGTGAATGCAATGAATTCAACTGGAATTTGAACTCGGCTCCCCGATTTCTCGTTCCGAGCCGATATCCACTGCACCACAACGCACATCCGTTATATATACATATATACTTCTCCCAAAAACACATATATATTTCACAGCAAGGAATAAGCGTAATTTTTATGATATTCTATACATTACAAATTAAATTAAACAACCGGTTTCGTCACAGATCTCTTCAAGTTTAATTTCTGGGAAATTTAATCTTAGGAAATAAAAGAAAATTCTAATGAGAGGGGTAGAAAAAAATATGCAAAAGAACTGGAGTTCAACCATATTAAAACCCAACAAGCAATCTCTCTGCTTCTGGTGTCTTAGTTGCCTCCCTTTAACCCAAATCTAAAGTTTTTGCCCCCACCTCCACTGCTGTCGTTAGGTATTGAACTTGCAACTCTTTGGTTTAATCACAGGATTCAACTAACGGCTTTTATCCACTATGTGTATTTGAGGATTCCAATCGTTTGAAGAAATTCTGAGCGTATAACAGCCGAATTTTCCGTGAATATTACAATAAAAATGAGGACAACAGTCTGAACATTGTTAATAATCACCAACCATGTATTCGATTCTGAATGCAGAATAATTTAAATCATTTTATTACTTAAAGTCTCCCAAGAACGTTACATTTCGGCATTAAATGACCCATTTGGAGTTGATATGCCGTTAAACAAACAATGATCATCATTGTTCTTATTTAGTACAGCTCAGTTTTCTCTCGCCTTGTTTCCACTAAGCCTACATCTATCAAGTTGGAAATGTGAGTTTTATCTCATTTAACATTAAATATATTACATATAATATATTACCTTGAACGCTAGATGTGAATGACAGGTACATCCGGCCAGAAGTAAGGTCAACAAAGGACAATTGTGGTTGAGAGATAGTTCTGGCAGTAAACTGTGTCAAAAAAATGCAACAACAACAACAAAGCTCAAACAAAAACCGGCTTGAAAAAGGATGGCCGATTAACAGATACATCGTGATGAAGATAAAAGTCAACCAATGACAAGGATAGTTGATAGATATACCTGGCTGTAGATGACGTCAACAAAGCGACAGCCGAAAAAGCAAAAATGTGTGGGATTGTAAAGACTATATAATGTCTAGAATTTCTAGCTGAAGGAACAGATACTGCATAACCAGTCCCGACGGTTTCTTTCTCTGTCTGCCATCCTGCTCAACACAAGCGTTGTGGTAATACCGACCGCGCAAAAGCGAGGGACCAGATGTTTGCACTCTAACGACCAAAAAGCTAATGACCAAAAGTCGTCGGTGCGCAGCTGGCTTCGCGCAGATGTTCCGGTTGAAAACTAAAAATTAATTAAATATTAAATTTCCAGTTCGCGAGCCTACGCGAATTTTATTTATTGGCCAATGGGAAGCCCGAATCAAATACAAGTGTGAATCCCCAAATGATCTGCTGTGATCCAAAAAGATATAAAAAGCCGATACAGAAAGCATCGGCAGACAGAAAAGCAGACCGACTCGAGGAGAAGAGAGTAATTAGTATCTCCCTTGACCAAAGTCAAGCGGCTTACTATTCTCACCTTCCTTACCTCTTTCCTTCTTCCCTGCCTCAAAAACTACTTACTGACCTAAGGAGCAAATACATCAAAGACATTCCTTACTTACACGCCCCCAAATTCCTAAGCATTTCAGAATTTTATTGCCATGAACATTTTAACCTCCGTTGGACCTATACTTCATGCATTATTTCAATTGTAAAAACCTTAATTGATATGTGTATATATAAAATGTTATTTTTCAACTCAATTTGCTTTTCTTAACTTATAATCAGTTTATGACATAGTGAGCTATCTACAACGAGGCCAAATTCCGTTAGCCTGCAACAATATACAAGTAACCTTTACTAGAATGGAGTCCCACTATAAACTGGAAAAGAATGGATAACCCACTATAGCGTCACCGACGAAGAATAAAAAAATATAAGATTATATTTTTATGTATACGTGTTCGACATTGTTTGTCCAGACTAAGCGGCAGTATATAACATCTGGTTCAGTCACGTTCTGCTGCCGAAATTTTGTCAGTCAGTTATGTGCCATACGTGATACACGCTTGGGCGATCAAGTCTCGAAAGGGACAAAACTGACTGGGCAGAAGATTATCCCGCAGTAGGTTACCATTGATTTCTGCAGAAAAACTGGTTGCCGACCAAGGCTATAGAACCCAATCTGTCCTGTTATTTAACCCATAACTGGAAGGATAAGAGGGATTAGTACCTTTCCCAAGAGTATTTGCGCGTAAGTGAATGCAACGTATTCAACTGGAATTCGAACTCGACTTCCCAAGTTGTCGTTCCGAGCGGATATCCACTGCACCACAACGCACATCCCCATCGTAATTTTTTAGCTTTTCTATAAATACTTTCACGGTTATTGTTTGGGTGAAATCTTTGCTCTGGTACCTCTTTTTCTATGCTTCGTGTCTTTTTAGGATGTAGCTGCTCATGTCCCTCCACGCCTTTCTATCCCTTATAGCTCTATAACACCCAACCCCTTGTTACCACTCCTAAACCCTCCTCTGTTATACATTTGCTCAAGTCCATCAAGTATGATGTGCTTTCCTCTCTCTCTCTCTCTCTCTCTCTCTCTCTCTCCTTCCCTCTATCAGCTCTGTGAGTATCAGATTCTCCAAGTACTATTCCCATTGCATGTTCAAGAAACTTCATTTGTTTTTTCCTGATGTTAAGTATCAATTTAAGTTCCGTTTGCATCAACTCTAAAATCTCGTCGTTTCTCACATGTTTGGCCTTTATTATACTCAGCATCCTTCTGTAGAACAAGATTTCGGTTGCTTCAAGTCTTTCTTTCATCTCTAGCCCTCTTCGCCATGTTGAAGGACAGACATCACATAACAATCCAGGAATCTCTTCTTTGTTTCAAAGAAAATTTTCATGTCTCTCTGTAGTCTACTCAGCTTCTGCAATGCAACTTTGGTCATGCCAATACGCCTTCGGATCTAAGTGTCGAACTCACCGTCCTCTGTTAAAATACTTCCCATGTATTTACATTTCTGTACCTGCTTGATTTTAGTATCCCCGGCCCATAGTTGACATTTTGGCCTTAACTTGTTTCTTATGACCATGTATTCAAATGTTATATTTTTTTTTTTTGTAGTTTATATGTAGCCCTTTCTTTCCGCTTTCGTTAACTATTTCCTGTAGGAGGTCTTGTAGTTTATATGTAGCCCTTTCTTTCCACTTTCTTTAACTACTTCCTGTAGGAGGTCTTGTAGTTTATATATATCCCTTTCTTTCCACTTTCTTTAACTACTTCCTGTTAGAGGTCTTGTAGTTTATATGTAGCCCTTTCTTTCCACTTTCTTTAACTATTTCCTGTGGGAGGTCTTGTAGTTTATATGTAGCTCTTTCTTTCTGTAGTTTTCTTTTAGTGTTTCCTATCAGCACTGTAAAATCTTCGCATCTTGTATTCTTCAGATTACAGCTGCCAATGTCTAATGCATGCAGGACTTCTAGACCTCTCAGAATTGTTTCACTCTATTGGTTGAATAGATCTAATGAGAAGACTCATCCTTGTCTTACGCCCCCTTTCTATCTTTCTATATCTGCTGAATTGGTTCCCTATCTGCATTTAGGTGGTTTGCTAGCAGTAGAAGTTCTTTATTTCTCTAATGTCTTTCCCAAGTATTTCATGGTTGTCAAGCCTCTCTTTTAATTCTTTGTGACGTATTTTGTATCTTTTGTTAGATTCTACTGCACTCGCTATTCATCAGAATTCAGATGATGAGATTTGTTCTGTGATTCAAGCTGATTGTTCTGTGGACTTCACATTTCTTTGTGCCTGGCTTTTTAAGCAGTGCTTTGAAAATCGGTTTGATCAGGTCTTCCGATATATATATATATCTACTGTTGTAGAGTTCACTTATTATTTCTGTAATATTGTCTCCGCCGAAATCATATAAGGCTGCCGTCATCTCTTTTACAATGCCGTCTGAGCCTGCTGCTTTGTTTCTTTTCAGTTTGGCTAGTGCAGCTTCCACCTCGAATTTTATTATTTCCGATCCGCCGGTATTTCTGTATATTGTTGGCTGCTCTCTCTTTTCGTGGAAGATATCTCCTAAATATTCTTCCTGTCACTGAAGCATTTTCTCTTTCTATGATATCAGAAACAAAGAAGAGAGTACTGGATTGCTATGTGATATCTGTCCTTCAATGAAGCAGCGAATGCTGGACAATATCATCAAAGATGAAGGAAAAATTTGAAACAACTGAAATGTGGTTCTACAGGAGGAGGATGCGAATATCATGGTCCGAGCATGTGAGCAATAATAAGGTTTTGAAAAGTACGGAAACGAAAAGGAAGTTGATACTGAGCATCAGGAAGAAACTGAAGTCCTTGGGACTTGCAGTCAGGAAGGTAGGCTTAGAAAATCTGATACTCATAGGTCAGATGGATGGAAAAGAGACAGAGGAAAGCAACGGATAACATATTTGAAGGACCTGATCAGGTGGATGATGGAACGAGTATTGCATGGTGCAACAGGAGAAGGCGTGCAAAGAGCCACCAGCGATAGGGAGACGTGGAAAGCCATGATCGCCTACGTGCTGAAGAGATTTGGCACATAGAAAAAGAAGAAACTATCTTACATATTAATTTATCCATGTTTAGAATATTGTCATGTCTGTATATTTTTATAAAATCTTGATAAAATCAGAAAAAAAGCAGCAATATTTTTGTCCTAATCCCACAACTATAATGTATCTCACCTGTGCCTTTTATACAAATAGTTTCATTAAGGTATCTTGACTTCATTAATTTAAATGCAGTATTATATTGGCGCCAATATAACCGCGAGTTCTATGCCTAGTTTCTCTTCTCGCATTTCTCGCTTGTGGAACTCTCTTCCTGCTCCATTTTTTCCAGTTAATTTTGACCTTCAAAAATGTAGATGCAATGTCAATCGTTCTTTAGTGTCTTCTTGATTTATTTTCTTTTTCTTCTTCTCGCTCAAATTAAAAAAAAGATCATCTTTATAAAAGGTCATATATTTATATTTAGCATTCCCTACATGAACTATTTAACAAAAGTTAACCTCCTTATAACATTTGTTAAATATGGCTCCTAAAATGGTTAATACTTTCAACTTCTACAATGTTACGTTCATTTTTCAATTTTCGATATAAACTAAATTAAAATTATACATTTTATAAATGAAAAAATCGACATCGCTAATTTATAATTTATAATGAAATTAAACAACACTCGTACCAAAAACAAAATTCAAATCTAAAAACGGTCAGTTCATACATAATAAGCACCTGATGATTGCGTAGTGCATGAAACTCCAAATTATGTTTTAGACCTTGGATATATATATATATATATATATATATATATATATATATATATATATATATAACTGTAAATATAACTATATAACTAAATTTATCTTTGAACACGCCTCGAAAAAACCACCGTGTATACACGCAAGGGGAAAAAATGTAAACAAAAAAGAAACGAAGTAAGCACTTGAACATTAGTCAAAGTACTAGACGAAAGAAAAAAAACCCGAGAGGAGGAACCTAACACGTAAATACAATAGCAGAGCAAATAAATAAGTAGCTAACCTAGAGCCAACGGACCTACCTAGGTTTCACCTAATGGATCATCAAGTCAACTTCCCCTAATGATCCATTAGGTGAAACCTAGGTAGGTTCGTTGGCTCTTGGTTAGCTATATATATATATATATATATATATATATATATATATATATATATATAAGTAGCTATGTGCAGGATAGATTTAGACGGAAAAAACTTCCGGGCCCTACACAAAGAACCGACTTTCATATATATATATATATATATATATATATATATATTGAAAGTCGGTTCTCTGTGTAGGGCCCGGAAGTTTTTTCCGTCTAAATCTATCCTGCACATTTATAAATCTACCATCCGCCCGTGCATTGAATACTGCTGCCATATCTGGTCGAGTGCCCCTGCTGTTCTTCCCGGGCTTCTCGACAAGGTTCAGAGGAGGGTCTGTAATGTGAAAGATACCGACTTGGCAGACCGCCTGCAGCCTCTCTCTCACCGGCGCAATGTGGCTTCCCTGTGTTTCTTCTATAAATACTTTCACGGCTTCTGCTCCGATGAACTTAGATCACTGGTGCCCCCTAAATACGAATTTGAACGCGATACTAGATTAGCAACTAGATCCCACCCTTTTACAGTGAAACCGATAAAATGCAGCCGTAACTTCTACTCCAACAGTTTCTTTCCTCGCACTTCCAGACTGTGGAATTCTCTTCCACACGATTGCTTCCCCGACGGCTACAATCTCCAGGAGTTTAAATGTAAGGTCAATAGACACCTCCTAACACACTAACCTGCTTCCATTCTATCAAACACTCTTCCCATCTGCCCAACCCTCATCCTCGCTATCCTTACTCATCTGTCACCTTCCTCCTAGCATTCCCTATGTCTAACCACTCCTTCTCTTTACCTTCTCATATGTAACCCCATGCGCAATAGTGGCAGTGGAATGCCTTGCTTGGGGTGAGATGATTAAAAAAATATATATATCAATTTTATTTCTTGTGCGCTCACAGAAGTTAAGCAATGTTGTTCTTAGCCAGTATCCTAGAATAGTGACTGCTTAAGAATACTAGTTGCTGTGAATTTGAATATGCCCACGAATTAATTAACAATGGCTTGAAATTGTTAATCGAAGAGCAGTGTTACAATTTTTTTTTTAATGTTTGAATATTATATTTTATTTAACAAATAAAATACCTAGGAAAAATGACGTGACTTCTTTTATTGTTGTTCAAACAATACATGGCCTAAGAGCCACTAAAGTAGACGGTTATTGAAAGTAGACGATTGTCAATACGAGACATGAAGTGGTTAAGATTATAATGATAGGAGAAGCGTTCTCTTTGGTTTCTGTTGCAGGAGGTAAAGTTTCCTAGAAAGAAGCTGTTTGAACGACATTTTCTTTTTTTACAATAGAATACAAAGGAAATTAGGATGATTCAACCTATACACGTGGCATAGATAGTGAAGTCGTGAAAAAAATTTGTCAGGACACAAAGGGTGAAATAATTTAATTTTCCTGTTACAAGCCTAGATTTCGCTATGTCTCCTAACGAACGGTATTGAGAATAATGGGCATTATTAATATCGATTTTTGAGAGTTCGCCTAAAACAGAAGATTCAAGATAATGTTAATCCTTCATTTGTCACCTCGGATTTCAAAAAAAAGGATAGTCCGCCGGCGTCTGTCTCCCACGAGAACTAAGTCACAATTGCGCAATAACACATGTCATACACCCTCACTGATTTCGAAGAGTTGTGGGGGGAATTATTACAGAAAGAAACCTAGTTGCGATGTATGAATTACGAGTGCTTTAAACGTTTTTAGTTAAAAAAAAAAAAACCATGTGACTAACACTCGTTTAAAGATATATTAATGTTTATTAAACATAATTCAGACCAACGAGTAAGTCTGGCTGTTTACTCGTATCCGAAGATGCCTGTCTGCCAGGGAGTTTAGTTAATTCCCGTTGCAGAAACGTGCTCAGGCCGATTCCTGTGGTTTATGCTGCAAGTAATACTGAGCAGACCTTGTGAGGGAGAACACGTTATTTGGCGAGATCAACCGTCAAAATAAACCTCAAACCTGCGGTCACGATGACTTGCGACTTGTCAATCATCAGGAGCTATCAAATAATATAGTCTACCGAATTTCACTCACAAGGCTTGTGTTAATTCGTGGTCTGGATTTTAGTCTGTGTCTAAGTGTGCCACACGCTGGGATCATCTTCAGACCGATGACATCAAGACAAATCGATCATAGAGATCACCGAGTAAAGCTTTCATAAACAGCTTGTTTTTTCTTTAACACATTCTTAAACATTAATGCCGGTTACATTATCTAAAGTGTAAGAATGCCACGCCGTAACAGTGATTTGCTTCATTTTTTTTATAGATTGCGACTTGTCACCTCGGATACAGTTACTTTCACACCGGTGCAATGTGGCTTCCCTGTGTCTCTTCTACAAATGTTTTCACAGCTTCTGTTCCGAATAACTTAGCTCACTGGTGCCCCTGTATATAAATTTACTCGAGCCACAAGATTTGCAACTAGGTCCAAATCTTTTACTGTAAAACCAATAAATTATAAACACAAATTCTACTCCATCAGCTTCTTTTCTCGCACTTCCCGCCTGTGGAATTCCCTTCCATTTACTTGCTTTCCCGACAGCTATAATCTCCAAGAATGTAAATATAAAGTCAATAGTCATCTTCTATCTCACTAACCTGCATCCTCTCTTGTGGTGATACCGACCGAGCAAAAGCGATGGGCCGGATGTTTGCTTTCTCACGACAAAAAGGTAAATGACCAAAAGTCGTCATTCGCATCCGGATCCGCGCATATGTTCCGGTTGAAAAATAAAAATTAATCAAATATTAAATTTCCATTTCGCGAGCCTACGCGAATTTTATTTATCAGCCAATGGGAAGTCCAGAATCAAATACAAGTGTGAAATCCCAAACGAGCTGCCGTGATCCCAAAAGAAGATATAAAAAGCAGATACTGACAGACCCCAGCAGGCAGGCCTTGAGGAGAAGAGTGTAATCAATATCCCCTTGACTTAAGTCGAGCGGCTACTACGCTTGCTTCTTTCCCTCTCCCCTGTCTCAAAACTACTGACTGACCTAAGGAGCGACTACATCAAAGATATTTCTCACTTACACGCTCCCCACATTCCTAAGCATTAAATCTCTTTCAGCTTATTATTTGCCATGAACATTTTAACCCCCGTTGGACCTATACTTACAGTTATTACTTTAATTGTAAAAACATTAATTGATATGTGTATATATAAATGTTATTTTCAACTCAATTTGCTTTTCGTGATTTATAATCATTTTATGACTTATAGTGGGCTATCTACCACAAGGCCAAATTCCGTTAACCTGTAACAGTATACAACTACCCTTCACTAGAACGAACTCCCGCTACAAACAGAAAAAGAATAGATAAGAACCCACTATATTCTCCCATAGTCCTTTCTCCACTCTCATCAGTATTCTCATTATTCTCTTACCCACTTGCTAATACCCCCAATAAATAGTCATTCTTTGTCATAACTTTCCCCTACGTAACCCCCTGCAAAACTGTGGCAGTAAAATGCCTTGCTTGGGGCGATATGATTATAAAAAAAAATTTCTATGCTATTATAATTTGGATATAAAGTGGGGAATCAAATTTACATTACAATCAATTTATAATTCGATCCCCCACTTTATGGCTACTGTCATCTTTCTCTTAGACACTTCCTGACACCCCTATATAACCTGTCACTTTTTCTCATAACTTTCCTCCTATGTAAGCCCCTGCTCAACAGTGGCAGTAAAATGCCTTGCTTGGGGCGATATGATTATATAACAAAAAAAAAGAAGTCAATAAGGCAATATATCAAAATGAGTACCACTCCACTAGAAACTGGTGATTTAGAAAGAAAATAACATTACAAAGAATATCTCTTTCCTGACGTCGAATGTCTGGCAAATAAGAAGGGTAACTAAAGCAAGAAAGTTTCTCACAGTTGAGCCTCAACAGGAAAATTAGAAAGATACAAAACAAAATGTCCGCCTTTCCTTGGCATGTGACCAGAAAAAAAAAACATTCAAATATATAGAATATGAATGATGTATTGTATGTTGTTTTTTTTTTTACTATCACAAAGAAGAATTCGAACATATCAACATCGTTTAGTATTTTTTTTCTTTAGCAAGCAGCAGACGGTAAACATTAGGGCCAATATCTTACCAATTAAACAGATAAGCAATTGCACCAACGCTTCGGACAATGCGTGCTTTGGTTCAGCTTTCGAGTACAATAAAAAATGATTAAATGGACAACTCTTAGAGCAAATATTTTCTACAAATCGCATATATATATATATATATATATATATATATATATATATATATATACTAGCAGTAGAGCCCGGTGTTGCTCGGGTGTAATGAAAGCTTTCAAAACTAATCCATGGTTCTGGAGCTCAGACTCTTTGGACGTTGGCACAAAAGACTAAAAAGCAATAGTTGTTTCCAGTTAAACCGAAACCGTAGACTGAAAAAAAATGAATGGATGTAAGTCAAATTTTGATTTCCTGGTATCGATATCAAATGAGTTTTTTTCGCAGCAAACTGAATATTGAAGGCAAAATAAGTCCTCTGAGTAAATAGTATCATGGCTGAGACTAAGAACTACAATTATACCTACTTAGAGCCAAACCCGAAGCAAAAACTAAAATAAAAGGGCTGAAAAAAATACAGACATACAGGCAGATAAACAGACACACACACAAACATCTTGCCTTTTATATATATATATATATATATTTTCTGCACTATTGTAAGAACTGCAACCTTGAAACTTCTGAATATCGTTTCTTATTTCTTTGTCTATGAGTATATTAAATTTGATTAAAATCGGACCACTTCCTTCTATAACCCGATTTTTTTTATTATCGGTTTTCAATATTTATCGGAGGTACCTCGACACAAAACCTAGTTAAGAACACTCGCAGACGCTTATAGTACTACTGTGTAAAGTTTCAAGAAAATCGGTTTCAGCCGTTTCAGAGTCTATAGGTAACGGACACACACACACACACACACACACACACACACACACACACACACACACACACTTCCATTTATAAATAAGTTAATATATATATATATATTGTATTTGGGCAGCAATCTCTCTTTTATGTAGGTTTCATTGAAAAAGACAGACAAGGTATTATAATTAAAGAATTATACTTGGATAATGCCTATATAATTTGAGTTCTGAAAAGAAAACTACCATAAGAACAGGCGAAAAATTATATAAAAAACTTAATGATATTACCTTGACTGTTATTTCTAATGAAATCTGCATGTGTGTGTGTGTGTGTGTGTGTGTGTGTGTGTGTGTGTGTGTGTGTGTGTGCTGCTCTCGGTGTGGTACAGGCTAAATGACTTTTTTCACAATTCAGTCGTATTCCTTGTTCTTTTGTTTCTTTCGGGATCAGGAAACTCATAACTGAACGGGAAATTGTCAATATCCCTTCATAATACATTAAGATTAAATATCTTTTTCCATAGCACAAAAACTAAGCGAATAAATTTTATAACTCTCAGAGAATAACCTAGCAATGTTCATCAACATGAACGCCAGATCATCTCAGAACTGAATTGAAATTCATATATAATACTAGCTGTATAGCCCGGCGTTACTCGAGTGTAATGAAAGTTTTAAGACTAAATCATGCTCCTGGAGCTCAGACTCTTTGGACGTTGGAACAAAAAAATGTAGGTTCTTAAGACTAAGAACTACAATTTTACCTACTTAGAGCAAAACCCGGTGTAAAAACCAAAATAAAAGGGCTGAAAATCTGATTTTGATCAAACCCGATATGTTATCGGTGTGTCGATTTCCAATATCGGATTCAAATAAGTCATCCAAGGATAAACTAACCTAAGTAAGTCCATGAAAACTTATCGTACCCATCGGGAGTAAAACTGAAGAAAATGAACCATATTGATGGCTAAATATCAGTTTTTAATCAGAGAATAACTGGAGTATCGATTACCGATATCGGGGAAAATGAGTCGTCTGATAAGATATTCTAATGTTTGAGGCTAAAAACTATAATTTTGCCAAGTTAGTGCAAATTCTGCAGCAAGAACCACGATAAAACTGCTGATTTTTTTTTTTTTTAATCATATCACCCCAAGCAAGGCGGTAACGCCACTGATGCGCAGGGGGCTACGTAAGGGTAAAAAGAATGGAAAAGAGAAAGCCGGAAACCACATCCTAAACAGGAAACAAGGGATGAGCCTCTTCACCTGTTCAATAGATGTGGGTGGAGTGTGAACCGGGCGATAGTTTAGTCTATCTATCCTGATCTTGATCAGACTTGATCGGATATCGGGGTATCAATTTCCGATATCGGGGAAAAATAGGAAAAATATGTAGCCCATGACCTGACCGGAACTCTGAAGAATATTTGCGTGAGGTTTGGTAAGAATCGGATAAAAATTGTGGATTTGTATAAAGGACATACAAACAGACAGGCACACAAACAACTTGATCTGTATATATATAGATTCATCGCTAAAGATGCTGTAAAAATAGTCAGCTCCATATACATTCAGAAAGTATTTGACAACTCCTGACATGCTTTGTCTTTATAGTGGGTGCATCAAAAATAATTTTAGAAACTCTCGGAGCGAGTTATTCCACTACAGCAGGACGAATGTTTATAGACACATTTGTCCGTAAATTTTTTCTTTTTAAGTTTCTTCTTCTTCTATGTGCCCTGTCCCTTCAGGACGTAGATGATCATGGCTTTCCCCGTCTCCCTATCTCTAGTGGCTCTTATCCTGTTACACCATGAAGCCCTCGTTCCATCATCCACCTGATTAGGTCCTTCAAATATGTTATCCGTTGCTGTGTGTATCAGATTTTCCAAGCCTTCTTTCCTCATTGCAAATCTCAAGAACTTCAGTTGTTTCTTCCTGATGCTCAGCATTAATTTCCTTTTTTAATATATAATTTTAGAAACATATATATATATATATATATATATGTGTGTGTGTGTGTGTGTGTGTGTGTGTGTGTGTGTGTGTGTGTGTGTAGGAGAAGAAGAAAATTAAAAAGAAAAGATTTACGGACAAATGTGTCTATAAACATTCATTCTACTGTAGTGAAATAACTCGCTCCCAGAGTTTCTAAAATTATATATTAAAAAGGAAATTAATGTTGAACATCAGTTAATATATATATGTTAATATATTCTAAACATACGCTGTTAAATATCAGAGACAATGAATGTCTATTATGTTTAATCATGAGCCGTTCTAAACGTCGTATTTTTGCTTTAATTTCAGTTGAAAATAAAGACAAAAATTCTCCAACATTTGGATAATTATTTATTGGTTTTCTTCTAAGCTTTCGGCTCACATGAGCCATCTTCAGAGAGGTTGTTTAAACTGAAATACTATAAAATCCACCATCACCGACGATATTATTTTGTGTTGACATAAAACTCCGCTTGGCAACGGCAATAGTTACCAAAATTAATAAACGCAGTTCTTAAATTTGCGATGCGGTTTTATGACGTCACACCGCGTGATAGAACGAAATGACAACAAAACTATGTAGTCAAATGCAATGTAATATGTTATTTCCTGTTTTAAAGTTGATTTTATTGAGTGTTGGTTGTTTTGATTTGATGTACATGGCCTCCAATATCTGCAGGTTCCTCTTACTGTGTGTATGAGTAAGGATCACCGTATTGTTGACCAAAATCTGTCTGATATTACCTACATGTTTATGTTTTTCAGAGAAATGATGTTTAATAGTACTCTGATCAGAAAGATGACATGTAAATCTACGGGAGAGCGTGGTTGTAGTAAAACCAATATATGTACTAGGTTTTTGATTATTATCAGAGATGCAATCTCTGAATGGGCATGTAAATTGGTACACTACATTGGTTTTTTGTAGAGAATTTAGTTTAGTGCTTGTTTAGTTTAGACTATGAGGTCAATTGTTTTAAACTTTTTATAATATATAATGAGTTTTATTTGATTATTACTTTCCACTGGTTTAACATTTCTACGTATTATGTTTTTGAGAGTTTTTTCATCTTGTTTATAATTATTATGTATTTGGTTGCAATAATATAAGTTAATAGTGTTATGTTTATTTTGATGCAAACCATTATTATTAATATTATCATTGTTAGAGCTATTGTTAATTTTGTTGAGATACATTTTAATTTGTTGATAAGTAACAGAGTTAGGAAATCCATTATTGACTAGTGTTTGCTTAATGTTGTGTAATTCTTTATAAAATATAGATTTGGAAGAAGATATCATTTGTGTGCATTGAAGTATATATTCCATTTTTAAACGAGTTATTTTGCTACCCAGGTTTCTACCATGAGTGGTGTCTTCGGACGATTATTAATAACTGATTAAAAATATACATTAACATATATATGTATATACATAATATATAATATATATTTATATAATATATAAATATATTAAATATAATATATATTAAATAAATATATGTTAATATATATAATATATAAATATATATTAACATATATACACACACACACATATATATATATATATATAGAGAGAGAGAGAGAGAGAGAGCCATCCGCAGACAGATCTGTTTCGCTGTATCACAGCACATCAGTACGGTTAGACTCCGATTGCTTTTAACCCAGGATTGAAACCCGATCGAAGTGGCGTCAGTCGGCCATTCTACCTATACGTGTGTGTGAGTGTGCGCTTGCGTCCGTGCTTGCCTGTGTATGTGTATATGCACATTACTTACAACAGAAATATAAGTGTCACAAACTGTTATACAAATGTTGATTCTTGAATATGTTTTATTGTATTACTCTTAAACGAATTTTTTTTTCTCCTTTTCGTAGATATAGTATCATCGTTTGCGTAGAAACTGTTTCAAATGTTAGTATTTATCTGTGATAATATATAATCTGAACCTAATTATATCTTTCTTTACGCTTCTGCAAATATCTCCAGGGAAAATAGTTTTGAAACGCTTATAAAAGGAACAGTCGAGTTATTCTCTCGACAGCTTGGTTTGTCTCTTGCAACGACTGATGAGAGACACTGGCATTATTGTGTGAGGAAAATGGCGTATAGTTTGAAAAAGGCGGGCTTTTTTCAACCGATTTTCTTTTAATGTTCTTTTTTTTTGCCTACATTTTATATAGTGTTGTCAATAGAAAATGGAAAAAAGTGGCACTGTTCAGACATGTAAAATGTATGAGATAAATTAATTTTAAAAAGTTCATTTTGGCCAGACGAATTTAATGACAAGCGAACAGTTGAACATAAGACAAAAGAAAAATA
This sequence comes from Ascarosepion bandense, assembly GCA_037127315.1. Lineage (NCBI taxonomy): Eukaryota > Metazoa > Mollusca > Cephalopoda > Sepiida > Sepiidae > Ascarosepion > Ascarosepion bandense. The sequence goes on from JBBBDQ010001299.1 coordinate 570,928, forward strand.
CCACAGAAATATATAAAATATATATATATATATATATATATATAATTTATAATATGTTTTATATATATACATGTTATATATGTTATATATATGCTAACATATATATATGTATATATATATATATATATGTTAACGTATGCATATAACATATATAACATATATATATAAATGATATGTTACATATATATGTTATCTATATGTAACATATAAATATATGTATATATATATATAACATATATAATATTTATATAACATATTATAATTTTTATATATATATTTATATGTTAATATATATATATATATATATATATTATAATATGTTATATAAATATTATATTATACTTATAAATAATTTATAAATGTAAATTATAGTGATTTATCTATATGTTAATATGTATATATATATATATATATATATATATATATACATATATAATTTTTACTATTAGTTTCTTTTTTTACTGTTGTCTTCAATAAAGGTTGTTTTACCCTTGTTTTTAATTTGGTATCATCTTATCTGTCTATTTATTTGCTGTTTTTTGTCTAATTTGTTAGCCAAGTCCTGACGATCCGGCGAGTGAAACCGCGGTCGACTTTTGGCTCACTTTTAGGTTTAGTTCGTATATACATACATATATATATTCTTATTTTATTAATTTCTATGGTATTTTTTGTTTAATGGTATTTTTTCATATATATATATGTATATGTGTGTGTGTGTGTGTGTGTGTGTGTGTGTGTGTGTGTGTGTGTGTGTGTGTGTGTGTTAACTTTCTGAATAAAACTATGCTTAGTTTATATAATATTCTGTATGACACTGAATTTTGAACATTTTCTTCACACATCAGAAAGAAGTTTGAAGCAACAGAGATATTGTTCTTCTGAAAATGTCTGAGAATTTTATGGAGGTATCACGGTATTCAGAGATAACACAATGTCCCTACAAGCACAGAAATGTGTGCTGAATTGCAGTCATATTTAATATGCTATACGACAAAGAATGCTAGAAAATGTATTCAAATATGAAAAAAAGACTTTAAAAGAAAAGGCAAAGTTATTAATCCGTCTCTTCCCTCCAGTTATGGGTTAAATAATAGGACAGACTGGGTTCTATAGCCTTGGATGGCAACCAGTCTACCGCAGAAAGCAATGGCAAACTACTGCGAGATAATCTTCTGCCCAGGCTGTCATGTCTCGCGACATGATTGCCCAAGCGTGTATATCGGGACATGATTGCCCAAGCGTGTATATCAGGTATGGCACTTAAATGACTGAATTATCAGGGAAAAAATAAACGGAAGAGAGTTTCACAGGCAGAAAGTAAGAGGAAAGAAACTGTTACAGTTGATGTTGAGATTACATTTTACTATTTAAATAGTAAAAGGCTGGGACATGGGTCCTAGTCTTGTCAGTCAGTTAAATGCCATACATGATACACGCTTGGGCGATCCTGTCTCGAAAGAGACATGACTGACTGGGCAGAAGATTAGCCCGCAGTAGGTTGCCGTTGCTTTCTGCGTTAGTCTGGTTGCCAGCCAAGGCTGTAGAACCCAATCTGTCTTGTTATTTAACCCATAACTGGAAGGAATAGACGGATTAATACCTTTCCCAAGAGTATTTGCGCGTAAGTGAATGCAATGAATTCGGCTTGAATTCGAACTCGGCTCCCCGATTTCTCGTTCCGAGCCGATATCCAATGCACCACAAGCTAGTCTTGTAACACGCTTGAATTCAAGTGGAGTATGACTACAATCAAGGCGATAATGTCACTCTAACGCGAGGGGTTCTTCTTTCTTCTTTTATGTGCCATGAAGCCTTGGAAAGGACAGTCATTATTCAAACACAAAACAAAAGTAAATCACAACGGATTGATTAACTATTTTTTCTTAAATATTTTTAATTTCCTAAAAATATTTTAGACTCTAATTTCTTATCCTTTCACGGTTAATATATAATATTTACTTTTTTTTTTTTTTACTTTCTCATATCATCTTTTCTTTCAAATTTAAATTTATTCCTTTCTTCTTCTTCTTCCCCTTTCGTTTACGCTTATAAAAACACCCTTTTTACTTTAACGCTATCTCTCTCGCCAGCAACCCCTTTTTTTAACGTTTTTATTTTATATTTTTTACTTTCCAAATCGACGTGACAGCAGTCTGACTGACTTACATAAAGTATCTTTGAGTTGACATCCGTTCTTACGCGTGCGCTTTGATTATATGTATGTGTACATGTTATATATGTATGTGTGTATGTATACATGTTTATGTATGTATGTGTGTGTCTTCGCCTAACTGATGTAATGGTGCATTTTTTCTTAAATTTTCACTTTTAAGGGAGCGATCTTTATTTTTAATTCGGTTTTTGTTTTTTCGGGGTTTGTGAATTTCATTCGTGTAAGATCTTCTGTACAATAAAGACGGAAACTGAAGATGGTTCGCCTAAAATAGCCCCACACTTCCACTTAACCCAGGAATAACCTGTTTTAATTCTCACACACACACACACATATATATATATATATATATATATATATATATATATATATATTGTGTGTATTTTGGCAGCATTTTTTCATTAATGCAGGTTTCATTGAATAATATAGACAAGTTCTGTCTATTAATTTTGTGTAGGCTCCGTTCATACCGTCTGATATACTTGATGGTGATTTTTTGTTGTCTTTCAACGATATCACCATCAAGTATATCGAAGACGTCTCATGAACGGATCCTACACAAAATTAATAGACAGAACTTGTCTATATTATTCAATGAAACCTGCATTAATATATATATATATATATATATATATATATATATATATATATATATATATGTCTTTGTGTGTGTTGTATTTCATTGAATGCCACATGGTAAATATTTGCTTTTTAAAGATTCAAAAATTTATCAAATTCGGCGAATTCTGAGATTACCGTGGACAGAAATGAAGAAGCTTAAAGAAGAATATGAATTACATTCTTCAGAGTCGTTAACTCTCCTGCTTATACCAAACTAGCAGTGTAGCCTGGCATTGCTTGGGTGTAATGAAAGCGTTAAAACTATTCCATGGTCCAGTATCTCAGCTTAAAGAATATTTGTTTGAAGTTTGGTGAGAATCGGATAAAAATTGTGGATTTGTATAAAGGACATACAGACAGATAAACAGGCACACACACAGACATCTTGCCTTTTATATATATATATTATCGATTTTCTGCACCATTGTAAGAACTTCAACCTTGAAACTTCTGAATATCGTTTCTTATGTCTTTGTCTATGAGTGTATCAAATTTGATTAAAATCGGACCACTCCTTCTATAACCCGATTTTTTCGATTATCGATTTTCGATATTTATCGGGGGTACCTCGACACAAAACCTAGCTAAGAACACTGACAGACGCTTATAGTACAACTGTGTAAATTTTCAAGAAAATCGGCTCAGCCGTTTCGGTGTCAATAGGTAACGTATACACAGACACACACACAGACAGACACACACACACACACACGCACACACACACACACAGACAAAGTTCCATTTATAAATAAGTTTAAATTAGATGAAGTATAGCACAAGTGCCAGTTTCTGTTGTCAGTCAGCCAAAAAAGTTCCTTCTTTGACTTGAGTGAAATGTGAATTGTGAACGGTGTAAAATACACACCACAAGAGTTCGTCATTAAATCTAGATTTAAATAAAATAAAAATAAGAATAAAAAAAAATTAATAAAATAAAATTTAATTTTTTAAAAACTTTTCGAAAAATTATTTTCAAAAAAATTTTATAAAGATTTATATAAAATTACTGCTGTAGAAAGATATATATACTTGCAGAAGAAATCGGAGTTAAATAAAATGTAAGATCTTTGGAAGATAATTAAATTTTTAAATAGTAATTCTGAACCCCTCTACCTTACTCTTCCTGTCTCCTTTGAATATCTACTTTTATAAAATAAGGATACTTATATTAACTTAACCCCCAATTTCTTCTGCAAGTATATATATATATATCTTTCTACAGCATTAATTTTCATAATTTTTTATAAAAAATTTTTAAAATAAATTTTAGAAAATTTTTTAAAAAATTAAATTTTATTTTATTAATTTTTTAAATTTATTTTTTATTCTTATTTTTATTTTATTTAAATCTAGATTTATCATTAATTAGATTAACTTAATTAAATTTATTAAATCATATATCAGCTTTTTTTTCCCTAAATATGTTTTTTCTAAAAATCTTCTTTCTAATACTTTAGCCCATTTATAAACGCTAGTTTTGTTTGACACGTATCAAGCGTTTCTGAAATATGGAAATCTTTCTTTTTTCTTTTCTTTTTCCTTCTTCTTCTCCCTTCCTTCCCTTCTTTTCTGTTTTGTTTAACCCACTTCTCAATCAAACAGCACTTCCTATTCCATCCGTTAACCCCTTTCCTTTTATAAAGCTAGACTAATCCAAATTTTCACATTTTTTCACTTACAACTCAATCTCAAAGTAAAATTGTTCAAAATCTAAAAATAGACATTGATTGCTAATCGATTTTTTGTGACGTAATTTTTTTTTACTTCCGGGTAAGTTCTTAACCTTCAAATTTTTTTATTTCTTTTTTATTTCATTTTGAAATGTGGTAGTTGCCGATGAGATGTGAAATCCCTCTTAGGGATTTCATGCTGAAATAATCATTCAAACGTTTTGAACATCGAAATTTATTTTATATATATATATATATATATATATATATATATATATTTTAAATTATAGTTTAGAACATGTAAAAATTGTCTTCTACTACAAAGTGTACATTTCGCTTCAACATTGAAAGCGCAATGTCACATCCGATTGCTTTTTTACCCAGGATTGAAAAAATGGCGTCAGTCGTCGATTCTACCTCTGATGAATGGGCGATCATTCGAAGGAAGCAAACTTTTAGCGTGTGATATATCATGTATATACACGCCAGTAGCTGAGAGTGTTCTAATTCATTACTGAATGAACGATGCGTAGATGTTAGAGTAGCTACTGTTTTTTCGAAGTATGCCATTCTTCCATGGTGCTCAATCAGGTGTAAATAGTCATCCGCAGATGACAGATCGGTTTCGCTGTATCCTAGCTCATCAGTTAGACATCCGATTGCTTTTTACCCAGAATTGACACCCGATCGAATTGGCTCGGTAGAAGGAAACAGACTTTTAGCGTGTGGCATATCATGTATACACGCGCCAATAGCTGAGAGTGTTCTAATTCGTGACTGAATAAACGATATACAAACAGATATATGTTCTGATTAAGGGACAGCTATTACTTTTCTATTTTATTTTTCTGACACACGTTTTAATATCTACAAAACCAGTAAATCCGTTCTGGGTATGACGGTAAACTGCATCCGGCAGCAAAGCCTCTGGTTGGGAGGTTGTGAGGTGTATGGAACCACCTCTTAATTGCTGTTGTTCCCAGGTAACACCCTGACCCAGAGTAGTAGCACCTGTTTGTGTCCCAGCTATGGGAAAATAGTTAACCCCCAAACTAGGGTCAAAACACTATGAAAGTATAAAAATAGACTTTTATAGAAATATATACATAAAAATTGACTTTTATAGAAAAATGTACATTTTTGAAGGAAAAAAATTATTAACATAACACATTTTTGAAGGAAAAAATTATTTCCTTCATACATTTTGGAAAAAAAAAACGTTATTACCAGCAATACATTTTTGAATAAAAAACTTAGAAGACTCTTTCGTTTTCTAAAAGAATTATCAAAATCTGACTAAATCGACCTTCTCACTATAATTGAACAAAAAAAAAACACCTTAAAACGCCACTTTTTTTGGCAATAAATAACCCACAGAGATTGATATGCCGTTAAGCAAAACTCAAACTCAGACTAAAAAAAAAATACAGTTTTTTGTGTGTATGCTCTTCATAATGTCGGATAATTTAACATTATTAGCGACAACAAAAAAAACTTCACATACATATTTTTCTTCTTTTACTAAGTCAACAAAACACGCCCGTTCAGTTTTAGAAAATCCAATAAATTGATTCGAACCAACAAGATATCTTTCTTTTTCTACATCAAGTCTACCAATATCATCTATTTTTTCTTTTCAATAAAATCTTTGCGAATCGAAACCAAAACGTGATGTCGAACTAAGTGATAACGTAACAGACTTGGTAAACAAAAAGCACTCATAGCTACAAAAAGAAAGCGGTCAAAATGAAAATAAATCGCTAAGTAGCGATAGAACCTATTTTATTTTAGCCCAACTTTTCACAAATGGCAGAAATAATGGATACTCAGGAATATCAATAACGAAATCAAAGAAGACAATCAAAATTTTGATTTCTATAGATAATAAGAAAAATAGTTTAAACGTTGATTTTATTTTGAATGCAAAAACATCAGACAGACGGAATTAAGAGTTTAACAATGAAATTAGTCATGGCGGTCATTTATGTAAAGAAAAAAGGTAGTTACCAAATATATATATATATATATATATATATATATATATATATATATATGTATATATAAGTGTGTGTGTGTGTGTGTGTGTGTGTGCGCGCGCGTGTGTGTGTGTGTATGTGTGTGTGTGTGATTAATGTAGAGAACCGTGTCACTTAAATGAGCAGGTTCATGCAGACTTCAAAGTTTTGCAAGGAGACTGTTACGATACCGTGAAGAGACACAATATTGTAATAGTGCCCTCACGAAATTTCGAAGTCTGCATGAAACTATTCAGTTAAATGACGTATTTCTCCGCATTAATCCTTTATGTATATATATATATATATATAGGAAAGAATATTAATAAAAAGTTTTGAATTTAAAAACGTACTTTTTTAAACAGTATTTGTTTATTTTTATAGTGTTTTATATTTCAGACCGCCCTCGGTCCTTCATCAGAAACAAGTGATTTTTAAATTAGAATTGGAAACGTATTTTTACGATAGCGTCCTAATACTTTTTTGTTTACATCACGTGGTGTCGATAAACCAGTCAGCATGCGGCACGTCCGTTTGTTTATTTTCGGTAAACCAATCAACACGCGGCACGTCCGTGGAGAGAGTCTGTTTGTTTTAGACAAAAAATCTCTTGGAATATCTATTTTTTTGTTTATATCGCGTGGTGTCGATAAACCAATCAGCATGCGGCACGTCCGTTTGTTTATTTTCTGTCAACCAATCAACACGCGACACCTCCGTGGAGAAAGTCTGTTTGTTTTAGATAAAAAATTCCTTGGAATATCTGAGAGAACATTCTTTTTACCTATTGAAATATTTGTAGAGATTCAACACACCTAAGTCCCTGTTTAACCCTAGCTTGTGTGTGTTTAATTTTAAAATCCAGTATTTTTCTTTCTTTCTGCGTGTGTATGTAGAACTAAAATTGGAGTCTATTAGTAAACATTTGCAATTTTCTAAAGTGTGATCGGGTTGATTAAAATGTGCTGCAATTGGGGAGTATACATTTTTTTGTCGTATATTTAGTTTGTGATTATTGAAGCGAAATCTAAAGCTATTACCGGATTCGCCGATATATCCACTGTTGGGGCAAATTGAGCAGAAGAGATAGTAGATGATGTCTTTGCTATCACAAGTAAGGTTTGGTGGGTGTAATTTTATTTTTGTGTTGGGTACAGAGAATGTTTTGTCTGTTATTAGATGTTTACAGATTAAACAACGGGGCTTTCCACATTTTAAATTCCCTGATAGGTTTGTATTATTTAAATATTTGTTAGAAGTGAGGATAGTTGATAGGTTGGGTGTTTGTTTCTTTGCATTTATGGGTGGCCTATCGAAAATGTCTTTGATGTTTTTGTTTGATTGGAGGTTCCTGTAATCATTTTTTAAATTTTTGATGAGTGTGTGGGAATATTGATTATGGTTAAAATATGGTTATGGAATATTGATTATGGTTTTAACCATAATCAATATTCCCACACACTCATCAAAAATTTAAAAAATGATTACAGGAACCTCCAATCAAACAAAAACATCAAAGACATTTTCGATAGGCCACCCATAAATGCAAAGAAACAAACACCCAACCTATCAACTATCCTCACTTCTAACAAATATTTAAATAATACAAACCTATCAGGGAATTTAAAATGTGGAAAGCCCCGTTGTTTAATCTGTAAACATCTAATAACAGACAAAACATTCTCTGTACCCAACACAAAAATAAAATTACACCCACCAAACCTTACTTGTGATAGCAAAGACATCATCTACTATCTCTTCTGCTCAATTTGCCCCAACAGTGGATATATCGGCGAATCCGGTAATAGCTTTAGATTTCGCTTCAATAATCACAAACTAAATATACGACAAAAAAATGTATACTCCCCAATTGCAGCACATTTTAATCAACCCGATCACACTTTAGAAAATTGCAAATGTTTACTAATAGACTCCAATTTTAGTTCTACATACACACGCAGAAAGAAAGAAAAATACTGGATTTTAAAATTAAACACACACAAGCTAGGGTTAAACAGGGACTTAGGTGTGTTGAATCTCTACAAATATTTCAATAGGTAAAAAGAATGTTCTCTCAGATATTCCAAGGAATTTTTTATCTAAAACAAACAGACTTTCTCCACGGAGGTGTCGCGTGTTGATTGGTTGACAGAAAATAAACAAACGGACGTGCCGCATGCTGATTGGTTTATCGACACCACGCGATATAAACAAAAAAATAGATATTCCAAGAGATTTTTTGTCTAAAACAAACAGACTCTCTCCACGGACGTGCCGCGTGTTGATTGGTTTACCGAAAATAAACAAACGGACGTGCCGCATGCTGACTGGTTTATCGACACCACGTGATGTAAACAAAAAAGTATTAGGACGCTATCGTAAAAATACGTTTCCAATTCTAATTTAAAAATCACTTGTTTCTGATGAAGGACCGAGGGCGGTCTGAAATATAAAACACTATAAAAATAAACAAATACTGTTTAAAAAAGTACGTTTTTAAATTCAAAACTTTTTATTAATATTCTTTCCTATACATATTAAGACAGTATACGTGGATGATCATCACTATGTTATATATATATATATATATATATATATATATATCATTTCTTATATTAAAATATTAATATTAATTAGGATCGGGTCTTTCAGATTTACCTTCCTGCTTTTCCTTTTGGATTAAAATTTTTTTTAAATATATATATATATATATATATATATATAGTACTATGCAAAGGTATTAGGACAAGAATTATTTTATCTTTTATGAGGCATCAAAATAAAGTTTAAAATCACCCCTGTCCTAACACTCTGTTCTAATACTTTGCACACTACCGGTAATGTGATTATTTAAAACTAGGTGTAAAAGAAATGTATTAAAAAGAAGTTATATTTAATTTTTTCTATTTTCTATTAAACAAGTTATTTTGAAACTACTCATGATTCTATTATCCTTGGATATGGCAAACTGTTTCTTTATTCCCCACTCTTGAATTGATAAATCTAATGTTACTTCGTATGACACACTTTAGGAAGAAATACAAGCTGCTTGGCATGTATTACCATTAGATACATTAAAGAAGCTTGTGATGTCAATGCCTGACAGACTGTGATCAAAGCAAAAGGCTATTATACTAAATATTAAATTTATTTATTTATTTTGATGATCTACAGCTACGTCCGCGATGTAAATAAACAAATTGAATGTAAATATTAGTAAATTTAACATAAATTAATTTGTTTTCTACTATTGTAAAGTAATTTTCATAACTGTATTTGTTATTTAACCATACAAAATCGTCCTATTTTATAATGTATTAAAGCAAGCCACATTCACAAATAAAGGGTACGTGATTTACTATAAAGAACGCCAAATTGTAAACGTCTACATTTACAAGTCTGTACGTACATATATTCGTAAATTTAGATTACTTGTTTTCTATACTACATTAGAAACTAAAATGTATTTATTTGTAAGATTAATATATATCCTTATTGACTATATATTATTAGAAATGAATTTATAAATAAAATACAGAACTGGTAATGGTTATTTATGGTTTAGTCGAGTGACAAGTAAATTCGGAGACAAGTAGAATCGACGGAAGTCATTTTTTGACTTAATTTGCCTTTCTTTGAACAAATTACAGATATAAGGTGAGGTCTACCTGCATTGTAATCAGTTTAGCCAAGAAATAGGGGGGGGGGGAAATGTTAATCTTTGTTCCTTAGATCTGATTTTGTGGAGTGCGTTGGAGTGAGAATTTTTTAAAAATAAAATCATGTATAATCATTTTACCACAGCGCAACATTCGCAAATACGATTGGAAAGAATATGAATCCATTTCTTCACCACACCACAGATTTGTGCTCAATAGCAGGTTATACCCAAACCTTAACGAATACGCCTGCACACCGAACTAAAAATTGAGGGTAGTTCGGAGATGAAACACTTTCATTTCCCGCAGATGAAAAAAATAGATGAGGATATTAGTCAAAAATAGATTCTGCATCTGACTATAAATTATCGAATATTTAAAACATCTTACTAAAACATAAGCACATTGATTCAGATGTGATAGGTAGTTAGTATCTGTTCGGCTCTACACTCTACTTATATTCGTGTAAGTGTATTTCTCTCTCTCTCTCTCTCTCTATATATATATATATATATATATATATATATATCCGAGTGAGTACAGAACAAGGATGGAAAAGAAAAATTTTTTCCCCGTCCAAAATATCAATTTAAAACTGTGCTCGATATATGATGGATAGAGCTGTGAATATTTATTATAAATTATGTTTTAGGACATGTACATAATTTTTTCTATATATGTCCTCTTCTATATATCGTTTCTCGGCCTTTTGGCTAAGATCAAAGTGTAGTATCCGTTCTTATCAGCTTAATATCTGATACATCCCCGATGTGGGACTTCGATATTAAACTGGTTTTTGGAACACGGCGAATTGTCAGTGGCTTGCTCCGCATTTGCCACGGGTTGACCTGGGATTGCAGTGCTTCCAGGATTCAGCCATATATATATATCTATATATATCTTCCATCTGTAAGCTCATTTACAAATGAAAAATATTCAAATGTTCTACAATATAATTGTATTGAACACTTTTTAATACAAATATGCACTGGTCTAATCTTATTATGATTAGAAACTAAGTAAATAAACAATCATATATATATATATATATATATATATATATATATATATATATATATAAATATGATAGACAGAGAATGTTTATTATGTTTAATCATGAGCCCTTCTAAACATACTATTTTGGCTTTAATTTCAGGTGAAAATAAAGAAGAAATTGTCCAACATTTGGATAATTTTTATTATGCTGGTTCTAAGCTTTCGGCTCACATGAGCCATCTTCAGAGAATTTACAGAGACATTAACATAAAGACATCCACGTTCAAAAATGATATTATCTTGTGCTGACATAAAACATTGCTATGTGACGATAACAGCATAATAAAAAATATTCAAATGTTGGAGAATTTTGTCTATTATTTTCACCTGAAATTAAAGGCAAAATACGATGTTTAGGACTTTTTCTTTTAATCATATCACCCCGGGCAAGGCGTTAAGGCCACTGGTGTGCAGGGGGCTAAGTAAGAGTGAAAAGATTGAAAAAGAGAAAGCCGGAAACCACATACTAAACAGGGAACAAGGGATGACCCTCTACACCTGTTCAGTAGACATGGGTGGAGCGTGAACCGAGCGATAGTTCAGTCTATCAACTCCAATTGAAAAAAAAAATAAACAAAAAGGAAAAGTGAAAAGATTTGAAAAGAGAAAGCCGGAAAACACATCCTAAACAGGGAACAAGGGATGACCCTCTACACTTGTTCAATAGACATGGGCGGAGTGTGAACCGGGCGATAGTTCAGTCTATCTAATCCAATTGAAAAAAAAAATAAACAAAAAGGAAAAGTGAAAAGATTTGAAAAGAGAAAGCCGGAAAACACATCCTAAACTGGGAACAAGGGATGACCCTCTACACTTGTTCAATAGACGTGGGTGGAGTGTGAACCGGGCGATAGTTCAGTCTATCTAATCCAATTGAAAAAAAAAATAAACAAAAAGGAAAAGTGAAAAGATTTGAAAAGAGAAAGCCGGAAAACACATCCTAAACAGGGAACAAGGGATGACCCTCTACACTTGTTCAATAGACGTGGGCGGAGTGTGAACCGGGCGATAGTTCAGTCTATCTACTCCAATTGAAAAAAAAAAACAAATAAACAAAAAGGAAGGACACATCATTAAACATAATAGACATTCATTTTCTGTTATATTTAATAATATATGTTAAGAAAATATATATGCTAAATTATATGCTAATTATATGCTAATTATATGCTAATTATATATATGCATAACGTCGTTGCCTAGCATTGCGTTGTTCATTGACATTTTCTTCTGTGTGAAATGAGTCTTATGTTGAATCTGAAGAGACGTCCACAGCAACTGCTTAGTCGGGGAGGAGAGTTCAGGTGAGGTGAGATTCGGCTTTTCTTTTGGTTCTCCTCGTATCTTCCATTTGTCCTCTTGTGTTTCCGAACAATGTTGTTTTTTTTTTTCATGAACAGCTCTCCTCCAGTTGATTCTTTCATGATGAAAGATGATATATAAATATATATATATATATATATATATATATATATATATATATTAATGCATGTTTTATTAAATAATATAGACAAGTATTGTCTATTTTTTGTAAATTTTTTCATATTCTCTGATAAGCTTAATAACATTATCATTAAATGAAGAAAGAAAATTAAAATATTGATACATAATTTTTTTAATAATCTAATCTAAGCTTTAGGCATACATAAGCCATTTTCAAATATGTCAGTTGCATTATATATTTAAACACGGACAAACCATCATGACAAACTGTTTTTGTTTCCATGGAAGATTTCCAAGCAACAACAAACTCGTGTATTTAAGACGCTGGAAGCGAATGTCGCATCAAAGCTCGTGACGTCAAACATGACCAAGTGTAAGTGAAAACAAGAAATAGTAAGTATGGGAAGCCATTGGAATAAATCAATGGCTTTTGTTATTAATTATAGGCATTTAACGCTATTTGTAGAGATTTCATAGTATATCGTGTTCAGGTTAGGTTTCAACGAGAATTGTTAGTTTTGACTTATTGTTTTCATGTTTAAATATATTTGTGTTTTTAACTAGGGTTAAAATTTTGTCTATTTTATTTAATGAAACATGCATTAATGAAAAAATGCTGCCTAAATACACACACCAACAATATATATATATATATATATATATATATATATATATATATATATATATATATATATATATATATATAATATGCCATGATAAGAAACATGTCTTTCTTCGTCGTTTGTTGCAAATCTGAAGATAATTGCGTGCATAAAAAAACCAGTTGTACCAAATGATCCAAAAATATATTTATTAATACCATAATATGTTAGCTCTGTTATGTTATATTGAGCATTTTCATTACGTCCTGCACCAATTGTGCGTAAGTGGAGTTTGCATGCCGAGTTACATGAGACAGTTGAATTCACTGTAAAAGAGTATGAATTAATCCATTCCTCCATTCTCTTGCTAAGGGTTAAACAGTATGACCCCACTAGCCTCTTTATTATTGGATGGCAATCAGTCTAAGTGAAGGATGACTCTAAATTTAAAGTGATTTGGTTTTGTTTTGCTTTCACTCATGTACAAGTACCCTTGGAAAATGTCTGAAGCGATATTTTCTCCCCAGCTATGGGTTGAATAGCAAGAGACTCTGGGTAGAAATTTTGACCATAGCATTCACTCAGTCAGTTAAGTGCCACACGTGATACACGCTTTGGGCGATCATGTCTCGAAAGAGACATGACTGACTGGGCAGAAGATTATCCCGCAGTAGGTTGCCATTGCTTTCTGTGGTAGACTGGTTGCCAGCCAAGACTATAGAATCCAATCTGTCCTGTTATTTAACCCATAACTGGAAGGAATAGACGGATTTATACCTTTCCAAGGGTATTTGCTCGTAACTGAATTCAACGAATACAAATGGAATTCGAACTCGGCTCTCCGATTTCTCATTCCGAGCCGATATCCACTGCACCACAACGCATTCACTACTAGAACTTAAAAGTTGTCAGTTTGGTAGACAATATTTTTTTAATGTTGTCAAGTTATATGGATCCATTCTGCGCATATATTTATAATTATCTGATGCTTGTATATTTGAATTCATGAATATCAGTTAAGCGCAATACATAATACACACTAGGCTGATCATGTCTTCAAATCAATATGATTGACAAGGCAAAAGATTTCCCGCAGTAGATCGCCATTTGTTTTTGCAGTAGACTAGTTGCCAACCAAGACGGTAGAAATCCAATCTGTTCTGCTATTTAACTCATAACTGGAGGGAGAAGCGATGGATTAATACCTTTCCGAAGTGTATTTATGCGTAAGTGAATGAAACGAATTTAAGGGGAATTCGAACTCGACTCTCCGATTTCTCGTTACGAATCGATATCCACTGCACCACTAACTAATAAAAAAGAAAACACCACTCGGAAAAAATATAGTTGCATATTTAAAACTTTTATCATAAAAATTTGGCAAATCAAATTTTTGGCGACAGAGCTCATTTCTTCCATCCGCAACTGTGTTTACCCCGACTTTAACCAACTAATAACCGGCACTAAAGCTTGAGTTAAGTTATGGGGAAACACACCTATTCCTTAGATAATGGACTCTCCCTCCTATATTAATAAGAGTTAACGGGAAGTTAACTGGAGAAATTCTTGGGAGTTCTTAGAAGTTCTAGAGAGTTCTTTAGACTTCTATTGGAGTTCAGCAGAACTACTAGACAGTTGATATTAGTCGGCAGTTAGCCGAATACTAAGGAGTCAGCTTTCAGTTGAAGATTACCAAGTTCCTAACATTTTGGGTACGTTAAGTCGATGAGCAACCGACATAGCACGATTATAACTTTCAGGGTGAAAACTACTCTACTACAGTTAAGTAGACAATAGCAAAGGAGTCACGAAAGAAAAAATATAAAATGTTAACAAGCCAAATGAAAAATGCTTCCGGTAAAATTTCACGGTGTTTATAAATTATCCAATGTAAATTTGTCTGTCCTTTCAAGAAGGATATATTTTATTAACATACATTTATTATTATTATCATTATTACGACAAAATATTTACATTAAGGCATAAAAATAAAAAAATGCAAAATCCCTGAGCGTAACACAAGGGATATATATATATATATATATATATATTATTTCCTTTGTTCCATTTAATCTTTATTTTAAAAAAAACTATTATTTGTATAATATTTATGCCTTACACCCTAATCTTTATTTAGTAAAAATTTCATTGATAATCATGCATTAATTTTTAAGTAATGCACATATTGATGTACTAGCAGTATAATCCGGCGTTGCTCAGGTGTAATGAAAACATTAAAACTAATCCATGGTCCTGAAGCTCAGATTCAGCCTAAAGAATATCTGTGTGAAGTTTGGTGAGAATCGGATAAAAATTGTGGATTTGTATAAAGGACATACAGACAGATAAACAGACACACACACAAGGAACTTGCCTTATATATATATATATATATATATATATATATATTTTCTTTTAACGAAACTTGGTTATAAGCAACCGACAATTTGAAATGAATTGTTTGAACATTATTTTTTTATCGATACTCGTATTGAAGTAGATATTCTGTTTTTTAACTAAACAGTATTATATATTTATATCTACCGGCCTGATTATTTACGATAAAAATTTTATTACGAAAGATTTATCGTAAATTTTTATAAATAAATTTTTATTACGAAAAATTTATCGTAAATAATCAGGCCGGTAGATAAAAATATATAATACTGTTTCATTAAAAACAGAATATCTACTTAAATAGGAGTATCGATAAAAAATAATGTTCAAACAATTCATTTCAAATTGTCGGTTGCTTATAACCAAGTTTCGTTAAAATTCGTTGATTTCCGTAACATGTTTACATTTGTTGACATTACGATACATTTCAGAGCAGATATGTTTGTTTACGATGGATCGAAAATTGTGTTATATAGGCTTGATAAAAACCTCGTTTAGACTGGAGGCTATTTGAGGTCAAGAGGTCAAAGACGTTACCAGATCAAATGGTATTTTCCCCTATATAGATGGGGGTCGCAGGTTCGAATCCTGCCGAATGGCACACATTTTCGTAATAAAAATTTATCGTAAATAATCAGGCCGGTAGATAAAAATATATAATAGTTTCATTAAAAACAGAATATCTACTTAAATATGAGTATCGATAAAAAATAATGTTCAAACAATTCATATATATATATATATATATATATATATATATATATATATATTCTGTCATCCGCATACAAGCCTGTTTCGTTGTATCACTGCTTATCAGTGTGGCTAGACATCCACCTGCCTCCGGCCGGGATCGAAACTCAAACAATCTGGTGTTGGTTGGAGTCGCTAACCTCGAAGCCATAGGCACGTGGAATAACAGGAAGGAAAATTTAACCTGTTATATATAAGTGGCGTATAAACACGCCAGTCACCGAAAAAAACTCAATTCATTGCTAAAGTGTTATCCATATATCGCCGAAGTGGTAACTGTTTTTTTTTATTTTTCAGATTTTCCTCTTTAGAGAGCTCAATCGTAATGAGAGCATAATATATATATATATATATATATATATATATATATATATATATATATATATCCCTTCTGTTACGCTCAGGGATTTCGCATTATTTTACTCTTTTATGTAAAGTAACAGCCATAATATAAGAACCAGATACAACAAATCTAATCTAATCTAAACTTATTTATAAATGGAACTTTGTCTCTGTGTGTATGTGTCTGTGTGTGTATGTGACTGTGTGTGTATGTATCTGTGTGTGTGTGTGCCCGTTACTTATAAACTCCGAAACGGCTGAACAGATTTTCTTGAAGACTTACACAGTCGTCTGCGAGTGTTCATAGCTAGGTTTTGTGTCGAGGTACCCCCCATAAATATTGAAAATCGATAATCGAAAAAATCGGGTTATAGAAGGAGTGGTCCGATTTTAATCAAATTTGATACACTCATAGACAAAGATATAAGAAACGATATTCAGAAGTTTCAAGGTTGCAGTTCTTACAACAGTGCAGAAAATCGATTATATATATATATATATATATATATATATATAAGGCAAGTTCCTTGTGTGTGTGTCTGTTTATCTGTCTGTATGTCCTTTATACAAATCCACAATTTTTATCCGGTTCTCACCAAACTTCACACAGATATTCTTTAGGCTGAATCTGAGCTTCAGGACCACGGATTAGTTTTAATGTTTTCATTACACCTGAGCAACGCCGGATTATACTGCTAGTACATCAATATGTGCATTACTTAAAAATTAATGCATGATTATCAATGAAATTTTTACTAAATAAAGATTAGGGTGTAAGGCATAAATATTATACAAATAATAGTTTTTTTTTAAATAAAGATTAAATGGAACAAAGGAAATAAGATACCGGAGAAAAGTTAAGGAACGATCTTGTTAATACTCGATACTTCAATTTACTGTTTGGTAAATATCCCCTTATTTTCAATGACTTTTCTGCATCGTCGACCACATGATTTATTTTTTGCAAAAATAAGCAGTAATACTCGCCCATTCGTCTATCAATAACTCCCATAAGTTATCTTGGTTTTTCGGGTTTCTCTTCTGAGTCCTTTCTTCAATTATCTTCGAAACATTTTCTATTGGATTCAGGTCGGAGCTCTGGACTGACCATTTTATTAGGGAGATTCCTTCTTCTTCAAATATAGCCATAACCTTCTGAGTCTGGTGGCAAGATGCACTGTCCTGCATGACAAGAGGAGATTCAAAACGATTATAGTGTAATATATATATATATATATATATATATATACATAAAACAAAAGTTTCGAAATTTAATTCCTTTTGGTTTTGTTTCCCGCCGTTGCTGCCGAATCGAGGATTCCTCCTTTGAAATGGCCATCCAGCGGAATTAAATTTCAAAATTTTTGTTTTATTTTTCTATATTTGGCTCTGTAAATAGAACGTACTATTTACATTTATCCCTTCACCTTGATCAATTTTAATATTAATGGGATCGGGTTTTTGGAATTTACCTATTTGCTCATCATTTTGGATTTTAAATTAATATATATATATATATATATATATTAATCAGCACTCGATGACATAATTATGCGGCAAAAAATACGAACTAAAAATTTATAAAACCCAAATATTCATATGCTGATATCTTCAAAGACACACGACCTAGTGGATAAAAGCTTTGGTTTTATAAAATGCTTTGCCCACAAATCAAACCAAGAGCTTTAAATACAGCTGGTATTTTTGACGTCCTTATGTGCCGCATGTTCTAGATTTCTATTTCAAGATCATTGTATATTTGAAGATCTCCAATGATAAATTACAATATGCTATCACTGCCATATCAATAAGAAATAAGAAATCAATAAGAAATCAATAAGAAATCAATAAGAAGTCAAATTCTGTTCTTGTGGGCTTTGATCACAATGTCTGGACGATTAGCTTTGAGTGTTCTGTCTGTGTGTATTGTAAAGTCTCATAACATTGTTACAGAAATTATCTCTGTAAATTATTATTTTGTTGTCATTTTACATCATATTTCTATTTCTGCTATGGTCGCACTACCAACCAAGTCTGCAGGAAGATGTAAGGCAGATCGTAGTGTGTTGTTATGGCTCCATTTCATGTTTTTCTATCTCCCCTAACATACCTACCGTTACATAGACAAAGTTCTCCTTAGTGTGTGGGCTGTACTTAACAAGACAATTTTTTGTATATCTCTTAAGCTTGGGTTTCCAGGGATCCTTTCAATGTTTTGTTTTGTTCCATTCTTTTTATCATTCCAATTGCACACACTATCACTTGTACGATACTTGTTTTCAATTTTCACATTTTTTTATTTCAATTTCCAGTTCTTTATTTTTTGACAGTTTTTCGAATTCCTTGATTGCTGTGTTACAATCCGCTGGGCAAACCATATCAATTAAGTAAATTTTTCTTCTTGATTTCTAACAATAATATCCGGCCTATTTGCTTCAATTTTTCTGTCTGTGTAGATGGTGTAATCCCATAGAATGGGGGTATCTTCTATTTCCCTAACCGGTACTGGGTTATATTCATACCACTGTTTGTTTACATATTTTTCTTAGTGTTTGCACATTGTCCAGTGTAAATATTGCCCCACTTTATTGTGACGATTTTTAGATTCATTTGGGGTAAGTACAGAACGTACTGAGATTAGATGGTCTGTTGTTTCTTGGTATTTAAAACAAAACCAGATTTTTGGATGCACATTATTATGTATCATATTTGCCTGAAAGTTTCTAGTGAAAAGACCTTCGTCTTGCGCAGCAAGAATAAAGCTTTCTGTTTCAGACTTTAATCCAGATGATGCACGTAACCATCGATGAGGATTAACTTTATCAACATTGGGTTTGTTAGCACGTTCTGGATATTGGCCATGCAGAGGTTTGTCTTGCCAGCGTTGTTTCATCTGTTCAAGAGCTTTATCCTTGGCTTTCTTTTCATATTTTTTGCCGCAATATTTGGTTCTTGGCTTCTGTTTTGCTTTTCTACAGAATGTACTAAATGTAAATTTTGTTTGTATTTACAGCCTTATTTTATTATTATTATTATTATTATTATTATTATTGTTATCATTATTATTGATTTGGTTTTGTTTTGTTATGATCAAAAATGTCGACTTATCATTTTCGTCTCGGCATTTATTCGTTTTTAAATTTTAACCTCACATCACACACACTTTACATCTATAAGCACTTCGTAAGGTGTTTTATTATTTATTTATTTGCATTTTTTAAGGTAGGGTGACCAGGAATCCTTTCAATGAGCCTATCGGAACCTTATTTAATCAAACCGAGGGCTCCAACTACAATTAGAATTATTGATTTTTTTTATGTGCCACATTTTTTTTATATTTCTATTTCAAAATCATTTGTATTTTGATTGTTTCTGACGATCTTCAAATAAACCTTAGAGTCTCCAAGGAATTGCCATATCAATAAGAAAACACGTTCTGTTTTTCCTGGTAATTTTCAGGCGATTAATTTCGATTGTTCTGTCTGTATGCATTTTAAATTTCCATAAAAAATTGTTGCAGACCCTATCTCTGTAACCAGGTCTAGCCGATGTTCATCCCAGTTTCTTTCATTTTCCTTTCCATAAAACTTACAGATTTTCCATTGCAGATATTGACACATTCCGTCATATCGAGTTTTATATCAAGTAGTTTTTAATATATTGCAACCTAACAGGTGTCGATTGTTTCTGGCTATTTATCGCACAATCTGCAAATGAGCTGAATTATTCCTGAGCAAGTAAATTGTTATTATTATTATTATTATTATTATTATTATTATTATTATTATTCTAACCTCGCTGCTGAGCTTGAAAAGGACTCCCACTGTGGTCGACTGGTGTAAGAAATGGCTTGTGAATTTTAACGTTTCCAAAACGAAGCTGCTATCTGTTAATCATCACAGATAATCGCTCCCCCCCCCACATTAGCATGGATCAGGCTAGTCTCCCTGAAAGCAAAATACTGTGCTTCCTCGGCCTAAATCTTACAGCAGACCTCACGTGGAATGACTACATCGAATCGATAGCTAAATCTGCTGCTAGGAAGATAGGTTCACTGTGTGGGGCCAGGAAGTTTTCCCGTCTGAATCCACCCTGAACATATATAAATCTACCATCTTGAATACTGCTGCCACATCTGGTCGGGTGCTCCCACTATTCAGCTAAAGGTTATCGACAAAATTCCACGGAGAATGTGTAATGTGATCGATTGATACCTGAGCTGCAGTCACTTCCTCACCGACGCAATGTGGCTTTCCTATGTCTCTTCTACAAATATTTTCACGGCTTCTGCCCCGACGAGCTTAGCTCACTGGTGCCCTCTCTGCATGAATTTACTCGAGCTATTAAACTAGCAACTAGCTCCCTCTCCTTTACAGTGAAACCAATAAAATGTAACCTCAACTTCTACTCTATTAGCTTCTTTTCTCGCACTTCCCGCCTGTGGAGTTCTCTTCCGTATACATGCTTCTCCGACAGCTACAATCTTCAAGAATTTGAATGTAAGGTCAAGTATCATCTCCTATCTCTCTGACTCGTATCCTTTCTATCATGTTCTTTTTTCCGTCCACTCTACTCTCATCACATTTCTTACCCATTTCCTGACACCCACTATAACTTGTTCCTCTTTCTCATCACTTACCTCCTATATAATCCATTGCACCCCAGTGACTGTACAACTGTCTTGCTTAGTGTCATGGTGGCATCACTCATCCAACTGATTGAACTGTTCCAACCACTACATATACCTTCCCTCACAAGAGTTGGTAGATTGGGTGCATGACTTGTGAGTAGCTAGTAGCCTGAGGAGAACTCTCTGAACATAGCCTAGAGTCGTCTACGAACTCTGATACCTTAACGACCATTACGAGTCCCAGTTCGAGTGTCAAATTATAGTATTACTCACTAACCGTATTATCGTTCTACTAAGTTCCAAGTGTTGTATTTTGCTGTGTTTAATATATACATATATTCGTTATTTTCTATTTTGGTTGTTTTATTATTTCTTGCTAGACTCTTAACCGGGTCCACGACACTTAGGGTGAAATGATTTAAAAAAAGGGATTTACATTGAGGAATAGGTGACTACCAGTTTTCACAAAATTTCAGTTCTCTTTTCGACATGGTAGTTGCTTTTCAACAATGTTGTCATGTAGTCAGATTGTAACACTTACCTGATTCTCATTTTTTCTAGTCAGTTTTCTCGGGGCTGTTCTCCAGTGCTACGATAATGAATGGCTCCATTGTCACCTTCGGTTTCCCAAATTACTCAATTATCCGCTCAGATGAAAAATCATATCGATCTGTTCACCGTCTTTGAGATCTACACAAGAGACCGCTGGAACAGCAAATGCTAGTATCAAACATCGTTATTTGTATTACGGTTTACTATTGAGAAATCTTGCCCTCCTGACTGGATACACATACCCATTGACACCCAGCGGATTATGTATGTTTTTTCTTTCAATGATTTCAATCGAAACAACTAAATAAATCAAATGACTGCTAAATTTTAAAGAATGTTACCAAAAGAATAAAATTATATCTGTTGCTTTCAATATGTATTGTGTAGGTTAAGTTTTCTAAGATCCCTTTACTCATTATGTTTTTAATGAATTGCAGCTGTCTTTTCCTGATTCCGAGTATAAATTTTCTTTCTGTCTCGTTGCTTGCTCCGTCCATGGATTTTTCAGTATTCTTCGGTAGATGTGCGTTGCGGTGCAATGTATATCGACTCGGAATGACAAAACGGGTTGCCAAGTTCGAATTCCAGTTGAATTCCTTGCATTCACTTACGCACCAATAACCTTGGGAAAGGAATAAATCCATCTCTTTCCTCCAGTTATGGGTTAAATATTAGGACAGATTGGGTTCTATAGCTGGCAACCAGTCTACCGCAGAAAGCAATGACAACCTGCCGCAGGTTAATCTTCTGATTGAATATAATAGTTGGAAAAATAACTAAAGCTTCTACTGGGCATAAATTGGGGGATCGGTTTTCTATTTTTATGAAGTAATAAACTTATCCCCCACTAATTACTACTTAATAATATAATACATATCTTCTCCCTTTAGCTATGAGTCAAATAACAGGAGAGATTGGTTTCTATAGCCTTGGTTGGCAACCAGTCTACCGCAGAAAGCAATAGCAACCTACTGCGGGATAAACTTCTGCCCAGTCATGTCTCACGTATGACACTTAACTGACTGACTGCAATACAACAGACTCGCAAACGAACTGAACTTGCATGAAAAATACACGCAGACATGGAAAGGAAATTGAAAGACCTCCTTCAGAATTTATTTAAAGAAAGCGAAAAAAGACAACATATAATCTACAAAAAAGTTTAATACATAGTCATCAGTAAAAAAGACAAACACAAAATGCCAACTTCAGCTCGGGGACACTAAACCAAGCAGGTACAGAAATTTAAGTATCTGGGAAGTGTTTTGACAGTGAACGGAAAGTGCGACACTGAGATCCGAAAGAGTACTGGGGTGGGCAAGGATCTGAGAGACAGGAAAATTTCGTTTGACCCATAGAAGTGAATACTGGATTGTTATGTGATGTCTGTCCTTCAAATGCTGGACAATCTCATAAAAGATAAGGGAAAGACTGGAAGCAATTTAAATGAAAGGATATCATGGACCGAACATGAGAGAATACGGAAGAGGGTACCCCTGGACTGAACATGAGAGAATACGGAAGAGGGTACCCCTGGACTGAACATGAGAGAATACGGAAGAGGGTACCCCTGGACCGAACATGAGAGAATACGGAAGAGGGTACCCCTGGACTGAACATGAGAGAATACGGAAGAGGGTACCCCTGGACTGAACAAGAGAGAATACGGAAGAGGATACCCCTGGACCGAACATGAGAGAATACGGAAGAGGGTACCTCTGGACCGAACATGAGAGAATACGGAAGAGGGTACCCCTGGACTGAACATGAGAGTACGGAAGAGGGTACCCCTGGATGAACATGAGAGAATACGGAAGAGGGTACCCCTGGACCGAACATGAGAGAATACGGAAGAGGGTACCCCTGGACCGAACATGAGAGAATACGGAAGAAGAGTACCCCTGGACCGAACATGAGAGAATACGGAAGAGGGTACCCCTGGACCGAACATGAGAGAATACGGAAGAGGGTACCCCTGGACCGAACATGAGAGAATACGGAAGAGGGTACCCCTGAACATGAGAGAATACGGAAGAGGATACCCCTGGACCGAACATGAGAGAATACGGAAGAGGGTACCTCAGGACCGAACATGAGAGAATACGGAAGAGGGTACCCCTGGACTGAACATGAGAGAATACGGAAGAGGGTACCCCTGGACAGAACATGAGAGAATACGGAAGAGGGTACCCCTGGACTGAACATGAGAGAATACGGAAGAGGGTACCCCTGGACTGAACATGAGAGAATACGGAAGAGGGTACCCATGGACCGAACATGAGAATACGGAAGAGGGTACCCCTGGACCGAACATTAGAATAAAGACGAGGTTTTGGAGAGGATGGAAACTAAAACAAAACTGATAATTAACATCAGGAAAAAGCAGCTGGAGTTTCTGAAACATGTAATGAGGAAGGAGGGCTTGTAGAAACTGATACTCACAAGACAGATAGAGGGAAGGTGTAACAGGGGAAAGCAATGGGCGACATACTTGATGGACTTGGCATAGTAGAGTTTTGGAGGAAGAAAAAAGGAAGGGGTGTGAATAACTACAAGGCATAGGGAGAAGTGGTGCGCCATGATAGCCGATGTTTCGAAGTGACACGGCACATTGAAGAAGAAGACAAAAACAATAAAGAAAAAGGAATTAAGAAGACAGAAGATAACGATTGGCATTTGATTTAAATTTTAGAAAACCAAAAACCTTTCTGAAACGCAAGAAGTCGAAAGAGAGTTCGGAAGGTCTTTCATACAAATTAGAACAACATAATTTCAAGAATATCTTTTATTTTTTTAAAGACAGATTCTGATGTGTGTGTATACCATTAAGTAGGTACACTACAGTCATATTATTGTCCCCATCCTTCTTGTAAGCTAATCATAAAGTTTCCGCCATTGTGCTCTCTGGCCTTCATCAGGTGCTACTCAATCGGCTTGACCTTCAAAACTGAACCCTTCATTGAATTTTCGGAGTAGATTGTTACCATTCTGCCGTCTATGTCTAACGATATCTCGCCTTTTTCTTATACTGTTCAGTTATTGTTCGACCTGTTTTTACACGCTCTAAGTTTGCACTACCTGGTTCAGGGATAGAACTCACGGATACCATGCTGCCAATTTACTTCGTGAGTTTCTTAACAATGTAGCCTTGAGTTCAATTCCTAGGAAATGTGGTACTGGCTAAGAGTAATTGTAAACAAGACTAGCAACAACTGACCTATACTAAATAAAATCTTGACGAGCTGAATGAGGACAGTCTAAGCCCATAGATTAAATAAAGTGTTCAATTCAAATTTCCCTGAAAGGTTACTGGAATTGACACTGATGAAGGTCGATGGGCACAACGGCCGAAACGTTGTGATGATGACCATATAAATAATGAGGATAGTTTGTATGAATATGAGTTAGTTAAGTGCCATACGAGATAAATGCTTTGGGCGATCATGTCTCGAAAAAACATGACTGACTAGGCAGTAGTTTGCCTTTGCTTTCTACGGTATTATTTCACCCATGAGTGGAGGGAAGAGACGGATTAATGCCTTTCCCAAGGGTATTTGTGCGTAAGTGAATGCAATTTATGAATATAAGTAGTGTAAATAATGATAACTTCTCATCCCAGATATTTAGACAATAAACATTGGTCAGTGTAGAAGATAATGTCACTGTTTCCACAGTTTCCAAGGGGATCACCGTTCCTGCCCATTTTTGTCTGTTCTTTTATTATTTTTCGTCCTTTTGCTATAATAACTGATCATTTAGTTTAATGTCTCAGCATTACTTCTATACGCTTTACGTATTCAGTTTTTCTTATGATTTTATCTTGGTTTTCATATAGTAGAGTTTTATGGCGTTGGTTTGGACGAATGTTAAGCACAACTCGGCGCTTCTTTATTAAGTTTTAATAGGTACATATATATTTATTCTCATATTTGAGACCGAGTACTTGCGTTTCTGCCAAATCGCGGATAAACCTTCAGTCTTAAACAGAATTAGCAGGCTCATATGTTCATCTGTTGAGAATAAGTGAACGTAAAAAGAAAATAACAAATAATAACCTGCAATTTAAAAAGAAAGAAAGAGAAAGGAAACATGAAGTACGGGAGAGATGTTAAGGGAAACGGATCTAAACAGTCATATCCATACGGTAGCTTTTATCGACTTTTAATGGTAAGAGACTAATTCGGGGATTTGGTGATTTTGACAAAATAATCTTCATTTAATCATATAGTTGATAGGAAGAAAAATCCGTTTGCAGGCTGAGGTGACAGGCTGGGCTCTTTCGCCAGAAATTGATTCGTTGCGCATGTTATTTCACTCGTATATAAGTACAATCAATGTGAGCCTTTTACTTTCAAGTACAGTATTCTAAAATACTGTATGGGCGTTGCGGTGCAGTGGTTATCGACTCGGAACAACAAATCGGGGATCCGAGTTCGAATTCCAGTTGAATTCCTTGCATTCACTTACGCAGAAATACCCTTGAGAAAGGTATTAATCCGTCTCTTCCCACCAGTTATGGGCTAAATAATAAGACAGATTGGACTCTGTAACCTTGGCTGGTAACCCGTCTACCGCAGAAAGCAATGGTAACATACTGCTGGATAACCTTCTGCCCAGTGACTCATGTCTCTTTCGTGACATGATTGCCCAATGCTTGTAACACGTATGGCACTTAACTGAATCAGTCTCTTGATCTTAAGGAAGGTGCCGTAGTTTGTTTTGTATCCAAGTACTTTTGACCTTTCTATCATCATCTCCAGGCGTAAATTACAATGTCAAACATGCTATTGGCATATATACTGACAGTATTCTTAGAATTTATTCCAACATTTTTTTTTTTTTTACTCATGTTCTCTCAATACAAGTCTTAAGAGCCACTCAAAGAAGTTGGTTACTTTCATCAGCGGAACAAGTAAGAGGTAAAAAGTGCAATTTATCAGGATAAGAGGGAAAGATAACGGCTAACCCTTCACTTGATGAGATCAAGATTGTTATGATCGGGAATTATTTTTTTCCGGATATTTTAGGTTATTTTTATTTAAAAAAAATAACGTGGTCGTAATTTTTATTTTATTTTGTTAATATTTTTATTCAGTCCATTTTTAATCATATGGATATGGATCTTGATTAATTTATTTATTCTCTGTACACATACTTTAGTTATAAAAGTTATACTAAGAATAAAGTGTTGTAGACTTAAACTATGCGATATGTTAATCAATTTATATCACTATATATTTACTAGCAGTATAACCCGGCGTTGCTCGGGTGTATTGAAAGCTTTAAAACTAATCCATGGTCCTGGAGCTCAGACTCTTTGGACGTTGTCACGAAAGATTAAAAAGCAATAGTTGTTTCCAGTTAAAGCGAAACCGTAGACTGAAAGAAAAATGAGTGGATATAAGTGAAATTTTGATTTCCTGGTATCGATATCAAATAGTTTTTTTTTCGTCATAAACTTAATTTTGAAGGCTAAATAAGTCCTCTGAGTAAATGGTATCATGGCTGAGACTAAGTACTACAATTATGCCTACTTAGAGCCAAACCCGAAGCAAAAAATAAAATAAAAGGGCTGAAAAAATACAGACATACAGGCAGATAGACAGAAACACACACACAAACATCTTACCTTTTTATATATATATATATATATTATCAATTTTCTGTACTATTATAAGAACTGCAACCTTAAAACTTCTGAATATCGTTTCTTATGTCTTTGTCTATGAGTGTATCAAATTTGATTAAAATTGGACCACTCCTATACCCGATTTTTTCGATTATCGATTTTCGATATTTATCGGGGGTACCTCGACACAAAACCTAGCTAGGAACACTCGCAGACGCTTATAGTACAACTGTGTAAATTTTCAAGAACATCGGTTCAGCCGTTTCGGAGTCTATAGGTAACGAACACATACACATATACACATACATACACACCGACAAAGTTCCATTTATAAATAAGTTTAGATAGCTATCTCCATATCCCTATATATTTATATCTCTCTATCTCTCTGTATCGCTCCATCTTTATATCTCTTTATCTTTATATTTCTATATCTCTATATCTCTCTCTGTATATCTCTCTATGTCTATATCTCTATACATTTCTATATATATATCGCTATCTCTATCTCTCTCTATATATATCTATATCTCTCTCCACTCCTTGGAATCCTCAACGTGGTAGATTGGTTATCAAGCTTGTCTCGCTAAAATCATTACGAGTAGTGAGCAGCGATCCTCACTGGGTGCCGCATACCTTTGGACTTCTGCTACATCTAAGCTGTGCTTATAAAATCACCGCTCTCTCTCTCTCTATATATATATATATATATATATATATATATATATTTCTGAAACGTAATATTTGTGTAGTGATATAATTGTATAAACTATTGTATTTCAATATATATATATATATATATATATATATATAAAGTGTGCTTTAAAAGTAGCGGCATTTTTTGTTAGTTTCAATGAGCAAAACAAATTGCGTGTAGTTTAAGAAAATTTATAAATATTTTTACATGAAAGCAACATGTTTCATTTTATGTGTGTGAATTTTAAATTAAGATTCATTTTTATACGGGATTTTACCGTAGAATTTTATTCATTTACATTATATATATATATATATATATATATATATATATATATATATCTACTCATCCGTCGACAGTTCTGTTTTTCTGTATTACAACTCCTCAGTCCGGTTAGATATCCGATTGCTTCCAGCCAGGATTGAACCTCGACCGATTTTACATCTGTCGGAAATTCTACCGATAAGGTAACGACACACGGTGGAGGTAAGAAAATTTTAGCTTGCTATATACACAACGTCTATAAACGCCAGTAGCCAAGAGTGCTCAATCCGTTGCTGGAGTAAGTAAATGCGTAAATAGCAGTTGTGTGTAATATATTATTTTTTTTTGCTAGCAAAATATATTGCTAGCAATTTTACTATTTTTTTATACTTTCATAGTATTTTGACCCCAGTTTGTGGGTTAACTAATTGCCCATAGCTGGGTCCCCAACAGGTGCTACCACATCGGGTCAGGGTGTTACTGGGAATAACGGTAATGAAGAAAAGTCTCATTCTTCTCAAAATTTCCTGATCATATCAATCGGATATCTAACGGTACTGATGAGCTGTGTTACGGCGAAGCATATCTGTCTGCGGATGACTATATATATATATATATATATATATATATATATGCATATATGTGGGTGGTGGGGTGAACGAAAAATTTGTGGACATATGTTTATATGGAGCTTTGGTGTGAGAAACCCACCCCTTATATTTGTAAAACTATTTTTGATACACCCTGTATAGCCTTGCAGAAATATATAGGATATTTGTTCACGCTGTCACGGGAGAAAATACTATACATCTCTACGGAATCTATTTTAACCATAGATTTTCGGTCAGCATTACAACCCAATTAATTTCACTCATTTGTATAGCTCCGAAAATTAACTTGGAGTCGCTTGGATCAGCTCGCCTTTTTTATTTTATTATTATTTTTATTTTTATTTATTTCTTTTTTTTTCTTTTTTTTTTTTTTTTTTTTTTTGGAGTCGGTTTGGAAGCTGACAAAGAAAATGGTATAAAAAAAAACGAAAATCCACGATTTTTTTTTATTTGTATCTGCCTCTATTTCAAGAATTCGTGACGAGTGAGGCCATATTGGTGCCGAATTTTCCGCTCGACAGACTCTGGCTAAATGGTAACAGGAGAATATATGCATTGCTATGGTCTTTCATGTTCTTTCAGTGACCGGTATAGCGCTTTTGATTACAGCCACGATGTCGTTTAGGGTAGAAGATATGTGCGCGGTTAGGCCAATTACGAAGGACGAAACTGAAACAGCCAAAGAAATTTCGTTGACTAATAGTGTCGGAAAGGAGGGAGTATATACGGAAAAAATGAAAGAAAAAGAAAATTATGATAAGAAAGAAAAGAGACAAAACATAAGAAAGAAAGAAAGAAAGAAAGAAAGAAAGAAAGATACAAAAATCAATAGAATAAAAATAAAAATAAAAAAGAAACAAAGAAAAATGTTTCAGTTTGGGAATAGAAAGAAAGAAAGAAAGAAAGAAAGAAGGAAGAAAGAAAGAAAAAAAGAAACGTGTTTGAACATGAAGAAAGAAAGAAAGAAAGAAAGAAAGATTAGACAGTAAATAAGAGACAGCAGAATAAAAAAGAAACGGAATTCAGAGAAAGAAAGAAAGAAAGAAAGAAAGAAAGAAAGAAAGTGACAAAACGAAAGAAAGAAAAATTATAAAAAAGAAATAAAGAAAGAGAAATGATAAGAAAGAAGCACTCAAAGAAAGAAAGAATAAAAAAGAAATAGAAAATGTGAAAGATAAAAAAGAGACAGAATATGAGATAAACAGAGAAATGATAAAAAAGCAAGAAAGAAAGAAAGAAAGAAAGAAAGAAAGAAAGAAAGAAAGAAAGAAAGACACATGATAAGAAATAAAGAAAAGATACAAAATACAAGAAAGAAACAAACAAAGATGATGAAAAAGAAAGAAAGAAAAAAGAAAGCAAGAAAGAATAAAGAAACATTATCAGAATTAACGGAAGCAGACCAAACAATAAAGAAAGAAAAAGAAATGACAAAAAGAAAGATACGATCGGAAAAAATAAGAGAACATAAAAAAATATAAAGAAAGAATAGAAAAGTGAGAAAGAAAGAAAAATACTGAAAGAAAGAAAATGAGGAAAACATTAGAAATATTTGATGAATGAGAGGGGAAGTGAGGAAAACATTAGAAATATGAGAGGGGAAGTGAGGTAAACATTAGAAATATGAGAGGGGAAGTGAGGAAAACATTAGAAATATGAGAGGGGAAGTGAGGAAAACATTAGAAATATGAGAGGGGAAGTGAGGAAAACATTAGAAATATGAGAGGGGAAGTGAGGAAAACATTAGAAATATGAGAGGGGAAGTGAGGTAAACATTAGAAATATGAGAGGGGAAGTGAGGAAAACATTAGAAATATTTGATAAATGAGAGGGGAAGTGAGGAAAACATTAGAAATATGAGAGGGGAAGTGAGGAAAACATTAGAAATATGAGAGGAGAAGTGAGGAAAACATTAGAAATATGAGAGGGGAAGTGAGGAAAACATTAGAAATATGAGAGGGGAAGTGAGGAAAACATTAGAAATATGAGAGGGGAAGTGAGGAAAACATTAGAAATATGAGAGGGGAAGTGAGGAAAACCGAAAGACTGAAGCAAAAGAAAATATCAAAACATAAAGAGAAAAAGTAAATTAATGAATGTTTGTTTTTGATCGTTGCTGATGAAGCGAGAATTTTCTCTCTGAAATAGTGTTGTGAGACCGATACTTATCTACATCATGGACACTTCCAGTTCTATATTACTATGTGAATGATAGTATTGTGGGGAGTACCGCCACGAGCGCTGCTACTGACACTGTCAGCACTCTGCCTTCGGGTAGAGGGCGCTCTCCGCTTCTGAGCAGAGAGCAATAACCCAGTCGTGGTTCCGCCGAAGGGTAGAAGCACGACTGGGCAAAAATAAACAGACATTTTTGGGCCGGGCCATACAGCCCGGAAATCCCAGTTATAAAAACTGACCATGTGTCACATGTTGCCCTTACTGGGAGGGACAGCTAAATAATGTAGCGCCAATAGTGCTTCTATTGAGACTGTCAGCACCATGCCTTCGGGTAGAGGGCGCTCTCCACTTCCGAGCAGAGAGCAATAACCCAGTCGTGGTTCCGCCTAAGGGTAGAAGCACGACTGGGCAAAAATAGACATTTTTGGGCCGGGCCATATAGCCCGGAAATCCCAGTTATAAAAAACTGACCATGTGTCACATGTTGCCCTTACTGGCAGGGACAGCTTAATAATGTAGCACAAATAGTGCTTCTATTGACACTGTCAACACTCTGCCTTCGGGTAGATGGCGCTCTCTGCTTCCGAGCAGAGACCAATAACCCAGTCGTGGTTCCGCCGAATGGTAGAAGCACCACTGGACAAAAATAGAGAGTCATTTTTGGGCCGGGCCATATAGCCCGGAAACCCCAGTTATAATTGACCATGTGTCACATGTTGACCTTACTGGGAGGGACAGCTAAATAATGTAGCACCAATAGTGCTTCTATTGACACTGTCAACTCTCTGACTTTGGGTAGATGGCGCTCTCTGCTTCGGAGCAGAAAGCATTAACCCAGTCGTGGTTCCACCGAAGGGTAGAATCACGACCGGGGAAGAATAGACTGGTATTTTTTGGCCGGTCCATACAGCCCGGAAAACCCACTTATAACTGTCCATGTGTCACATGTTGCCCTTAGTGGGAGTTACAACTAAATAATGTAGCATCAGAAATGCTACTATTGACACTGTCAGCTTTCTGCCTTCGGGCGGAGAGCGCTAACCCAGTCGTTCCGAAGGGTAGGATCATGACTGGGGAAAAATAGGCAGATATTTTTGTCCCGGGCTATACGACCCGAAAGACCCACATTAAAACGACTTTGTGTCACATTTCGCCTTAAGTGGGAAGGCAACTAAATACCGTAACACCAGTGGTGTTGCCTTTGTCACTGTCAGCTCTTCGTCTTCGGACAGAGAGCACTAACCCAGTCGTGGCTCCGCCGAAGGGTAGAGTCACGGCTGAAGAAGAATAGAGATATATTTTTGGCCGGGTTATATGGCCCGGAAGACCCACATTAAAAATGCCGTGCCACATTTTGCCTTAAGTGGGAAAGCGACTAAATATTGTAGCACCGGTTGTGCTCAGCCGCGTACGACTACCAATATTGGACGCCACTGAATAGTATGTTCCGCTTACTCTTACGCTATTCTTTGTACCATTTCTGTTTAATATATATTTCTTTACCTCTAACCCGTGTTCCGTGTTTTTTCTTCCGTGGCCCCCACTTTGGGTCCACATCAAATAGCTATTCAACGAGTGTAGAATTCGGAGTATTTTTTAGATAATATGTATATATTTGGTTATGTAAATAGATAACACTATTTACATCGAGCCCTCCACCTGGATCAATTTCAAGGTTACTAAAAATAATAGGATCTGTTTTTTGGATTTTACATATATGCTCTTCGTTTTTTTAGATTATATATATATATATATATATATATATATATATAATTTATTCATACATGTCAATTAAGTGCCATACGCGATATACGCTTGAGTGCTCAAGTCATGAAACAGACATGACTGACTGGGCAGAAGATTTTTCCGCAGTAGGGTTCCATTACTTTCTCACGTAGACTGGTTACCGATCAAGGCTATTGAACTCTTTTATTTGATCCATAGCTTGAGGAAAGGGTATTTGCGCGTAAGTGAATGCAACAAGTTCAACTGGAATTCGAAATCAGCTCTCCGATTTCTCGGTCTGAGCCGATATCCACCGCACCACAACGCACATGCTCGCATACACACGTATTATATATAATTTTATGCTTGCATATTATACATACATACATACATACATACATACATACATATTAACTAAATGATCTTAGCAATCGACATATTTAAATTATTTGTTTGAATATTATTTTTAATTGATACTCTTGTTTTTAAACAAATAGCAATAAATATATAATTATACTGTTTGATTAAAAACAGAATATCTGTTCAAATACGAGTATCAATTAAAAATAATATTCAAACAAATAAATTAAATATGTCGGTTGTTAAAACCATGTCGTTAATCTTCGGGACTTTCTGTAAAATTGCATGTTTACATTTGTTGACATTTCGATACAGTTTCATAGTAGAGATGGTAATTTACGTAGATTCGGAAATTGTGTTATATAAGGCTTGATTTAATTTGGATTAGACTGTGGAATCATTTGTCGTCAAGTGGTCTAAGACGAACCAGATCAATTGATGGTTTTCCCTATGTTTTTAGAGGTTGCAGGTTCAAATCCTGCCGAATGACACACATTTTCGTTACAAAATTTCTCGTAAATAATCAGGCCGATAGAAATAGATATATAAATATGCTCTTTGATTAAAAATAAAATATCTACTCGAATATAGCCACAAGTAGGGTTAAATAGGGATTTAAGTGTTTTGAATCTTTTTAAATATTTCAATAGTTAAATATTTTTTAGATACAATTAAAAAGTTTTCTCTAAAACAAAATTTATAATTATTATTAAAGATAGGTTTACGTTTACAAATATTTTTTTAAAATCTGTCGCTTTCTGCGTCACGTGATGTAAACAATCTCTCCATGAACGCTCTCCGGAAATACGTTTCTAATTTAAATTTTAAAATCATTTTTTTCTGATGAAGAGCCGAGGACGGTCTGAAATATCAAATATAATAATAGAAATAAACAAATACTGTCAAAATATACATTTTTAAACTTACAACATTTTAGTAGTTTTCCCTATGGATAACATTGACATTATATATATATATATATATATCACTAACTATACATATAAAGTACATGTTAATATAAATTCATATATGTGTGTGTCGATATATATATATATATATATATATATATATATATAAGAATAAATGCCGGAAGCCGTGAACGTTTTGTTTAAAGTGTAGTTTTATTGTTGCTATTATTATAAGTATTTGTATGATATTTTCAGTGACCATAATGGTATTTATGTTGCTACACGTGTTTCGAGTCCAAAGTTGACTCTTTTAAAGCGAAGAAACTTGTGATTTCACATGTCGAGATCCGTTTGTTTTTAAGAAATGTAGACGTTTACGTTTACACCAGTAGGCGTTTACGCTGTCGTCAGCGTAAAAGCCTACTGGTGATTTGATCACAACAGGGAGATCGTTGATAAAAAATCAGAAAGAACATCGGTCCTAGGATAAATCCCTGGGAGACACCCGCGTGTGTGTGATAGAATCTGGAGGCAATCCCGTTCAAAACATCCTTCGTTATGCGGTTTGATAGAAATAATTGCGTCAAATCAAACCAGCAATCAGTGAGACCATAGCCTTGTAGCTTCTGCTGAAGGCCAGCGTAACAGACTCTATCAAATGCTTTGGAGATCCAAGTCAACAGATCGAGTTTTGCCATGCTGATCGAGTTCGTGGTATATGTACTCGGTGATGGTAGTTAGTATATCAGCAGTAGACCTCGTGACTTCAGTCATACTGCTTGTCGGAGAATATATATATATATATATATATATATATATATATATACACGTGAAAAGATCACAAGATCGCCAAGACCTACCGCGGTTTTGCACAACAGCTCGTCAGGGCAAAGGCAGACCAAGGATTAATCAAATAAATAGACACACCGAGCAAACTAGATACGTACAGAGTCGGTCTTGTTATTATATATATATATATATATATATATATATATCAGAATTTACACTAAGAGTCTCATAGTAATTAAATAATATAACGCTCGCTCAAACATAAAGTCTTTCGAAATGACAAAATAAAAGGATTTTTCCAGGGCAAATTGAGTTCAACACAGAATCTTCCGATTCAAGATTCTCTTCTCCTTTAGGCATTAACTAATTTAAAGAAATATAATCAATGCTACACATTTGTGTGAATTTGTGAAAGATTTTGCTGAAGATGTTAATTTCATATTATACAAAAAATAAAGTAACATATATAAAAACAGTAAAGTAGGTGCTGTTTAGACGTTTTTCGTGTTACGACTTGTGAATAAGTTTAAAAAGGTGAAAAAAAAGTTAACATATTAAAAAACTTCACACTACTAAAAATATAAGCTCTTATGTTGGTTGTAACAACCGAAACATTATAATGTTGGCTACCCCAAAATAAATCCATATCTTCTCGTTTCGCAAATATTTATTTTATTTTTTATCTCACATTGTTAGAATTTATTTTCCATTTCCTTAAAAATACATACATATATATATATAGATATGTAAACAGAAGAATTATCACAGCAATCTTCAAGTAGTTTATATTTTATAATGGCTTATTTACGATTTGAATTATATTTAATAGAGTTTCTTTTATTAAATTTGCTATACTTTTTAACCTCCTTATCTATCTATCTATCTATCTATCTATCTATCTATCTATCTATCTA
This sequence comes from Ascarosepion bandense, assembly GCA_037127315.1. Lineage (NCBI taxonomy): Eukaryota > Metazoa > Mollusca > Cephalopoda > Sepiida > Sepiidae > Ascarosepion > Ascarosepion bandense. Next base: position 606,916 of record JBBBDQ010001299.1, read on the forward strand.
TCTATCTATCTATCTAAAAGGCAATCTGTGTGTCTGTGTGTGACTGTAATCTATGCACGCGTACATTTTTTAAGCTACACCATTCAAACTTTCTATGAACACATATCTACAGCGAAGCCAGGTCGACACATAATTTTGAGTTTAAGCTAAGCAATTTTACCTTTTGCACATTTTTGCCAACGAGCCGATTGTTTACATTTGCTCCGTAAAACATCTAAGAACTAAGATGGTTGCAAGATTACGTCACAGAAATCAAATCACACATGTTAAACGCGGCTAAAAAGAAAATGAGCCTTTATATTTAATTTTTAATCCGACGTTTTAAAAATTCATTTGATCAACAAAAAATGTGAATATTTTTCTCCGTAATTTTGAAACAAAAGAAATATTTAAAAAAAAAGAAGTTTTTTTCAAACAAAAACAAAATATGTAATTTTTCAGATTTAATATTTCATACTTCAGAAAATAAAATTAAAAGAAATAAAGCTTTTTTTTCGCTAAATATTTCATCCAGGAAATCAACTCGTGTCACTCGTGTGACATTAATGTAACGTTTTCCTCTAAAATTAAATGTCTATATTTTTAAAAATTCTTCGAAAATTTCTTAAATTCATTTAGTCAACAAAAAACTTAAGCATTTTACCTCGTAATTTTGTAACTATTAATTATTTAAGTCTCTTCTTTTTTTTCAGATTTAATATTTCATACTTCAGAAAATAAAATTAAAAAATGATAAAGCTTTTTTTTCGCTAAATATTTCATGCATGAAATCAACTGTTTGTAATTCGTGTGGCATTAATGTAACTTTTTCCTCTAAAATTAAATCTCTACATTTTTAAATATTCTTCGAAAATTTCTGAAATTCATTTAGTCAACAAGAAATGTAAATATTTTCCCCCGTAATTTTGAAACAAAAATAAACACAATGTTGTTCTATGTCACACAAAACATCAACTCACGTTTACGCAAAACAAAAGAAAATAGATTTTTTAATGGACTTTTTGAATAATTTTTAAACAACAATTTTTGACATAATTATTTTTTAAATAACTGAGTTTTAAAGTGAGGCGGCGACTACAAGCGCTCGGAAATCGCAACACGCTGCATTAATCATCTAATTAAAAAATGTTCTGAGTTGCACGGGCAACGCCGGGATTGGATGCTAGTATATATATATATATATATATATATATGTGTGTGTGTGTGTGTGTGTGTGTGTGTGTGTGTGTGTGTGTTCATTGTGTGTGTAACATTTTTAAAAATGTAGGTTCTGTATCAACTAAAATATATAAGGAGAAAACAAATGATAAAAATGAGATGTAAGCTCGATATGTAGCAGTCACTCAGTTAAGTGTCATACGGGATAAATGCTTGGGCGATCATGTCTCGAAAGAAACATGACTGACTGGGCAGAATATTATCCAGCAGTCTGTTGCCATTGCTTTTTGCGATAGACTGGTTGCCGACTAAGGCTATAAAACCCAATCTGTTGTATTGCTTAACCCGTAACTGGAGGGAAGGGACGTATTATGCCATTCCCAAAGGTATTTGCGCGTCAGTAAATGCAACGGATTTCAAGTAGAATCCGAAATTGGTACCCCGATTTCTCGTTCCGGGTCGATATCCACTGCACCACAACGCACATCGAGAATACAACATATAGAAAAAATATAATTGAAAATAACAATTTATGTGTGTGTGTGTGTGTGTGTGTGTGTGTGTGTGTGTGTGTGTGTGTGTGTGTGTGTGTGGAAAGTAGGGCTAAAGAAAGAAAGAGAAAAACGAGAGAAGAATGTGTTAGCCCTAACAAAAGAAATTGGGAGATGTGAAAAATAAAAAAAAGGAGTGAGTGATAAACTGAAAAAACTGAAAGTAAAAAGAAGGAAAAGGAAAAAATAAAAAGAGGAAAATATAAAAAAGATGACGAGCCAATGAAGAAAGTATAAGCTAGGCTATGAAAAAAAAAAGAAAAGGAGAAAAAAGAGAAAAATAAAAAAGAAAGAGGGCGGAAAAGGAAAGAATGAAAGCAAATAAAAAAAGAAAAAGAAAAAGAAAGAAAAAAGAAAGAAAAAGGAGAAAATTAAAGAAAAAAGAAAAGAGGAAGATAAAGGAAAAGATGAAGAAAAAAAGAAAAAGAGAAAACAAGAAAGAGCGAACGTGAAACAGTAACAGAAGAATAACTGAAATTCTGAAAAGAGCGAAGAGAAGAGAAAGAAAGAAAGAAAGAAAGAAAGAAAGAAAGAAAGAAAGAAAGAAAGAAGTACCGGGAAGAAAGAAAGAAAGAAATACGGGAAAGAAAGAAAGAGGGAGGAAGATAAAGGAAAGGAAAGAAAAAACGAACGTGAAAGGGTAACAGAAGAACAACTGAAATGCTGAAAAGAGCGAAAAGAAAGAAAGAAAGAAAGAAGTACCGGGAAGAAAGAAAGAAAGAAAGAAAGAAATACGGGAAAGAAAGAAAGAGGGAGGAAGATAAAGGAAAGAAAAAGCGAACGTGAAAGGGTAACAGAAGAACAACTGAAATGCTGAATGGACAGAACCAAAAGCGGACGAAAAAGAATTTCAAAACAACTGGAAAAGAAAGGATTGACAAAATGAGGGGAAAAAAATAAGCAGATTCAGATAAAGTATATGTCAAATAGAAGAGAAACGGATGAATAAACTCAAGTGAACAACAAACAAGTGCAAGAGAAGTAGGAATGGGAATGAAGAATTATTTAATCGAACAGTAAATGTGTTGGAAATGGCAAAAAAAAGGTCAATAGAAAAGTAAGAAAGTCAGAATTATAAACGGGAGTGTAAAAGAGGGCAAGAGAAAAAGTTTAGCAAAATAGCTCATGAAAGAAGGAAAGAAAAAAAGAAAGAAAGAAAGAAAGAGTCATAGTGTTATATGAAAATAAAGAGAGGGAGAGAAAAAAAGAGATATTGAAAAAGAAAGTGATAGAAAAAAGAAATCTATATCCCCCGATAAAAGAAAACTTTCATTAATTGTTCCAATGTTCCATTCCGAAATAACAACTGTGTCGCAGTCTATAATGCTGCGAACAACCAGTCTTTTATGTATTTTCTTCTTTAATTTTCTTTCTTTCCACTGAATTGGACCTTTTCTCGCATATAATTGGAACGGCGCTCTCGCCCATAGTCGGCTACTTTCGGGATTTTTACGAACAGACGACATAACTGAAATTTGCCACAAATTCTCTAAATGACCAACCAACCATTCTCAAATTGGCTCCTATCCACTTCTCTCAGAGATTTTTCAATTGAGCAATCGATTTCATTCATTATTACAAATCATTTCTTTCTTCTTGGTTCTATTCTTTGTGTTGCTGTTGGTGGTGGTGGCGGTGGCGGTGTGTGTGTGTGTGTGTGTGTGTGTGTGTGTGTTTGTTGAAGGTTAACAATAAAACTTCTTTCACAAGAATTATAACATTTAATTCCTTCTCTGTTGTCTTTCTCTCCTAACGCATTTTATGATTACTGTTATTCCTTCATATGATTCATACATTTTCACTCTTAACATTTTCTTCTGTTTTACTTTATTTTCGATTTTCTTTTTTCTTTATTTTTTCATTCTTTCGTTTTCCTATTTTTTTCTTCTATATTTCTTTCTTTTTTGTTCCTTCTCCTCATTTTTCGTTTTTTCGTGTTACATTTCTTTCTTTCTTTCTTTCTTTCTTCCCGGTATTTCTTTCTTTCCGTTATTTCTTTCTTTCTTTCTTTCTTTCTTACTTTCTTTCTTTCTTTCTTCTATATTTCATTCCTTTTTGTTCTTTCTTCTCATTTTTTCGTTTTTTCGTGTTACATGTATTTCTTTCTTTCTTCTTTCTTTCTTTCTCTCTTTCTTTCTTTATTTCTTTCTTCTTGGTATTTCTTTCTTTCTTTCTTTCTTTTTTCTTTCTTTCTTTCTCGTATTTCTTTTTCTTTTCCTCGCTTTTTTCAGCATTTCAGTTGTTCTGTGACAGTTTAACGTTTGCTTTTTCTTGTTTTCTCTTTGCCTTTTTTTTCTTCATTCTTACCTTTATCTTCCTCTTTTCTTTTTCGTTAATTTTCGCCTTTTTCTTTGTTCTTTCTTTTTTCTTTTTCTTTCGCTTTTCTTTTTTTCTTGCTTTCATTCTTTCTTTTTTCGCTCTCTTTCTTATTTTTCTCTCTTTTCTCCTTTCTTACTTTCTTTCTTTTTTTCATAGCCTAGCTTATACTTTCTTATTTCATTGGCTCTTCATCTTTTTTACATTTTCCTCTTTTTATTTTTTATTTTTCTTTCTTTTCTTCTTTCAATTTTTTCAGTTTATCTTTCACTCCTAATCTTTTTATTTTTCACATCTCCCAATTTCTTTTGTTCATTTTTTCTTGCGTTTTTTCAATTTCATTTTTGTTAGCAGTTTTCTTTATGCAGTTTTTACTTTTTCATTTTCTTTCATTTAGTTATAGCATCTTTTATTTGTTTATTCACATGTATTTTTCATTTGTATTTTTCATTTGTCCATTCACTTGTATTTTTCATTTGTCCATTCACTTGTATTTTTCATTTGTATTTTTCATTTGTCCATTCACTTCTATTTTTCATTTGTATTTTTCATTTGTCCATTCACTTGTATTTTTCATTTGTCCATTCATTTTTATTTTTCATTTGTATTTTTCATTTGTCCATTCACTTCTATTTCTCATTTGTATTTTTCATTTGTCCATTCACTTCTATTTCTCATTTGTCCATTCACTTGTATTTTTAATTTGTCCATTCACTTGTATTTTTCATTTGTATTTTTCATTTGTCCATTCATTTTTATTTTTCATTTGTATTTTTCATTTGTCCATTCACTTCTATTTTTCATTTGTATTTTTCATTTGTCTATTCACTTCTATTTTTCATTTGTATTTTTCATTTGTCCATTCACTTCTATTTCTCATTTGTATTTTTCATTTGTCCATTCACTTGTATTTTTCATTTGTCCATTCACTTGTATTTTTCATTTGTCCATTCACTTGTATTTTTAATTTGTCCATTCACTTGTATTTTTCATTTGTATTTTTCATTTGTCCATTCATTTTTATTTTTCATTTGTATTTTTCATTTGTCCATTCACTTCTATTTTTCATTTGTATTTTTCATTTGTCTATTCACTTCTATTTTTCATTTGTATTTTTCATTTGTCCATTCACTTCTATTTCTCATTTGTATTTTTATTTGTCCATTCACTTGTATTTTTCATTTGTCCATTCACTTGTATTTTTCATTTGTCCATTCACTTGTATTTTTCATTTGTATTTTTCATTTCTCCATTCATTTTTATTTTTCGTTTGTATTTTTCATTTGTCCATTCACTTTTATTTTTCCTTACTTTCTTATAGTCATCTGCTTTCTTTTACTCTTTCTTTCTTTCTTTTTTTCTTTCTTTCTTTTTCAGTTATTCACATTTTTCTCAATAATATTCTACTTTTTTCTTTTCCCCATTTTCCTCAAATACCAGATTTTTTCTTTCATCTTAATCCAATCTAATTTCTTCTCAATTATTTCTACAGTAATTTTTACCTTTCCTAATTTTTTCTCATTTCTCATATTGTCTTTCTTGCCTTTTTTTCTTTAACATTTTCATTGCTTCTTTGTCCCGATTACTTCAATATTTTTAATTAATGGTCATTCTTTTGAAAGCCGCCGTAATTTCCTTCACCAATTCTCATTCTATATTTTCATCTTTTAATCATTTTCACTGCCTTCCTAGTTTCCTTCTTTCTTTCATTAACTCGTTCAAATTAACCATTCATCTCTCGGTCATTGCTTTTAAATTTAGTGAGGCTGAATTATTTTTTCCCTTTTGTGCAACAGTTCAGCTGCATAAAAGATGAAATCCGCCATTTTTTTCCCCTCGGAATAGCGGATTTGTCCAAAACGGTAGCGCCGAATATTAATTTGATTCGTTCGTTTCCGGTCATTCAACTGTGCAGACGAACTTACCATACGACTAAGTGTAATATTAATCAAAAGAAAAGAATCAGAATTAAATAGAATGAGAGAGTGATAGTGATTCTGTAAGATAAAAAGAAAATATATTGTTTAAAGAGTTGGCGACGGTATGGGTTGTATTTGGCGAAGAAGAGAAATTGCGAAGGAAGAAAAACTACGAAAGAAAAGACCGTTAGAAGCAGACGATAAAAAATAGCAGAATAATGAATGACAGAAAAAAAAAGAGAAATGATTTGTTAGTTATAAGAAAGGTTTGTACAATGTTGCTGTATGCTGCTGCCTACGTTACAACTTAGATCAGAGAGGCCATAAGTACTAAAAAAAAGAGTGGAATTGGAATTGCTTAAAAATTTTATCAGGAATCCAAAAGTAGAATTTTTTTCTTGAGGCGGCGGCCATTTTTAACAGTGATTTTGGATCGACGACTTTGGCTTTGAAATTAACACCAAAAAAATTCAACTCTACTTAGAATACGGGACCTCCTAAACAGAGTTCTACAAATAGGCGAGAAAAACCGACTAACCATTAAATACAAAAAACTGAAAGTATGATCATTAGCAAGATAAAAGCCAAAGATAAGGGTTAAGAATCAAACAAAGGAAGACGCAGAAGTACCAATATCTACGAAGTGTTTTAGCAGCGAATGCAAAATGTGACATCGAGATCCGAACACTACTAAATAAGAGAAATAAGAATTCCCAAATTGAAGCAAGATATGAGAAACGAAGAAATGTCGTTACAAAGAACCGAGTGCTGGATTGCTATGTGATATCCATCATCTTATAGGGCAGGGAATATTGGACAATTTCTCCACGGATGAGGAAGTAATTACCGACAGCAGAAATGTCAGTCAGTTAGTCAGGTAAGGGCTACACGTGATATACGCTTTGGGCGATCATGACTCGAAAGAGATATGACTGACTAGGCAGAAGATTATCCCGCAGTAGGTTGCCATAGCTTTCTGTGGTAGACTGGTTGCCGACTAAGGTTATATTAGGTTGTCCAAAAAGTTCGTAAACACTTGCAAAAAATTGAAATTTTACTTGCCAAGTAATCTAAGGTTACCAGAAAAAAACTAGCAAAAAATTGAAATTTTATTCGGCAAAACAACAAAAATCATTGCTCAAAATAAAGACCATCATTTTCCAAGCCTTTCTGCTATCGATCTGCAAGCTTTCGGATCTGGTCAAAGTACCATTCCGCCGGCTTCGAATCAAAGAGTTCTTGACATGCTTCCTTGACTTCATGACTGTAGGCTGGATGTGGCAGAACCTCGACGCCGTCCAGCTCTTCAAACTTGTCTTTAGACTTCCTGGCGGTGTGTGGCTTGGCATTGTCCTGCTGCATCAAAGAACGCTTTCGGTTAATCAGAGCCGGGTACTTTTGCTTCAACTTTTCGTAGACCTGCTCAAGTTGCTGATATTAAAGTTCAGCACTGATGGCACGACCATTCGGAAACAACTCAGAATGCACGATTCCTTCAAAGTTCCACCAAACGCACAACATGACTTTCTTGCCGAATCGATATTGTTTTGGAACCGACAGTGTCTCTTGCCCTTTCTGAACCCATCGCTTGTCTCGTTTGTGCTGGACCAGATTGACCCATTTCTCGTCGGATGTCACAATGCGCTTCCAAAAACGCCCGTCCGATGGATTGCTGAGCAATTGACGGCAAATTTCAACTCGTCTGTTGGATTGTGCTTTGGTGAGTTCGTGCGGATCTTGGCGAGGCTTTTTGTGAACAAAATCAAGTTGCTTCAAATGTCAGTGAATTGTCGATTTGCCAACTTTAACGGCCGTCCCAAACGAGGCTTATCTTCAAGACTCATGTCGCCAGAATCAAAACGCTTGTACCACTTTGAGATCGCCGCATATGCAATTGTTTCTTCTCCTTTGGCAGCACAAATCTCTTTTGCAGCTTTTCTGGTTGAAAGACCTCGCTTCCAGCAGTAACGAATCAAAACTCGCAACTCAATTTATCAATTTCCATCTGGAATACAAAGATGAAGATCACTATAACAATATAAACACAAAATTGCATAAAAATTCAATTTTTCGCAAGTGTTTACGAACTTTTGGGACAACCTAATAGAACACAATCTCTCCTGTCATTTGATTCATAGCTTGAGGGAGAAGATACATATTATATTATTAAGTGGTAATTAGAAGGGGGATCAGTTTATTACTTCATAGCAATAAAAAACAGACCCCCCACTTTATGTCCAGTAGAAGCTTTAATCATTTTTCCAACTATCATATTCAGTCAGTCAGTCAAGTGCCATACGTGAAAGAGACATGACTGACTGGGCAGAAGATCAGCATGCAGTAGATTGCCATTGCTTTCTGCAGTAGACTGGTTGCCAGCCAAGCCATAGAACCCAATCTGTCCTATTATTTAACCCATAACTGGAGGAAAGAGATGGATTAATACCTTTCCCATGGTTATTGATGCGTAAGTGAATGCAAGGAATTCAACTGGAATTCGAACTCGGCAACCCGATTTGTCATTCCGAGTCGATATACACTGCACTGCAACGCACATCTACAGAAGAATACTGAAACATCCATGGACGGAGCAAGCAACGAGACAGAAAGAAAATTTATACTCGGAATCAGGAAAAGACAGCTGCAATTCATTAAAGACATAATGAGGAAAGGGATCTTAGAAAACTTAACCTACACAATACATATTGAAAGCAAGAGATAAAGAAGAAGGCAGTGAACCAGTTACCTGGTGACCTTTGTGTATGGATGGTAAAACGCGGCAGGGGGCATAGCAAAAAGTGAAAAACTGCTAAGAGTTATATACGATAGCTATGGAGAGAATTTTGTGGATAGCAACTGGGAATGAGAAATCTGACAGCCGAGTTCGAATTCCAGTTGAATTCGTTGCATTCACTTACGCACAAATATTCTTGCAATGGTGGGAATCCGTCGCTTCTCCTTCCAGCTATGGGGTAAATAGCCGGACAAATAGGGTTCTATAGCCTTGGTTGTCAACCAGTCTAACGCAGAAAATAACAGCAACCTACTGCGTGAAATTCTTTTGCCCAATAGGTCATGTTTTTTCGAGACATGATCGCCCAATCGGGTATCATGTATGACATTTAACTGACTTACTATGGCAAGGCATGATCGTCTACGTTCTAAAGAGACATAGCAAATAGAAGTTCTCATACAGAAAATCTGCATATATTTTAGAGAAACATCACAATATATATATATATATATATATATATATATATTTTATAAGCGTTTCACCCCGAGCAAAGCATGTCACTGCCACTACTGCGCAGGGGGCTACATGGAGTGGAGAAAGGATGGTTAAATATAGGAAATGTCAGAGGGTGGGTGATAGGCGGGTAGGGATACCGAGAATGGTTAAATATAGGAAATGTCAGAGGGTGGGTGATAGGCGGGTAGGGATACCGAGAATGGTTAAATATAGGAAATGTCAGAGGGTGGGTGATAGGCTGGTAAGGATACCGAGAATGAGGGTTGGGTAAATGAGAGTGTTCTGAGAATAATTGGGAGTTAGTGTGATAGGAGGTGTCTATTGACCCTACATTTAAAGACCTGGATATTGAAGCTGTCGGGAAAGCAGACTTGTGGAAGGTAGTTCCACAGGCGGGAAACGCGAGAAAAGAAGCTGTTGGAGTAGAATTTACGGTTACATCTTATTTGTTTAACTGTAAACGGGTGGGACCTAGTTGCTAATCTAGTATCTCGTGTAAATTCGTGCTTAGGCGGCACCAGTGATCTAAGCTCATGAAAGTACTTGTAGAAGAGGCACAGGGAAGCCACATCACGCCTGTGAGAGAGTGGTTGCAGCCGGTCTGCCAAGTCAGTATCAACCACGTTACAGATTCTCCTTTGTATTTTGTCAAGAAGCCCAAGGAGAGCAGCAGGGGCACCCGACCAGATATGGCAGCAATATATATTTGCAAGAGTTGGGAATTCGAAATCTGACTGAAACGTTTATAGATAGCTAACAAATAAAGTTCAACATATTTTAACAATGCATATGTTTAGTTATTTGTATACTAGCAGTATAGCCCGGCGTTGCTCGGGTGTAATGAAAGCTTTAAAACTAATTCATGGTCCTGGAGCTCAGACTCTTTGGACGTTGTCACGAAAGACTAAAAAGCAATAGTTGTTTCCATTTAAAGCAAAACGTAGACTGAAAGGAAAATGAATGGATGTAAGTCAAATTTTGATTTCCTGCTATCAATATCAAATGAGATTTTTTCGTCGTTAACTGAATTTTGAAGGCTAAATACGTCCTCTGAGTAAATGGTATCATGGCTGAGACTAAGAACTACGATTATACCTACTTAAAGCCAAACCCGAAGCAAAAACTAAAATAAAAGGGCTGAAAAAATACAGACATAGAGGCAGATAAACAGACACACACATAAACATCTTGCCTTTTATATATATATATATATTATCGATTTTCTGCACTATTGTAAGAAATGCAACCTCGAAACTTCTGAATACCGTTTCTTATGTCTTTGTCTACGAGTGTATCAAATTGGATTAAAATCGGACAACTCCTTCTATAACCTGATTTTTTCGATTATCGATTTTCGATATTTATTATGGGTACTTCGGCACAAAACCTAGCTAAGAACACTCGCAGACGCTCATTGTACAACTGTGTTCATTTCCAAGAAAATCGGTTTTAGCCGTTTCGGAGTCTATAGGTAACACACACACACACACACACACACACACACACACACACACACACACACACACACACATACACACAGAGACAATGTTCCATTTATAAATAAGTTTAGATTTAGATATTGGCAAGACGTTTATTTTGAATGTTGGCCAATTTCTCTATGGATGACAAGGAAAAGGAAAACATAGAAGCAGCAGAAATGTGGTGCTACAAAAGGATCCTAAGAATTCTATGGACGGAGGATATCTTAACAAGAAACAGAAATATATATAAATATATATATATATATATATATATATATATAGGTCTGTACAAAATCTCACTTGACAATTGTGATACAACGAAAGCTTTGTGCTTAATCAATGATATGAAATTATGATGTGGCGAGACTAACAGAGACATCGTTGTATATAAAGTTCTAAATTAAGGGAAAGATATTTTTAGCATATTTTGTCATGTTAATAAAAGAAAACTACAGCTACGTGTAATTATTTGCACCTATTGGTAAAACATTAATTTTGAGAGTAAACATTTTCGAACTCTTTGGAATAGGCTGGCAAGGCACCAAGCAAAAATATTTTTGTCCTGGATTAGCTGACAATGTATCTCAAAAGTATATGTAACACATTGACAGTTTTTGTTCTATACCGAAAATTTAAGTTTTCCAAACTTTTTAAAAAATCTACTTCAACATATTTTTACAAGATGGTGATGTTGTCTACCACTGCTGTCAAGTATTCATTTTGGTATTTAAGAATAACAGTAAGGAGATGAATGTTGGACAATTTCTCTATGGAATAGAAGAAAAACAACTAGAACCAGCAAAAATATTGTGCTACAGAAGGATACTAAGAATTCCATGGACAGGGTAAGTCTTAACGAGAAAATCTTAAAGGAAATGGAAACAGAATGAACACTTATACTCAGAAACATGAAAAGACAGCTGGAATTAATTGAAGACATAACGAGGAAAAAGAGCATTGAAAAATTAACTCACACGATGCATGTTGAAAGCAAGGAGATAGGGGAGGGCTGTGAAGGACTCTAGTTAGAGTGTACGCTCTCGGGTACCTCACATTAAACTGAAACTAGTAGAGACATCATTGTATAAATTTCTAAATTAAGGGAGAGACATTTTTAGCATAATTTATCATGTTAATAATAGAAAACTACAGCTACATGTAATCATTTGTACCTAGTGGCAAAACATTAATAATATCGGTATGTAATCTCCTAAGCTGACCAAGTATAGAAATGAACACAATATGGGAACAGTAAAACAGAGTGCTAGATAAAATCATTAGTGTCAAAAATTGCAATATGAGCTCTGGTATAAAATACTAGAGAAAACAATTAGCATCAAAAATACTAGAGAAAACCATTATCATCAAAAATACTAGAGAAAACCATTATCATAAAAATATTGCAATATAAACTCTAGTAAAAAAAATGGGTTATTGGACATTTGGTTTATAATTTCCCCAAAATGCAGTTGTTCTTGTTCTTAAGGACACATGGCCCAGTGGATATAGACCCATGGTTCCCAACCCCGGGGTAAATTACCCCAGTGGAAGAATGAGCCCATATATTGGGGGCAATGGATGTTTGGTTTGGGAACTTCAGGACAATATTGCTTTTGTGGGAAAATTGGAACTATGGACCAGACGTATTGGAAAGGGAATTTTTGCACAATGTTCTGCATTGGATGTCTTTCTTGATAAACTTAATTCTGAAGACATCTTCAACCACATGAAGACAGACATCAGTGATCACCTAAATGGCCTCTTGGTAAATTTGAATAATTCCAACAATGAATGGGTAAGAAATCCATATCTTGTGAGTGACGATATCATTCCTGATGAGGTCTATCCAGCAAAAGAAGAATTTCTCACACTCAGGATGAACAATGCATGAAAGCTTTTGTTTGAGACCAAGTCTGGTCTAGACATCTTTTGGATCTTTCGTCTGAAGGATATAACAACACTAGCCACTTATCTATGTGAACAAGCTTTTTCTATTGTCCTTGGAATGAAGACCAAGAAACGTAGCAGACTCAACGTGGCAAACGACGCCCGAATAGCCCTTTCAGTTACAAAGCCAATATTAAATAAACTGGCACAGGCAATACAAGCTCAACACTCACATTAAGAATCACGGCTAGGTTACGGCTACTATACCTCTGATTATTATAGATAGGTACTATTGTATTGAATAATTTCCATTAACTTTGTCTGCCTTTGATGTATGAAAATATAATTACTTTTTTCCTATATTATGGGCATGTGTTCATTGGGGTAATGGATAATAGTGAAATTGTATTTTGGGGTAATCGTAGCAAAAAGGTTGGGAACCTATGATACAGACGTTGGTTAGTTCCTGTGATTTGACCCAAAGTGTTGTGGATTCAATACCAGGCTACAGCAGTAGTAACTTGCGGGGTTAGAGGAAGATAACTCATGACTACCAGAAGAAACATTACTACGCAAGGGATGAGAATGATGTACTGCAATTGTGATTATAATAAAGAGTTCGGTTCGAAATTACTAGCACCTGAAGAGCGTACAACGGCCGAAACGTCGTACAAATGCAACAATGAGGACAATACTGTAAATACTACCTCATCTCAGAAATATAGACAAATACTAAATTTTTAAAAATAAGTTGGTAACGGTTAAAATCTTTCAGTAAAATATATATTTAAAAAGTAAATATCTATGTATTAGAAATATTGCAAAATTGTAGTTAAGTAATATATAGAAATAATAAAACATATCTAAATTATAATAGCAATATTATATTACCATATTATATCATTACCATATTATATCATTACCATATTACAATTAGGCACTATAAATAAAAATAAATAATAATAGGGAGAAAATATTAATAATAGGAAAACTAGGGAGCAAACATAATTTTAATTGATTAATTATGAAGTAAAACAGAATTTAGTGCTTATAGAAAGATATTACAATGTTATGAATATATGGAAGGATCTTTAAATTCTTTAATCATATCTATTGGCAGACATATTTTGGATTCATGGTTTATAGATTTGTAGAAAGATGCAGAACTAATGTAATATTTTAATCGTCTGTTTATAGTTACTAGTAATGATAACAATATGTTTTCTAAATACTTTCTCCGTAAAAGGTTATGCTCATTTTTAATGAAACTAGCCTTAAAAAATCAAACTTGTTCCCTACGTTGTTTCGATGTAATACAAGAGATTTGGAACGTATTTCTCTTTTGTGTTTGTAGATTCGCGCTTTTAGATTTCGTGATGTTTCCCCTATATATGCGTTATTGTATTGTAGAAAATTTATTTTGTAAATCCCCACATTTAAATTAGTGTTGGGTGTCATTCTTAATCTGCTAATAATAGTCTTTTTAACAATATTACCAAAAGTCTTTTTAATAATTACCAATAGTCTTTTTAATATCACCAAAAGATTTTTTCCTTATCAGATAATATCAACAATACCTTTTTTTAATCTGATGATATTACTAATAGACTTGGAGATGTTTGGTGTCATTTTCAATCGGATATTATCATGAATAGTCTTGGAGGCTTAAAAAAAATCATTCGTCTTGAAAAATCTCTGAAGACGCTTTTTACCTCTTCTTTACTTATTCTATACATCTTGTTGGATTTCAATCCATATATTCAACTAATATATATATATATATATATATATATATACCCGAGTGAATAAGGAACCATGAAAAATCTACAACGTCCAAAACAGTAATTTAAACAGTGCTCGATATATAATATAGTGCTGCGAATATTTATTATAAATTATGTTTTAGAACATGTACAATTTTTTTTTAATATATAAAAAAAAATGTAATTGTTCTAAAATATAATTTATAATTTATAAGATAGATAGATACTTCTTCCCCCCATTAGGAAGTGGATGCGACACAAGGTCAAGTTTTAATGTGGGGAACCCGAACGTGTACAAGCACAAAATTGCCGAGTCCTCCCAACCGGTCTACTACTTTGGTGTAATGGTGTGGCGCTGCCTCAAGACACTATTCCCCGGATTGGGTTATCTCACAGTATAATTTTTCTCATTTGCATGCCTGTCCTCGTACAGAGATACAACTGAACCGCACTCTGTTTTCGAGGACACAAACACATGTGAGATGATGATTTGGATCCTTACCGGCCACAAAAAGCCATTGTTCGCTCCGGTGCTAGGAATTTCGAACCGGACCCTTTATTACAATCACTGGGGTATATGAACTCCATTCCTTGCGTAGTAGTACCTCTTCTCGTATTCATGAGTTATCTTTCCCTAACCCTGTCCTTGAGGACACATGGCCCAGTGGATATAGTTTTGGTAAGTTTCTGTGACTTTACCCAAAGAGTTGTGAGTTCAATACCAGGCTACAGCAGTAGTGAACATGAACCTTACAGGGCTAGAGGGAGATAACTCATGACTACCAGAAGAGGCATTACTACGCAAGAAATGGAGTACATATACTCCAGCGATTGTAATAAAGGGTTCGGTTCGAAATTCCTAGCACCTGAAGAAGGCCGGAGAACGCAACGTCGTAAAAATGGCAACAAAGATGAGGACAATAGTCCGAATAATGTAAATACTATAAATATTACCTCATCTTAGAAATATACAGACAGAAATCTCTTTTATTGCTTTGAATTTAGAACGCAATTGTGACTTTTATTTTTTGTAAGTTATTGATGCCCACGCATTTTTAGAAAAATAAATGTCTTGCTTGCGGGACACAATGCCAAATGTAAATGAGCCGAACCTAGGAAACTGTGTGTGCTCCGAGAACCTGCCGCGTATAAAACCTGCAACTGACAATTCCTTAACGAACAACGTCGGTAAGTTTATCCAAGTAATGACTATGTCACTGGCAGAATTCTTTGGAACGAATGCAAACTAATCGTGCGTTTTCAAAGTAACCCTTCCAAATATATTATCTCGGTAACTGCCAACAAGCCATACAGGGTTCGATATCTACATTAAACTCTATTCAAGTATTTGTGTAATACATTTTCTAAACCCTCGAAAGTTTTCAGAGTTTTGTCTTTTTTAATGATTTCACTTCAAGTAAGGCAATAAAGTCACTAAGATGCAATGTTTTACTAAGAGTGGCAGGATATGAGAAAAACACTATTAAGGATAGAGAACGATAAAAAGAAACATAAATTAAAAGATAACTCTTGATATTGCATTTAAATTTGTGAAGACAAATATTGACTGGAAAGCAAAATGTCCGAAGAGAGTTCTACAAGCGAGAAATAGGATAGAAGAAACTGTTAGCATAGAATTTACGGTTCTCTTCTTCTTCTTCTTCTTCTTCTTCTTCTTCTTCTTCTTCTTCTACGCACCGTGATCTTTCAAGACGTAGGCGATCATCGCCTTCTACACCCCACTAAGTCTAGTGGATTTTAGCACGCTTTTTCTATTACTCACCTAATCCCCGCTCTACCATCCACTTGCTCAAGCCTGTTAAGTACGTCAAGCGTTACTTTCTCCTGTCTCTTTTTCCCTTTATCTCTCATGTGAGTATCAGGTACTTCAAGTCTCTCTTCCTCATTACATATCCGAGAGGCTTACGGCCTATCACGTTGAATACACCGGTTTTCGCTCGATCACCGAAGTTAAGCAACGTTGAGCCTTCTATTACGGAGAGAGAAAAATAAAAGAATAAGATTCTAAGAAAACAGAAGATAATGATTAACATTACATTTACATTTTTGAAAATTAAAGTTGATAGGAAAGCAAGGAGCCAGAAGAGAGTTCCATGAATGAGAAATGCAATAGAAGAAAGTTACTTACGGTTGCGTCTATTTTAATTGTAAATGGATGAGCCGTCAATTAAGTAGAGTCCTACATTCATAAAGTTTAGGTACCATAGATTTGAGTTTGTTTAAGTTTTGTTTAACAGCATATCAACCTCTGTGGGTTATTTAATGACGAAAAGGTAGAGTTTTCAAGTATTTTTAATGTTTGGTTATAGTCAGAAGTCTATCAGAAGTTGATTTAGTCAGATTTTAATGATTTTTTTTGTTTTTATTCTTTTTTATTTTAGAAAACTGAAAATGTCTTGTTTGTATTCAAAAATATTTTGCTGAGAATAATTTTTTTCCTTCAAAAAAGTGTTATGGTAATATTTTTTCTTTAAAATGCATATTTTCTATAAAAGTATATTTTTATGTATATATTTCTATAAAAGTGTATTTTTATTCTTACATAGTGTTTTGACCCCAATTTGTGGGGGTGGTTAAATATTTACCCATAGCTGGGACCCTAACAGGTGCTACCACTCCAGGTCAGAGTGGACCTGGGAACAACAACAATTAACAGGTGGTTCCATGCTTCTCACAACCTCCCAATCAGAGGCCTTGCTGCCAGATGCAGTTTACCGTCATGCCTAGGAACAGGTACCAAAAAGGAAGGTTTATTAGGACAATTACAACGCACACCCCATCCTGTTGAGTATGTTATGCGTTACTTTCCCCTGTTTCTCTTTCCTCGATCTGAACTGTGAGTCTCAGATTCTCGATACTCTCCTTCCTCATTACATGTCTTAAGATCTTCAGCTGTCTTTTCCTGATGTTAAGTATTTTTTTTTATAATCGTTTAGACCCAAGCAAGGCATTTTACTGCCACTGTTGTGCAGGGGGTTCCATAGGAGGAATGTTATGAGGAGTGAGAAGTTGCAGGAGGTGTCAGGAAGAGAAGGAAGTGATTACTGATGAGAGTGGGGTGGACGAGGAGGAATGTTATGAGGAGTGAGAGGTTGAAGGGGGTGTCAAGAAGAGAGTAGGAGAGGGAAGAGAGTACTGATGAGAGTGGAGTGGATGTAGAAAAGTATGAGAGAGAGAGGTTGTAAGTTAGTGAGACGGGAGATGACTATTGATTTTACATTTAAAATCTTGGAGATTGTAACTGTCAGGAAAGCAAGTATGCGGAAGAGAATTCCACAGGCGGTACGTTCGAGAAAAGAAGCTGCTGGAGTAGAATTTGCATTTACATTTTATTGGCTTCACAGTAAAAGGGTGGGACCTAGTTGCTAATCTTGTGGCTCGAGGAAAGTTGTATATCCCCCTATATACAAATTTCCTCGAGTTACCAGTGAGCTAAGTTCATCGGAGTAGAAGCCATGAAAGTATTTGTAGAAGAGACACAGTGAAGCCACACTGCGTCAGTGAGAAAGCGACTGTATCCTAGCTGCCAAGTGGGGATCGATCACATTATAGATTATCCGTTGGATTCGGTCGAGGACACCTAAGTGGATAGCAGGAACACCTGAGCAGATATGGCAGCAATACTCAATATTTTCTTTTCATGTTTATCCTCACAAAAACCTCATCGTTGCTCGCATGTTCGGTCATTGGTATCCTCAGCATCCTTACAGTTACTGTTTCGATTGTATGTGACATTGTGACAACGTTACTGTAAAATTGTAATCACGCATTTTGCTGGTCCAAACCTTACAGCTCTTTCTCAGATTGTCAGGTTATGGCAACGTTTGGAATTATAGCAGAAGCATTAAGCACTAGCCAATTATAAAATAAAATACTTTTTCTTCACTTAACAATACGCAGAGAATCTTTATTTTAATCATTTTACCGTAAGAAGGGAATAAAGCCACCATGGTGTAAGAAGCTGCTGAGTGTTAGAGTATACGATTGAAAACTACTAATATGGAGAGAGGACAATAAAAGAATAAGATTCTAAGAAAACAGAAGATAATGATTAACATTATATTTACATTTTTTAAGATTAAAGTTGATGTGAAAGCAAGGAGCCAGAAGAGAGTTCCATAAACGAGAAATGCGATATAAGAAATTGTTAGGATAGGATTTCTATTTTATTTGTAAAAGGAATGTGCACTGTGGGAAGATGAAGGAACCAGAACAGTGATCACTCGAAACACCTGCGTAATCCCCATTAAACCCATTCAACTCTTTATGAATCCTCTCCCACTGATATCAAATTGAGACCTAAACACTGTGAAATATTCGCAATAGAACTATATTGACGTACCTACTATTGAGTAGCTTGCATTAATGCAAGATATTCCATAGTAGGTACGTCATTTTGGATGGCATATCGATATAAATAATTTGCCGTCTTTTGTGACGGCACGGACCCACTCATTTTGATATATTAAAGAACGTTAGCGGCGTATCAAGGAAAGAACGCTTGAACGTGGTGTAATGGTTAACAGGTTTTTCTTGCTATAATACTTTTATAACAATTACGAATTATTAGTGAGTTCGTCAGTGAGTGCTCAATACTTTCGGCCTTATGCCATAATTTACGCTTAGAATATCATAAGCCATTTTGGCACGGAGTCATGATTTGTAAGCTTTTCTCGCTAGATCAGTTACGACTGAATATGTTCAGTATTTACTTAGTGCTCCACAGTTTTGACCTTGTGCCACACCTAAGTTAACGTTCAGAAAATCAAAAGGGCATTTAGAGGTGGTGTAATTAATGCAAGGTTGCCTCTCTAAATCTAAGTTGTGAGTTCTTATCTCACTGAGTGCTCTACATATTCGGCCTTGTGTCACATCTACTGTACGCTTAGAAAATCACTTCTGGCCACTTCGAAGTGGTGTAATAGCAAGTTTACCATGCTAAATCATTTATGAATGAATAACAATTTTGATCCTCAGAGGAAGTCCCATATTTTCGGCTTTTGTCACGTCTAAGCTTAGTCAGTTAAACGATGTACGTGATACACACTTGTGTAATTATGTCTCGAAAGAGACATGACTGACTGGCAGAATATTTTCCTGCAGTAAATTGCCATTATTTTCTGCTGTATACTGGTTGCTAACCAAGGCTATAGGATCCAATCTGTCCTGCTATTTAACCAATAATTGGAGGGGAAAGCGGTTGATTAATACCTTTCTTAATGGTATTTGCACGTAGGCGAATCTAAGGAAGTTGATTGCAATTCGAACTCGGCTCTCCGACTTCTCGTTCCAATCCGCTTCGAAAACCACCAAAAATTTAATTTGGATTTCTTGCTCTCTCTTCTCTCTCTTCTCGATTTTTTTGCAATCAATTTGCTTTCGGCAATATGATGAGAGGTTCCAATAGCACACCTCTGAGATCGAAACGAGGTATAAAATCCTGTTTAACCTAACAAGACGAGTCATTTACTCTGGTTCCTACGATGTGGAAATCAGCCCAACGCGCAAGAGCATGGACAAATAACTAAGACATTTATCTAGATATCAGACGAAGTAATTTTTAGTTTGCAAGCTATGTCTCATAGTTAACTCAATTTTCCTTGAGCATGAATACATTATTTACGTATAGACTTTTTGTCTTGAACATAAACATCCAGTAGGCAGTAATGATGTAATCTTTATAACATTATTTTGAATAAAAAATAAACTATTCGCTTATCTCAAAATTTGGATTAGGAGTTACTGTACTCGATTCCGTCTTATACAGGATAATTTGTCTAGGGAGAAGATTTGTTTTTTGCCCAGTGTTATCTAGATAATCTATATTATTATGCAGTAATGAATTTTGTTTGCTATAATAATCACTCAGCTATATTTTGAACGTTATGAAAGCGGTACAGACGGGCGTCTCAACCATATAAAATGACGGGTTAATGTCTTTAGCCTAAGACACGTTATCAAATTTTTATTTTAAAAGTTTTAAACTATTCAGACAAATTAAACTACTCATCATCATCAATTATTCAGTTTCAGCTGCTATAGTCACTACTCTCCTCAATCTCACAACATGTTAATATTCACGGCAGAATAGTACAACGGTTTGACAGATCCTTTTGCGTGTGGTATGTTGTGGATTACTGGCGAGGAACCGCACAAAATAATGAACAACAAAAACAGATATTGAGATAGAAAGTAGGTTATATTGAACGTAATATACAAACTTGAACGCCGGTTAATAAATCCAGGAATACTATTAGTAAGAAATAAATATATACAAGTCTTAAACTGAAGTCGTTGGAAACAGTATATCCGTATATATTATTCTAGCTAAGTGGAACTCAGAGCTAGTCTGACTTCTGATGCGGTAGTCTCTGGGTAACTTCGGTATCTCTCGGTAACTTACGTATCTGTTCCGGTACTCTCCGATAACTCGCACGGATCTCTACGATTACTCTCTACTGCCAACTGCATCAGTATTTAGTCACCTTCCCACTTAAGGAGAGATGTGACACAAGCCTTCCCGGACATATAGCCAGGCCAAAAATATCTTTCTATCCTTTCCCCAGTCATGATTCTACCCTTCGGCGGAACCACGACTGGGTTAGTGCTCTCTGCTCGAAAGCAGAGAGTGCTCTCCTCCCGAAGGCAGAGTGCGCTCTCCACCTGAAAGCAGAGAGCTGACGGTGTCATATTAGCAGAGGCAAATGCCGACTGCAACGGCATTTACCCAACTTCCCACGTAAGGCGAAATGTGACACAAGGTCTTTTTAATTAGGGTCTTACCGGCCATATAACCAGGCCAAAATTATCTGTCTATCTTTCCCCAGTAGTAATTCCCTCCGTCGGCGGAACCACGACTGGGTTAGTGCTCTCTGCTTTCGAGCAGAGAGCGTTCTCCACCCGAAGGTAGAAAGCTGACAGTGTCATAGTAGCAAAGGCAAATACTGACTGCAACGACTGTTCTCTCTATGGCAGGAGTATATGTACACTCAGTCGAGTCAATTACCAAATGCGAAAATCTATTTCTGAACAATAAGAAAAAGGATTGACTCCGTACTGAAAAAAAAAGACCAAAGCAAATTTCGCAAGTCAGTGTGTAATATTTTCTAGCCAATGAAATGGAAGCGATTTACAAAATTGGGAGAAAGTAACAAGCTAGTGTGAGAAATTTCTTTGATATAAACAGAGAAATTAAGTTGAATCTGTCAGATGGAAGCGGAAATCAGATATAACAGGGCTAAGATGTGAAAGAGAAATTTTGAGTCGCTCATCGACACAACTGTCCCAGCGACGCACATTCGCACTCCCTCTCCTTCTCGCGTGTTATTTTCCTTTATCTTTTCTTCATTTTTGCCACGCGTTGTCAACTAAAGATGAAGAAGAAGACAACAACAAAAATAAGACACTTTAACAGATTCCTAAAATTAACGTCGATATACTTTATTGCTTTTTCTTCCTCTTTACATACTCGCTGGCCGCAAAAACAAAAAAAAGGAACTGAGACCTTACTACAACAAACAAACTCTAGATTCTTTTAAACTCTTTACTACTATTTCTCTTAGAACATTTCTAGAGTTAATAATTTCACTTCCCACAAATTGATGTTATTCTGTTCTATAAATAAGTTTCCACTTATTTATACAAACGAATATTGTTTTTTTTTTCATCCTTCTGATAATCATAAATTATTGCTAGTTCACTTATGTTTGACACAAGACTTATTTAATAAACATGCTCAAGCTCTCTATAGGCATTTTGGATGTAAAAATTTCTACGTCCACTGCTAAAGCAGTTGATCTCTGAGGCACAGCTCCCACGCCCAGGCTACTGACTTGACACAGATTGTTTGTGGAGAGGGGACCGCCTTAAATTGTTTAATTAGGAACCCCTTCCGACTAACATCACGCATTTTAGCCGGTAGGTCAATGTCACTGACCGGAGTGCCCAGCGGTTTTTTTGAGTTACGTATAAGAGTTGGATGTAGGCCGGAGACCAGACCACAATTCGCCCGTGTAAAACAGGGTTAACTGCAACGCTGTGAAAGTGCTACAGTTGACTATACACCACATATATCTCGCTACAATTATTAAGGTTTTTTATTTCTTCGACTGTAACCTTTCTCTAACCTTTGTTGCATACTGGTTCCAACTGTAACCAATATGGAACAAATGTTAAAAGAATAAGAACGTTTTTATTAGATACAACTAAAATGGATACTTATTTCCTGAAAAAAATTTCGACATCCCAATATTTAAATATTTCCCAAAAATCCGGTAATTATTCCATTCAGACAACATTTTCAGGACATATTCATTAATGATTAGCAGGACTTACCAATTATTCGTAAATATTTTAATGAATAGATTATTCTGTTAAAAAGCTTAAGGTAAATATATGCAATGAGGGTGTGCATTGTGGGGAATAGATATCTGCTTGGAGCGAGAAATCAGAGAGCCGAGTTCAAATTACAGTTGAATTCGTTAATTCCACATAGGCCCAAATAGCCTTGATAAAGATATGTATCCATCTCCTACCTTCAGATATGGGTTAAATAGCAAGACAAATTGAGTTCTATAGCGATGGTTGGCAACCAGACTACTGCAGAAAGAAATGCCGACCTACTATAGAAAAATCTTCTACATAATCAGTTCTGGCTCAAAAAAGTGTGTATCCCTTATGGCACTTAACTGACTAATGTTTCACCCATTTATTTACAGTTATATAAAAGGAAATCCCTGAAGATATTATTTCAGTAGAAGTTTTACGCAATAATAATAAAAATGTCCCGATCTAAACAAAGTAATTCAATAAAACTCAAAAAAGAATTTTTGAGAATTATTGCTGGCATAATTTAATAAAAGATGTTTTTTTTCTTTCAGATTCGACAGTAAAAAATGTAAATTTAATATTTTTTCTAAAAACGAAACATAACTTGACATTTTTCAGTCTAATTTTAAAATAAATCCCTTGCTATCCGTCAAAAGAGTTTATTTTTTTAGATAAAGACGTTTGAAGATTTAAAAACTATAATGTATAATGTCATTTTTTTAAACTACTTTTTAGCAACTTTTAGAAAAACAAAACGAAGAACTTTAACAAAACTGAAGAACTTTAACTCACCAAGAAGAATTTATTTAGAGGGAACTCTTGGGTGTCTGGCCACCGCCTGGCCTCGGTCCGATGTGCACGTACACACCCACCCTAACTCGAACACAAACACACACACAAAAACACCTGTTCTATGGATAAATTGGCGTCTAAATTTCGTAAAAATGAAAAACAAAAACTGGCATCCCAATTTAACAGGCTTACAGCCATGTCACGTTCAATACTCCGCTTCTCGCTCGCTTACCGAAGTAAGCAAAGTTGACCCTGATCAGTACTTAGATGGGTGACCGCTTGGGAATACCAGGTGCTGTAAGCGTTTAGTGACGGATGTGTGTTGTGGTGCAGTGGATATCGGCTCGGAAAGAGAAATCGGTAAGCCGAGTTCGAATTCCAGTTGAATACCCTGCATTCACTTAAGCACTGGTACCCTTGGGAAAGGTATTAATCCGTTCCTTCCCTCCAGTTATGGGTTAAATAACAAGAGTAGGACTTGGGGACCCTGCCCATAAAAACAAATCCAAATGAATCTTTGTACTCGAAAAAGAAAAATGTATTACTAGACATAAAAACAACAATAAATTGTTGAAAGAAAAAGTTATTAACAGCAATAAATTAATAAAGTTTAGTTGGCAATAAATGACCCGCTGAGGTGTTGATTTGCCATATAAACAAAACAACCAACCCACCATCATCAAGGCCTTTGATCAGAAGATTAAAGGTATTAATCTGTCCCTTCCCTCCTGTTATGGGTTAAATAACAGGGTAGGTCTTGGGGACCCTGCCCTTAAAAACAAATCCCCATGAATCTTGATACTCGAAAAGAAAAAAGTATTACTAGACACAAAACATATAAAAACAACAATAAATTGTTAAAAGAAAGAAAATTTATTACCAGCAATAAATAAATAAAATTTAGTTTGCAATAAATGACCCACCGAGATTGATATGCCATAAAACAAAATTAACCAACCAATTTAACAGACATACGTACAAAAATTACACAAAAATATCTTCAAATATTAAGAGTAAATTTATTCAATAAAATCAGAATTGGCTTCAACCACGGCCTCCAGAGCAGTTCGAAATCTCCTGCATCTCTTTAGGACGTTCTCCTTGTCTAATTTGGTAAATGTTGCCATAATCCTTACCTTCAGTTCATCTTTAATGTTATAAAAAATTTTGTTAGTCTCTTGCTTAATTGCGCCTCACACGGTATTTTAGAATTTTAAACTTGAGAAGATGTCAGAGGTTTGGGTTGGTTGGATTATTTAACCAGCATATCAACCTTCATTAGGTCATTTAATGCTGATAATCGTTTTGATTTGTTTTATTCGTAAGATTCATTGGGATTTTTTTAAGGGCAGGGTCCCCAAGTCCTACCCTTGTTATTTAATCCATAACTGGAGGGAAGGGATGGATTAATACCTTTCCCAAGAGTACCAGTGCTTAAGTGAATGCAGGGTATTCAACTGGAATTCGAACTCGGCTCACCGATTTCTCTTTCCGAGTCTATATCCACACCACAACATCCATCCATCCATCCATCCATCCATCCATCCATCCATCCATCCATCCATCCAAGCTTACAGCACCTGGTATTTTCAAGCGGTCACCCTACTAAGTACTGTCCAGGCTCAACTTCGGTGATCGATCGTGATAGGCCGTAAGCAGAGGTTTGAGTTTAGTTTTATTAGTTTGTGATTTTCTAGTGGAATAATGACTAGAGTAAAATTTCGATTTCAGTTTTCTTTGTAATGAGGTTAAATTCTGGACTAGGTTTCGGAATTTCTGTATGGTCGTCTCTTAATTTATGCCTGGACAGGTTCATGTATCTTCCGTAATGTTTAAAAGTAGGGAATCTCCTTGGTATAGCTGGCAGAGCTTTTTTTTACTTTTCCTAGCATCATCCACATGCAAAAAAGACTAAAAATATTGGATGCCTTATTGATAAAATGAAAAATCTAATACTCAATAATATCAACTACGAACACGCCAACAACATGCTGACCTTGTTCGCTACATAACACATACACATTAGTCTACATCGTACATAACACCACATACATTCTGAAATGAGAATGAAAATGCAAATTCACTGAAATGTATCCAAAATCGGATCAAATGATCGAGGGCTTTTAATTACTTACTTTGCAACAGTTACATATCTATATGCGAGGTTGGCCAAAAAATTCATTCGGCTTATGAATTATTTTTTCTACCTAATAACTTTTGACCAGTTAGATAAATTTTTCGCCTATTACTTTTTGACCAGCTAAATAATATTTTTCTCCTTATTAACTTTTGGCCAGCTAAACAAATTCATTTCAGTGAATGTAAACGTATACAGGTTCCTCTTTGTTAATAATGTTTCATATGTTTTCTTTCTCTCTTTTCTTTTTCAGGTAAGTGACTTCCAGATTTATCATATAACTATCATGTGCTTTAAGGTAAGTAATTGTTGTCAATATGTAACGATTTTAATACTTTAACACATGCAAAAGTAACACCGGTCCTAAAATTAAAAATAAATATAAAAAAGGCCAATATGTCTGTTATTTTAAAATGTGTGGATCGCACCATTATTCTAACCTCGATAGATAGATAGATAGATAGATAGATAGATAGATAGATAGATAGATAGATAGATAGATATTGAACAGACTGAGATAGATAGATAGATAGATAGATAGATAGATAGATAGATAGATAGATAGATATTGAACAGACATAGATAGATATTGAAGAGACTGAGATAGATAGATAGATAGATAGATAGATAGATAGATAGATAGATAGATAGATATTGAACAGACATAGATAGATATTGAACAGACTGATAGATAGATAGATAGATAGATAGATAGATAGATAGATAGATAGATAGATATTGAACAGACATAGATAGATATTGAACAGACTGAGATAGATAGATAGATAGATAGATAGATAGATAGATAGATAGATAGATAGATATTGAACAGACATAGATAGATATTGAACAGACTAGATAGATAGATAGATAGATAGATAGATAGATAGATAGATAGATAGATAGATAGATAGATATTGAACAGACATAGATAGATAGATTTTGAACAGACTGAGATAGATAGATAGATAGATAGATAGATAGATAGATATTGAACAGACTGACATAGATAGATAGATAGATAGATAGATAGATAGATAGATAGATAGATAGATAGATAGATAGATATTGAACACACTGAGATAGATAGATAGATAGATAGATAGATAGATAGATAGATATTGAACACACTGAGATAGATAGATAGATAGATAGATAGATAGATAGATAGATAGATAGATAGATAGATAGATAGATATTGAACAGACTGAGATGACAATGATGATAACGATTATATTAAATACTTTTTCTATGTGCCCTGTCATTTTAGGACCTAGGCGATCATGGCTTTCCACGTTTCCCTATCCCTGGTGGCTCTTAGCACGCTTTCTCCTGTTACACTACACAACCCTCTTTCCGTCATCCACCTGATCAGGTCCTTCAAATATGTTATCCGCTGCTTCCCCCTGTCTCTTTTCTCTCTGTCTGGCCTGTTAGTATCAGCTTCTCCAAGTCCACCATCCTATTGCATGTTCCAAGAACTTTAGCTGTCTTATCTTGATACTCAGTTTTAATTTCCTTCACGTGTTCATTCTTTCCAAAACCTCATTATTGCTCACATGATCGATCCATAATATTCGCAGCATCCTTCCGTATAACCACATTTCAGTTGCTTTAATTTTTTCCTTCGTCTTTGGTGATATTTTCCAATATTCACTGCCATATTGAAGAACTAACATCACATAGCACTCGAGTACTCTCTCCTTTGTTTCTAGCGAAATTGTCCTGTTTCGTATTACTTTACTCAGCTTCTGGAATGCTTCCTTCCCCATGCCATTTCGCCTTCGGATCTCTGTGCCGCATTCTCCATCTTCTGTTAGAACACTTCCCACGTATTTAAATTTAAGTTAATTGTATTAGGATCCGAAAAATAATTGCTCTTACCCTGGGGCGCCTAAAAAAAAATCCAATTTACTACATAACTGTTGTTTTTTCATCGAATTATGTGATTCCTGGATGTCGTACATCTGGTGTTTAATGGTCCAAAAGCCACACCACGGGCTGCCCAAAGCCTTCTGCGTGAAATCGGTCAGGCATTTTCTGTGCCGTCGATGGTTGCTGTTGCATGAACTCACAAGTCATCATGGCCGAGGGTTTTTAATGGACTGAAATTGTTCAGATTGTTAAACATGCAAGATAATGAGCTCTCAACCAGAAACTGTAACTAAGGTCCCTTTAGCACAGTTGCAGTATAAACCACAGATGAGCTATGTAGATATTCAACAAATACAAATATGTTTAAGCAGGCGTCTGCAACAGAGATTTCTTAGTCACAATCGTAGAAAGGCATACGGTTACGGTAACTTACCCATGCACAAACGAACTCTTCCAAACTATAAATAAGCATCGGTTTCTGCTTTGAGCGGAGATAGGTCTATTCTAAAAATATAACTCTGATAGCCGGACCAATACAGTCACACTGGGGATCTTCTCATGTTTATTTTTTAATCATATCACCCCAAGCAAGGCGGTAAAGCCACTGATGCGCAGGAGGCTACGCAAGAGTAAAAAGATTGGAAAAGAGAAAGCCGGAAACCACATCCTAAACAGGGAACAATGGATGAGCCTCTTCACCTGTTCAATAGATGAGGATGGAGTGTGAACCGGGCGATCGTTCAGTCTATCTACTCTAATTGAAAAAAAAAAGAAAAGAGTGAAAAGATTTGAAGAGAGAAAGCCGGAAACCACAACCTAAACAGGGAAAAATGGATGAGCCTCTTCACCTGTTCAATGGACGAGAGTGGAGTGTGAACCGGGCGATAGTTTAGTCTATCTATTCCAATTGAAAAAAAAAAGAAAAAAATGAGTGAAAAGATTGAAAAAGAGGAAGCCGGAAACCACATCCGTAACAAGGAAAAATGGATGAGCCTCTTCACCTGTTCAATAGACGAGAGTGGAGTGTGAACCAGGCAATAGTTTAGTCTATCTACTCCAATTAGTCTATCTACTTCAATTAAAGTCTATCTACTCCAATTGAGTCTATCTACTCCAATTTTGTATCTGTTTGTACTGTACTGTTCCTTGTAATATATCTGTTTAACTCTATTCCGTCTTTGTATCTTTATTTCAGGCCCCAAACCAAGCCACAACATAAATTAGACACGAGCGACCAGCCGACATTCATTTTATATGTTCTATCTACAAATTTCCATGTGTTCATGTGCACAGAAACGAAACTGACAATGATGTCAGTTTCCACTTAACTATCATTTACTTCATTTTTGTGACTATAAATACAATGCCTAAGAGCCCCTCAAGATAGATGGTTACAAAATGATTTTTCTATAATGGCACACAGTGGTGCCTATTATAAGGGTACGTAAAATATTGTCGTGGACCCGGTAAAAGGTCCAACAAGAATAACACAGAACAACCAAAATAGGAAATAACGAATATATATTAAAACGATAAAATACAACACTTGGAATTTTTAGTAGAACGATGAATACGGTTAGTGAGTAATACTGTAATTCTACCCTCGAACTGGGATTCGTAATGGTCGTTACGGTATCAGTGTTCGTAGACGACTCTCGGCTATGTTCAGGGCGTTCTCCTCAGGCTCAGAATAGGATAATCAACGTAAGACTAACCTGTTTTCCAGATCCCACATGGCTGGTTGGGTCATATTTTAGAGAGGACGTACCACACTGGATCTACTCATCCTTATGCTCTTCGTAATTTTGGTGAGGAGAAAGTGCCATTCACCTCCTTCACTGTCATGGCAGCATAACCCATCCAACGGAATAAACTACTCCAACCAGTACATATACCTCCCCTCACAAGCTATCTACTAGCTACTCCTGATTACTCACTTTTATCTCTTGGAGAGATAAGATTTCAGTGATATGGGAAGTATTTCCTCAGCATAAGGATGAGTAGATCCAGTGTGGTACGTCCTCTCTAACATATGACCCACCCAGCCATGTGGGATCTGGAAAACAGGTTAGTTTTACGTTGATTATCCTTTTCTTACCTTTCACGAAGCACACACGAATAAATGAATATTCCCGTCGTTTACATACACTCCCAGTCACCATAATACCGCACTCGTTAGATAGAACGAAACCAACTCCACATGCCATATAGGTACTTTTCCAAAGATGTATCATACAAATGAATGATGAGAAAATGTGGTGGGGTTTCAAAATTAAACGAGATTGCAGGGAGTAGTTTGCGTTATATTTTTAATTTACGACTATTTTAGCCGCAATAACTATAATAAAACAACTAAAGAAATTCGAATACCTGGATAGTCTTATGACAGAGGATGAAAAGTGCGATGTTGAGATCCAAAGACGCATTGGCATGGCCTAAGACGCATTTCAGAAGCTAACCCGAGTACTGAGAGAGAGGAAACATCTCATTGGAAACAAAGAAGAGAGTGCTGGATTGCTATATGATATCTGTCCTTCTGTATCAAGGATGAAAGAGAGGCCTGAGGCAGCAGAGATGTGGGTTTACAGAAGGATGCTGAGGATACCATGGACGGAGCACGTGAGCAACGATGAAGTGTTGAAGAGGAAGCAAACCATAAGAAAACTCATCATAATTAACATCAGGAATAGACAAATGAGGCCTGTAGAATTTAATACTCACAAGTCGAAAGGAGAGACATGGGAAATCAGCGCGAGACCGACTTGATAGATCTGAGCAAATGGATGGCGAGGCGGGGTTTGGGTGAGATAGAAAGAGACAGGAGACAGAGCCAAGTGTAAGTCCATGATCACCTACGTCCTGAAAGGACACGATAGATAGATAGATAGATAGATAGATAGATAGATAGATAGATAATGAACAGGCTGAGATAGATAGATAGATAGATAGATAGATAGATAGATAATGAACAGGCTGAGATAGATAGATAGATAGATAGATAGATAGATAGATAGATAGATAGATAGATAGATAATGAACAGGCTGAGATAGATAGATAGATAGATAGATAGATAGATAGATAGATAGATAGATAGATAGATAGATAGATAATGAACAGGCTAGGGATAGATAGATAGATAGATAGATAGATAGATAGATAGATAGATAGATAGATAGATAGATAATGAACAGGCTGAGATAGATAGATAGATAGATAGATAGATAGATAGATAGATAGATAGATAGATAGATAGATCACTACTTACATACTCAGAATAAACTCTCTCAATATTATATGCTCAATAATTATGTAAAAAAATATTCCAGTCTCTCATGAAAAATTGATAAAGGAATGTATCAAACAGCAAATAACAGTAAGACATACTCAATAAAATCTCTTTTGACAGGATGGACTGATTAGAAGACTTGGGTCACTTCATTGCCTTTAGGATTGACATTGTTGTGTTGTTTTTAATAATATATACATAAACATACACTGTGTTCGAGAACTCATTAGAAGCCTTAACATCATGTCTGGTGCTTTGAGCAAAATTTAATTTGTTATGACGTATTTGGTGTCATGTAAAGGAGAAAAAACGTCCGGTCTCATTTCTCTGAGATGTAAATCTTTGAAATATCTTTTATTTTCTCTTCTTATTTCCATATTTTGCAACAAGACTTTTTTTTTCTGTTATTTTCAGTTTACTTCATCATTCCCTTATATTCAGCGTTAATTCATTCTGTATTTTGTTTTGTCTTTAGCGAACAAAGTTTGTTTTTCAAGATGAAAATTTGAAACAGCCTCAGAAAAAAACGTTGTCATGGCGGCGACAAGATCGAATTTCTCATTTGAAATTTTCTTGGGCATTTCACTACTCTGAAATAATGACTCCTCAGTGTCCATTTTTATCAGGTTGCGGGATTTTTTTCTTAGTTATCTATAATAAATAATTATATTAAGAAATAATAACTGTATTACAACTAATTCTACTTCTATTAATACCGTCATTATCGTCTTGAGTCCATTGACCGACTATGTGGTTGCAGAGTCGCTGCGCAGCGGAGCAACTGACCATCTCCTTCCATATGTTACAGTAGGTATTTAATCCAATATATTGAGTCTTGGGCCAAAGTTGTGCCTCTTCTTCTTCAATGTGACATGTCCTTTCGGCACGTAAGCGATCATAGCTTTCCACGTATCCCTGTCCCTGGTAGCTCTTAGCACGCTTTCTCCTGTTACCCCACCCAAACCGCGCTGTGCCTGCTCAAGTCCTTCAAATATGTTATCCACTACTTTCCCCTGTCTTTCTTTCCCTCTATCTGATCTGTGAGTATCAGATTCTCCAAGCCTTCTTTCCTCAACACATGTCCCAAGAACTTTAGCTGTCTCTTTTTGGTGCTCAGTATTAATTTCCTTTTCGTTTTCATCTTTTCCAAAACCTCATCATTGCTCACATGCTCAATCCATGATATTCACAGCATCCTTCTGTAGAACCATATTTCAGTTGCTTCATGTTTTTTCCTTCATCTTTGATGATATTGTCCAGCATTCACTGACATATTGAAGTACAGGCATCACATAGCAATCCAGAACTCTTTTCTTTGTTTCTAGTGAAATTTCCCTGTTCCTTATTACTTTACTCAGTTTCTGAAATGCGTCCTTCATGCCAATTCGCCTTCGGATCTCAGTGTCGCACTTTCCGTCTTCCATTAGAACACTTCCCAAGTACTTAAATTTTTGAACTTGCTTGATTTTAGTATCCCCAAATTGTAATTGGCATTTTGGGCTCCTCTGTTGGCTGATTACCATACATTCGGTTTTCTTGTTTATTTGTAGTGCTTTTTTCGACGTCTCCATCTACCTTTTTTAAGAAGCCCTGTAGTTTTCTTTCCGGGGCAGCTATCAGCACTGTACTATCTGTATATCTTATGTTGTTCAGATTGTGACCACCAATGACAAATCTTTTATCTTCTTCGAGGGCCGTTTCTCAGAACAGTCTCCCTGTACACGTTGAATAGATCCGTTGAAAAGACCCATTTTTGTTTTACGCCCCTTTCTATCGGTTTGCTGCCAGCAGTGGTTCTTGATTACTCTGATATCTTTGCCAAATATGTCGAGGTTACTGAGCATTTCTATCAATTCTTTGTGGTGTAGTTTGTCGAAGGCATTGGCATAGTCAACAAAACACATGAAAACTTCTTTTCTTTTTCGTATCATATTTTTTATAGTATCCTAGGCATAAATATCGCATTCCTTGTTCCAGTGTCCTTGACAAAACCGCACTGTTCTTGTCCTGTTTACGGTCTAATTTGCTTCGCGCTTTATACATCAGGATTCGGACAATGAGTTTGGTTATGTTGCCGATGAAACTGATTATTTGCTTTCGATTGCATCTGGCTTCTTAGACAGAGTTATGAAATTGACTTGCTTCTTCTTGTAAGTGTCCTGTCCCTTCAGAACTTAGGTGATCATGGCTTTCCACGTTTCCCTATCCCTGGTGGCTCTGAGCACGCCTTCTCCTGTTACACCATGCAATCCTCGTTCCGACATCTACCTGATCAGGTCCTTTAAATATGTTATCCGTTGCTTTCCCCTGTCTCTTTTCCCCTCTATCTGGCCTGTTAGTATCAGATTCTCCAAGCCCTCCTTCCTCATTTCATGTCCCAGGAATTTCAGCTGTCTCTTTCTGATGCTCAGTATTAATTTCCTTTTCGTTTCCATCATTTCCACAACCTTATCATTGATCACATGATCCATGATATTCGCAGCATCCTTCTGTAGTTTTTCCTTCATCTTTGATGATATTGTCCAGCATTCACTGCCATATTGAAGGATGGACATCAAGTAGCAATCTAGTACTCTCTTCCTTGTTTCTAGTGAAAGTTTCTACATCACACATCCAAATTATACCTGAAGTTTACCTTTCATTGACTTTACAGTACATCCTATTTATATAATAATTTTTATAGGGAGCATGTTCTTTGTCCTGTCAGTTCCCTTATTTTTTTATGGATTTCTTCTTTATTAGTCCTGCTCAATCCCTCTACTTCGGCACACTTGTTGTTGCCATTTCTCTTGTATGAACCTAATAGGTATTTTAGTACAGTTACATTTAGTCATAATTTCCGTTCTTTCATTCAACAGTTCATTTTTGTTTGGGAATGGCATAATCTCTAACTTTTCTTCTTGGCACAGAAGAAATGACGTAATGATCCGTTTACAAATTATATATATATATATATTTATATATATATATATATATATATATATATATGTAATTTATAAACGGATCATTACGTCATGAAGCAACACAAGTTTCTACCTTCAGTCCGAAGTCACCGAAAGATAGATACCTGGGTTGCGTAATAACACGTTTACAAATGAAAAATATTTAAACATTGGTTCATATTTCCTTTTTTATTTCTTGTATTCAGTTCCATGTTTTGACATAGTTTTCTGTCTCTTTTACATCATGTCAAGAATTTCTTCAGTCATTCACTCGCTTTTTCTTCTGCCTCTGATTTTCTCTGGGACGATGTTGTTTGCTGATGTCAATAGCGCTTCTTTAAGTTTGAATTTCCGATTCTCATTTCCTTCTCACACCGTCAGTGTATTTTTCCGCAGGTCGAGGTCATTCAGGGGTGTGTTGTATTGCAGCCTGGGTGCTTCCCTAGGATTTCTTAGTTTCTGAAACTTCACTCTTAGTTTGCCGATAACTTGAAGATGGTCGCTTCCACAGACGACACTTTGACAGGTTTTGCATTGAACCACTGCGTTTCTGAACCTTTTGTCTATGGTTACATAATCGATTTGTTTTTTGTGTCACCTCCTTGACTTGTCTATAGGAATCTTGGGTGTTCTGGAAACCAGGTGTTAGTTATCGCGTGGTCATTCGCCTGACACCACTAGACCCATCTTTCACCCCGTCATTCGCCTGACACCACTAGACCCATCTTTCACCCCGTCATTCGCCTGACACCACTAGACCCATCTTTCACCCCGTCATTCGCCTGACACCACTAGACCCATCTTTCGCACGGTCATTCGCCTGACACCACTAGACCCATCTTTCACCCCGTCATTCGCCTGACACCACTAGACCCATCTTTCACCCCGTCATTCGCCTGACACCACTAGACCCATCTTTCACCCCGTCATTCGCCTGACACCACTAGACCCATCTTTCGCACGGTCATTCGCCTGACACCACTAGACCCATCTTTCACCCCGTCATTCGCCTGACACCACTAGACCCATCTTTCGCACGGTCATTCGCCTGACACCACTAGACCCATCTTTCACCCCGTCATTCGCCTGACACCACTAGACCCATCTTTCACCCCGTCATTCGCCTGACACCACTAGACCCATCTTTCACCCCGTCATTCGCCTGACACCACTAGACCCATCTTTCACCCCGTCATTCGCCTGACACCACTAGACCCATCTTTCACCCCGTAATTCGCCTGACACCACTAGACCCATCTTTCACCCCGTCATTCGCCTGACACCACTAGACCCATCTTTCACCCCGTCATTCGCCTGACACCACTAGACCCATCTTTCACCCCGTCATTCGCCTGACACCACTAGACCCATCTTTCACCCCGTCATTCGCCTGACACCACTAGACCCATCTTTCACCCCGTCATTCGCCTGACACCACTAGACCCATCTTTCACCCCGTCATTCGCCTGACACCACTAGACCCATCTTTCACCCCGTCTCTTTATATACACACACACACCATTCGCCTGACACCACTAGACCCATCTTTCGCACGGTCATTCGCCTGACACCACTAGACCCATCTTTCACCCCGTCATTCGCCTGACACCACTAGACCCATCTTTCACCCCGTCATTCGCCTGACACCACTAGACCCATCTTTCACCCCGTCATTCGCCTGACACCACTAATTATCTTTCACCCCGTCATTCGCCTGACACCACTAGACCCATCTTTCACCCGTCATTCGCCTGACACCACTAGACCCATCTTTCACCCCGTCATTCGCCTGACTACTAGACCCATCTTTCACCCGTCATTCCGCCTGAATAGCATCTTTCACCCCGTCATTCGCCTGACACCACTAGACCCATCTTTCACCCCGTCATTCGCCTGACACCCACTAGACCCATCTTTCGCACGGTCATTCGCCTGACACCACTAGACCCATCTTTCACCCCGTCATTCGCCTGACACCACTAGACCCATCTTTCACCCCGTCATTCGCCTGACACCACTAGACCCATCTTTCACCCCGTCATTCGCCTGACACCACTAGACCCATCTTCACCCCGTCATTCGCCTGACACCACTAGACCCATATCTTTCGCACGGTCATTCGCCTGACACCACTAGACCCATCTTTCACCCGTCATTCGCCTGACACCACTAGACCCATCTTTCGCACGGTCATTCGCCTGACACCACTAGACCCATCTTTCACCCCGTCATTCACTGATACCACTAGACCCATCTTTCACCCCGTCATTCGCCTGACACCACTAGACCCATCTTTCACCCCGTCATTCGCCTGACACCACTAGACCACATCTTTCACCCCGTCATTCATACGGCACCACTAGACCCATCTTTCACCGTCATTCGCCTGACACCACTAGACCCATCTTTCACCCCGTCATTCGCCTGACACCACTAGACCCATCTTTCACCCCGTCATTCGCCTGACACCACTAGACCCATCTTTCGCACGGTCATTCGCCTGACACCACTAGACCCATCTTTTCACCCCGTCATTCGCCTGACACACTAGACCCATCTTTCTGCTACGGTCATTCGCCTGACACCACTAGACCCATCTTTCACCCCGTCATTCGCCTGACACCACTAGACCCCATCTTTCACCCCGTCATTCGCCTGACACCACTAGACCCTTCTTTCGCACGGTCATTCGCCTGACACCACTAGACCCATCTTTCACCCCGTCATTCGCCTGACACCACTAGACCCATCTTTCACCCCGTCATTCGCCTGACACCACTAGACCCATCTTTCACCCCGTCATTCATGACACCACTAGACCCATCTTTCACCCCGTCATTCGCCTGACACCACTAGACCCATCTTTCCACCCCGTCATTCGCCTGACACCACTAGACCCATCTTTCACCCCGTCATTCGCCTGACACCACTAGACCCCATCTTTCGCACGGTCATTCGCCTGACACCACTAGACCCTTCTTTCGCACGGTCATTCGCCTGACACCACTGATCTTTTCCACCCCGTCATTCGCCTGACACCACTAGACCCATCTTTCGCACGGTCATTGCGGATTGCTAAGACAAACTTGCCGGTTGTCTTCTTCCCTCTCCTTGCCTACCTTGGCATTCAAGTCTCCCATGATGATTCTAATTTCTTGGCTTTTGGTCCTTTGCATTATCAAGAGTGGAGTATAAAGATTCAATTTCTTCTTTAGTGTTTTGCGTTTTTTGTGCATAGATGACTATAATTGCTATGTTGAAGGGTTTCATTTTCAGTTTGGCCAGGAGAACTCTTTCAAAGAACTGGCAGTTTCCTAGAACGTATTTCTTCACTTCTCCGTCAAGTATTAAGCCGACTCCCTTTTCGTTTTTTCTTCCTCCTGCATATATGATCCTGTGATTGTCGATGGTGAATTTGCCATCGTTTGGTCATCTAGTTTCGCAAATGCCCAGAATTTTGATGTTCAACCTGCTCATTTCCAATTTGACATTCTCAAGTTTTCTACAGTTGTTCAGCGTCCTGTCGTTCCATGTTCCTAGGGTAATTTTTTCTTTGTTGTGCACACTCGCTGCGTAACGGTCCAGAGAAACCTGTTGCTCGTGTCTTTCATTTCCGGGCGAGGGACAGATTTTGGAAAAGTTGTGTTCCCTTTACGCCGTTGGTGCTAAAAGTCGCTGGATGACGGTCAGGTGACATCTGTTGACTATCTCGATCCTTACCGGGTGAGGAGTTACGTCTTTTGGAATCAACCCACTTCACGCCGTTAGGTTTTATTTGGTTATGTCGTTAAGTCATGATTGTACGCGGGATAGACAGTGGAGTAGTATTGTACTACCGGGGCCTAATAAGTCAAACCACATCCCATATCTTACGACGTGAAGGCTCGCGTAGATGCCATTTAGCTTGATTTACTGTGACTAGTGTAGAAGTCGAAAATCGAACTGTTTACTCTCACTCGACTGAGCTCCTCACTAGTAAATTATTTTATATTTCTTTCATTTATTTTGTAGGTCTGAAAAAATAGATCGTTGTCAATTTTTTTTTTAATTATTTCACGCCCAGCAAGGCGTTAATACCACTGAAGCACATGGGCTTCCTGGGAGTGGAAGTGAATGTCAACGGAAAAGGGGTCATATGATAACAGTGTTCCTGAGGACGGAAGATGATGAAAGATGCAACGTTTACATTCTTTGAAGGACGTGGATGGCAGGGAAACAAGACGCTTACAAAGGCGAGAGGAGCGAGAAAATAATCTATTATAATAGAATATCCATGTAAACAAAGAATGAAGAATGTATTAACAACGTTCAAAACATTAATTTAAAACAGTACTCAATATAGAAATAGAGCTATGAATATTTATTATAAGTTATGGTTTACAAAATGTACAGATTATAATTTACTACAAAAGTGTACATTTTGTTTCGACATCAAAAAAACAATGTCTCAGCAGAAATTTACTTACCATCATTATTAACTACCTGATGAGACATTGTTTTCTCGATGTCGAAACAAAATGTACACATTTGTAGTAAATTATAATTTGTACATGTTCTAAACTAACTTATAATAAATATTATAATAGAATATATAACAATAATAATAATAATAATAATTATTATTATTATTATTATTATTATTATTATTATTATTATTATTATTAAGACTAATGTACTCGTGCCGTTCAAAATGACGGCAGTTGTTAGAAAGTTTGAAAGAGACTACCACCACATTTAATTTTTTTTTTTTTCATTTTCGTCTTACTTTTTCCAGTGCAATCTTATCGGTTACACCCTAAACTTTCCGACTGACAAAAAACATTTTGGAAAATTTCTATATTTAAACAATTTTAGGGGGCTCTCAGCTTCTCATACAACGTTATAGTAAATTAATCCTCCATTTTGGAACCACTCGCCGGTACGACATTACCACCACCTGTAAATTTGTTGATTATTATTTTCTTTTTTTTTACTTTAATCATGTCATTTTTTTTTTGTTTTTTTTTAATTATTAAAAAATGTCTCATTCCTAATGGACATATTTTTCTTGCATTCGGAACATCTCCAGCAAATTTTATCTCTTTTGAAGTTTGAACATGGTTTTACATAGCATACCCACAAGAACACAACTTGCTCTGTGCAATTAATTAACTTTTTTGCTTGCTAAACAAAAGTCGACCGCAACGCGAGTGGTTCCAAAATGGAGGATTGATTTGCTAAAAAGTTGTATGAGAAACTGATCCCCCCACTAAAATTGTTTAAATAGTGAAAGTTTTCTAATTTTTTTTTTTTTTGATAATCGAAAACTTTATGTAATAATTGATAACACTGCGCTGAAAAAAGTAAAAAAATATCAAAAACAACAAATGTAAAGGTGGTTGTAGTCTCGTTCAGGTCCGCCGAGAGTTTTAATAGTTAAAACCAATGCAACAAAAGTCTTAAAACATTGTATCGAAATTCAATAAAGCGAGGATAAAGAATTCGCAACTAATATAGAGGCCAATGAACAGTTTAATTGATCCGTTCGCTTCATATGATTCAGAAGTTCAATGGTATCTATGATTTAATGATTTCTGCTGGTACTTAATAAATCACTTTTTGATCAATATATTTTCATGTGTTTTATATAACAGTGAATTGTCTCTCGGACGAAAAACATTAACGTAAAAACAGAGGCGGCGACAAAAAAAGCCTATTTCAGAACTAATTTTAAGCAAAACGATCATTTAACAGAAAAAGGTGTCTGAGTACCTCTCATGAAAGGCTTAACCAAATAAAACTGCAATCTAAGAAAGTAAGGAACCGATGAATTAAAATTTTCATTTTGTTCGGGAACTATTGTTGTCTAAATGCATATGAATGCATATGAATGCATATGAATATTTTATTTGGATAGATTATTAAACCGACTAAGAGAAGTAAGCAATCATAAACTTGCTACCTTAAAGTGATTTACCTTCCCTCACACTAAAGATCTAAGAGGCAACATATTGATAATTTTTATATTGCTTAAATAAGTAATTAATAATATATTTTAATATATAAAAAATAATAAAAATAGTCTTTAAATATTTTTAAAATCAATTGATATTATTGTTATTGTTCTCTGAATTGCTATACAAACGATGGTTTTCAGATTAATTAGTTGTTGATAATTAACTGTACATAATAAATATTAAAACTAAATATTACAATAAGAATGTTAGAATTTGTTACTCATTTCGTGCAATTATTAAAAATGCGCCCCTTATTAAAATTGTTAAAATATATAATAATTCTGCTTGTTCTTTCCTTAGTTAGTTACTTAGTTCTTCCGTCCGTTACGCCACTTACTCTCTATTTCCTTCCCCTCTATCTCTCCTCAGCCTTTCTCTCACCTTTGCCAAACGGAAGGGTAGTAAAGAGTGAGAGAGTAGGAGAAGAGAGCCTATAGCATTACCATATCCGTAGCAGCTTAAGTTAGTGGTTGTAGCAGTAATTGTGTGTGTGTGTATGTGTGTGTACTGTAAAATATAGTAAAAATAAGTAGGTTTGTTTCCGTATCCCGCGACCTAATAAACGAAATTTCTGGCCTCTACACCCTTGGCCATACCTCAGTTGGTCTTTTCTGTTTACAATAGACACAAGAGCCATGATTTTTCAGAAATAAAAAAAAACAAAATTTTCTCTTTCAAAATCTTTCACAAAATAGCGTACAGTATTTTGTTTATGGTCTGTACATACGCCGCTTAATATAATATAAGATTACAGTAAAGTAGCTTCTGTGGACATTACTTTTATAGATATTTTCATAAAATTACACTCTGTGTTATCGTTATTTTATTATCCAATACCTTTATGTTTGGAGACGTTACTATCATTTGTAGTATGACAAAGTAAAATTTTCCAGGAAATCATAATTATCCTTCCGTGGAAATTCCACGGGTTCCGCCAGTAAACACATAATTATATAAAACCAGGTCATTTGAGTCAAACTTATAAGCCAATTAATTATTTAAGCATTTCATACTAAGCAAGGCGATAAAGCCACTAACACGCATACATGAAAAAATAGAAAAGCACTAATAAAACAGACAACAAAAGGACAGGAACTAACAAGATATAATTTGTAGAGATTTGACTTAGAAACAAGAAGCCAAAAGAAAGTTCTACAAGCGAGAAATGCGATGGATAAAAACTCTTAGCACAGGACTTACGGTCACATCAAGCCATTTCAACTGTAAAACGATGAGACCTGACCGCCAATCTAGTCAGTAGGTTAAGTGCTATGCGTGATAAACGCTTAGGCGATCATGTCTCGAAAGAAACATGACTGACTGGACAGAAAACTATCCCGCAGTAGGTTGCCATTGCTTTCTGCGGTAGACTGGTTGCCAGCCAAGGTTATAGAACTCAATCTGTCCTGTTAATTGACTCGTAGCTAGAGGGGGAAGAAATAGATTATATTAGATTATTATATTAAGTATAATAAGTGAGGGGTCAGTTTATTACTTCTTACCAATATAAAACCAATCCCCCACTTTGTGCCCAGTATATTTTTTATTAGGTTTGCAACTATTATATTCAGTCAGTCAGTTAAGTGCCATACGTGATACACACTTGGGCGATCATGTCTCGAAAGAAACATGACTGGACAAAAAATTATCCCGCACTAGGTTTCCATTGCTTTCTGCGGTAAACTGGTTGCCAGCCAAAGTTATAGAACACAATCTGTCCTGTTGTTTGACTCATAGCTAGAGTGGGGAGAGATAGATTATATTACATTATTATATTAAGTATAATAAGTGGGGGATCAGTTTATTACTTCATACCAACATAATATCGATCCCTCACTTTCTCTCCAGTATATTTTTTATTAGGTTTCCAACTATTATATTCAGTCAGTCAGTTCAGTGCCATACGTGATACACACTTGGGCGATCATGTCTCGAAAGAGACATGACTGACTGGGCAGAAAAATATCCCAAAGTAGATTGCCATTTGCTTTCTGCGGTAGACTGGTTGTTAGCCAAAGCTATAGAACCTAATCTGTCCTGTTATTTGACTTATAACTGGAGAGGGAAGAGATGGAATAATATCTTTCCCAAGGGTATTTGGGCGTAAGTGAATGCAAGGAATTAAACTAGAATTCGAACTCGGATCCCAGATTTCTAGTTCCGAGCCGATATCCACTACACCACAACGCACATCCAATCTAGCACTGCGCTCAAATTCTTACTGTCTAGGTACCATAAATGAAAGTGCACCATAAAAATTACCATGAAAATATATACAGAAATGTCGATAGAAATGTGCCTGAAACCGAGATGCCGGTCAGACTTAATAATATTGCAGATTTCTATAGCAAGTGAACCAGATCAAATGTGGCAGCAGGATTGAAAGCATTAGTGAGTTGTAGATTTATATGTAAGATAGAATCTGGTGAGAACAATTACCTAACACGACACAAGAAAGCAACTTTCCTGGCAGTAAAAGTATCAACTGAGTCATTTAGAATTCATTTTAGAGGAAGATGTTAGACGCATCGAATTGCTCTCCTAGATGTTAGCATCAACCATCCTGAAGAATAGTGAAAAGGGTTTGCTCAGATAATATAAATACAAGCTACGGCATAGAGGATTACTACACAAACTCTACAGCTATTGAATCGCTAGAAAACTTTTCCCAATCATCAAGTCTTTCCTAAATGG
Source organism: Ascarosepion bandense (assembly GCA_037127315.1). NCBI lineage: Eukaryota > Metazoa > Mollusca > Cephalopoda > Sepiida > Sepiidae > Ascarosepion > Ascarosepion bandense. The sequence continues at coordinate 649,313 of JBBBDQ010001299.1, forward strand.
TAGACTCATATAGTTAATTGCTGACGGCCAGTCTTTCGACGGCTATGATACCAATAGAGTCATCCCCAAGGCTCACTTCCCGGTTGAACTCTCTTTCAGATTTATATTAATGACCTACCTAAGAGTATTTTCCGATCTTTTGTAAATATCTGTGCAGATGATACAGGGTGACTCCTCCTCCCAAAAAACGGGAACTTTTTAACAATCCAATAAAATTAAGATTGATGGAAGAAAAGTATTTTATTCAAAGTAATTGAAACCTTAAAACCTGCCATTTAAGAAATAATGATGGAATTTTTAGTTTTTAAAAATTACATCCTGTAAATGGTGTCCTGTACTAATGCATTCTTGAAATCTGCTGTTATGACAGTGACAGTGACTGAGATTCCCTGTACATTTTAAAAACAATAAGGTCAGATGATCCCTTGTAATGAAACAGCACACCATACTGTCACCTTACGAGCGTGTAAAGGGCGCTCATGAACTTCATTAGGATTTGTGTCTGCCCAGTAACGGTAGTTCTGCTTATTCACGTAACCTTATCTGACATCCATAACTTGCTTAGAAATTCGTCTTGATCCATGGTTACTAAAATGGAAGAGTGTTTACTTCGTGAGACCACTGTTTCGTAGTGCTGACGCTTATTGATTTCTGCCAATACACACTTCGAAAATTCCCTATTTTGCGGGGTCACCTTGTATAACGGTATATACGTTTTCAATACATTGAAAACTAGTAAAGTTACATCAGACTCTAACATTTTATCTGTCACAATAAACCGGTGTTTTATCAAACAGCTCGCTTGATTTCAATGTCCATTGAGACTAAAGCTCGCCCCAGACTTCGTGGAACTCATATATGCAATTCATCGCTATAGGTTTTGGAGAAAAGTCGATCTAGACCAGCAAAGACCAATAATATTGCAGATTCATCTTTCGATTTTAGCAAGAATCTCTAAATAAATAGCAGGAGCACCGGACTATATGTGAGAGTAATGTTCAAAGCATGGACAAATGCTAGGCAAATAAATATTTAAAATAGGTTCATGAGATAAAACTTATCTTAGTGAACCAACTAAGTAATAAAGAAGTAATGGATGCAACAGAGAAGACAAACTTCCATGGATAATGAAGTTTTTTTCTTTAAATTAGATTCACTAACTTTATTAATAATCGTGGGATTGTAGCTACGATCGAATTAATCAAAATTAAACGAATGTTGTACACGTCAAATATGATTAGTAATTGACGATGCTTCATCTCATAAATTTCGAACGATATTATCGATCGATAAATATTTATGCACTAGGAACTTCTATTACATAAAAACACATCAGTGTTAATCAAAAAGAGAATTAAGGCTTTAAATAAAGTTACAACAAATCATTACTGAAAAGTAAGCTACAAATGCTCTCAACACCATCTGTAACTGCAGATCAAATTACGAATGCCCCCGAATGGTAATTGCATACAAACTAACCTAATATACCAGTAAGATATGAAGAAGCCCAAAAACAATATACATAGGACTGTGTCCTTAAAAACGGAGAAACTATTCGCCCAATAAAATATTGTATAACAAGAAACGTGCGACTAATACAACTCTCACAGCATCTACAAAATCCCCAAAAACAAAAGAAAAACACTCAAAATATAACATGGAAACATACTTTCAGATTATAATTTCTCAATACAAGTATCCTTTACCTAAAAGAGAAAATAGGGATAATCGACTCCGCAGAACAAAATACACCCCAAAGCAAAAGAACAGTGTTCATTTTCAAATACAGTCTAGAAAATAAATTCATACGGCGCTACCATACCTTGAGTCAAAACAGTAAATAAAATCCCATATCCATAAACTAATAAATTTTAGCACTGTTCAGAATCGAAAGGAATATTCAGAACAAATAAAATATAAACGTAATTGAAATATTATCAATAATTAAATTAATAACTTTAAAATGATAAATAAAATAGTCATTAGACATGAACAAAAGACGTAATAACGTTTAATTTCTCTTTTGAACTCCCGGCCATTAATCCAGTCCACACTATTCTTTGAAAAGAGCAGTGGTATATGGTCTGAAGTCAGTGGTGTGAAACTGTTAATTTTTATAACGTCCTGATTCCGACGTCCACAATATATAGAGTTGTGTTGTGAGTATGTTTAGCGACAAGAGTTTTTTATCAGTGGTTTTTACTGATAAAATGTATTTTGGCAAGCAGGTTCTTATTGTAAAGTGCCCAATCTCGGAATGGATAGAATATAGTGCGTTGATAAGGACAAAGAGTTTGTCACTTTAACTGATCAGATTCATGCCGTCTTCGAAGTTTCGAATTATGATGTTCTCACTCGTCATGTCTTATTTGCCTTTAGGTCCATGTTTTTTTTTTCCTGTTCATATAGAACATGACGTGATTTTCGTGTTAGGGGTCTTGTTTGCGATTGGTTGATTTCCTTTTTCTTTTTGCTTATGTTTTATTCTTATTTTGCAGGTTTATTTTCATTTCTTATTGTTTTTTGGTGTAGGCATGAGTGAGTGTTTGTTTAATTGCTTTATATTGTTTTTGTTTTGTTTTAGTTTAGGCTGGTCTTTTTTGTTTTATTGACCTCTTTTAATGGTTTGACCTTTATCTTACCATATCGGTATGTCTGATCGCATGACCGTCTATTTTTTCTGGGTCATGGTTGGGTGTTTGTGACTTTGTTTATATTTATGTTTGTGAGCTTTGTGTGTGTGTGTGTGTGTATGTGTATTGTGTGCATGTGTGCATGTGTGTGTATGTGTGTGTGCCTGTTTGGGGGTTGTATTTTTTTCAGTTTTATTTATATGATTAAGTGTTTGTATATATATCTTCATATTTATATCATTTATGTTTTATTTTTGTTTATTATTTTCTGCTTTTGTCGTGTTTGAGAATTTATATATTTGTATTTATATTTTTTTAAAACGTATACATTTATATATATATATATATATATAATAAATATATATATACACATTTATATATATATATATATATATATATATATATATATATACATTCATATATATATATTTGTATATATTATGGACTCTTCCGTCGATTTCGACGTATGAGCGTCTAGCTATGTTAGACTACCACAAAAAGAATTTTTTAAAGTGGTGAAGACTTGTGTAGCACCATCCACTCTTTTTGGAACTGCTAATAACAAACAATGCTTGCCTGCTCGAAGGTCAGCTGCCGGTGGATGTCAAAGATGCAAAAGGTGCAAACCATCAACGAGCAGGGCTAGGAACTGCTCCCTCGTTCCCGTTATAGCCCAGACCTTCCCCCTACAGACTTTCACCTATTTGGTCCCTTGAAAGCTTTCAAGAGAGGCACGAAGAAGTCAAAAGTGCTGTGAGCGATTGGCTGAGACACCAGTTCAAAGATATTTATTTTGAAGAAATGCGGATGCTTGTGCACAGATGGGAAAAATGTATGATACTGCTGGGAGACGACGTTGAAAAAAAAGTAAGTTTTTATCTGTATTAGAAGGCCTTAGACCGAAAAATTCACCTTATTCATTGAATGACCCTCGTGTATATATATATATCACTATCAAGTATATCAGACGGTATGAACGGATCCTACACAAAATTAATAGACAAAACTTGTCTATATTATTCAATGAAACCTGCATTAATGAAAAAATGCTGCCAAAATACACACAATATGTATATATTCTATGTAATGTTGCAGAAAGTTATCAAATGAAATTGGAATTAAATTACTTCTTTTAAAATAAAATAGAAAAAATACAAATAATATTAGGCGTGTGGATGTTTCTAGCCACACTGATGAGCTGTCATACAGCGAAACAGACTTGTATGTGGATGACTAATATATATATATATATATATATATATATATATATATATATAATTATTTAGTTTTTGGTCATAATTAATTTTGACCAGTGCACAATTGTATGAAAAGATGTTCAATAAAATTATTCTGTAAAATGTTTAAATATTTTTCATTTCTAAACGTGTTATTACGCAACCCAGGTATCTATCTTTCGGTGACTTCGGGCTGAAGGTAGAAACTTGGGTTGCTTAATGACGTAATGTTCCGTTTAAAAATTATATATATATACATAGTCATCCGCAGACAGATCTGTTTCGCTGTATCACAACTCCTCAGTACGGTTAGACAGCCGATTGTTTTTTACCCAGGCTTGAAACCTGACCGAATTGGCACCAGTCAGCGATTCTACCTCTGAGCTACGGGCGTTCAGTAGAAGGAGGCAGACTTTTTAGCGTGTATATTATCATTATATACGCCCACTAGCTGAGAGTGTTCTAATTCATTGCTGAATGAACGATGCGTAGATGCCAGAGTAGCTACTGTTTTTCAAGGACTACCATTCTTTCAGAGTGCTCAGTCAGATCATTACGTCATTTCTTCTGTGCCAAGAAGAAAAGTTAGAAGTTATGTCATACCCAAACAAAAATGAAGTGTAACCGCACTAAAAAATACCTGTTAGGTTCATACAACCGTGGATGAAACCGCCATAATTCGTTTTAATTTTTAAAATTGCGCGTCCAAAAATTCCCTGCAGCGTTAGCGTTAAAAAAAAAAGCAAAAAAAAACACTGTCACGTAAGCGTTCTTAAAAAGAAAAACAGTTAACGGTAAAATCAGTTATTAAAAATCGCCTGAAAACACCACTCATGGTTGAAACCTAGGTCGCGTGATAACTCGTTTACAAATGGAAAATATTCAAAAATTCTACAATGTAATTGTATTGAACACTTTTCAATACAAATGTGCACAGGTCTAACCTTATTGTGACCAAAAACTAAGTATTAAACAATCATTATATATATACATATACACACATATACTTTGTTAAAAAGTTCTAAGTCTAACCAAGAAGAGATTCAAAATTATATTCTGATATTAAGTCATTTAGTTAGATTAAAATTACAATACCACGTCTCCGAACTATAGACAGATATTGAAGGTGAACATGGCAACAAAGATGAGGACAACAGTTCAAAAATGTATATTGTGTAAATAATGACAATGCCTCATCACAGAAATATAGACAAATATTGATATAAATTGTGTGTATTTTGGCAGCATTTTTTCAGTAATGCAAGTTTCATTGAATAATATAGACAAGTTCTGTCTATTAATTTTGTGTAGGATCCGTTCATACCGTCTGATATACTTGATGGTGATATCGTTGAAAGACAACAAAAAATCACAGTAATTGTTGATTTTTTTATCGGGTCTAAGCTTTCGGCTCACATAAGCCATTATCAAAGAGTAAATATTAACACACAGTAAACATAGAACATTTAAGCTATTAACAATAAAGAGAATTAAATTGAAAATATAAGTCCATCCCTACCGTGGCGGATGGCCGAAGACAGTGACAATATATATATATTGATATATATATATTAAATCTATTTTCCTGGATATAATCAACAGAAATTTCTCCGTACTAGTAAACTTATATTTTAGTCTTAATTATATAAAACTAAAAACAGTATGGTTTTAGAGAAAAATATTTTCGAAATTTAAGCTTTAGGTCGGAAGTTTTTTTCTTGTTGACTTCAACTGAACCGTTACTAATAAATCAGTCAGTTAGTTAAGTGTCATTCGGGATACACGCGTCGGAGATCATGTCTCGAAAAAAACATGACTGACTGGACAGAAGATTATTCCGCAGCCAGTCAGTTAAGTGCCATACGTGATGCACGCTTGGGCGATCATGTCTCGAAAGAGACATGACTGACTGGGCAGAAGACTATCCCGCAGTAGGTTGCCATTGCTTTCTGTGGTAGACTGGTTGCCAGCCAAGGCTATAGAACCCAATCTGTCCTGTTATTTAACCCATAACTGGAGGGAAGAGACGGATTAATACCTTTCCCAAGGGTATTTGCGCGTACGTGAAAGCAATGAATTCAGCTGGAATTCGAACTCGGCTACCCGATTTCTCATTCCGAGCCGATATCCACTGCGCCCCAACGCACATCCTATTCCGCAGTAGGCTGCCATTATTTCTGCGGTAGAATGGTTGCCAACCAAGACTACAGAATCCAACTTGCCCCGCTCTTTAATTCTAGCTGGAGAGTGAAGTGACAGGTTAATACCTTTCCCAAGGGTATTAGCGGTTCTCCAATTTCTCGATCCGAGCCAATATCCACTGCACCACACTGATAAAAATTAAAATATATGTTTTCATATCCAGTAATTCGGAATCTCGCATACATAGAATTTCTGTTACTGAAGAATCAGATCTTTTTCTTTAGAATATTCGCAGCGTGACAGTATTTTATTTGCGACTAGTAGTATAGCCCGGCGTTGCTCGGGTGTAATGAAAGCTTTAAAACTAATCCATGGTCCTGGAGCTCAGACACTTTCGACGTTGGCACGAAAGACTAAAAAGCAATAGTTGTTTCCAGTTAAAGCGAAACGTAGACTGAAAGAAAAATGAATGGATGTAAGTCAAATTTTGATTTCCTGGTATCGATATCAAATAAGTTTTTTTTCGTCGTAAACTGAATTTTGAAGACTAAATAAGTCTTCTGAGTAAATGGTATCATGGCTGAGACAAAGAACTACAATTATACCTACTTAGAGCCAAACCCGAAGCAAAATCTAAAATAAAAGGGCTGAAAAAAAATACATACATACAGGCAGATAAACAGACGCACACACAAACATCTTATCTTTTATATATATATATATTATTGATTTTCTGCTCTCTTGTAAGAACTGCAACCTTGAAATTTCTGAATATCGTTTCTTATGTCTTTGTCTATGAGTGTATCAAATTAGATTAAAACCGGACCACTCCTTCTATAACCTGATTTTTTCGATTATCGATTTTCGATATTTATCGGGGGTACCTCGACACGAAACCTAGCTAAGAACACTCGCAGACGCTTATAGTAGAACTGTATAAATTTTCAAGGAAATCGGTTCAGCTGTTTCGGAGTTAATAGGTAACGGACACACACACACACAGACACACACACATACATACAAACACACAGACACACACACACAGATAAAGTTCCATTTATAAATAAGTTTAGATATGCTTAACTCGGAAAGTGTGGCGCTGACCTCCAAAGGCTATTGGCATGGCCAAGAATGCATTTCAAAAGTTAAGCAGAGTATCAAGAGACAAGAAAAATTAGTTGGAAACTAAGAATAGAGTACTGTACTTTTATCTGCTATCAGTCTTCCTATATTGCAACGAATGCCGGACAATCTCATCAAAGGTGAGCGAGGGACTCGAATAAACCAAAGTGTGGTTCCACAGAAGGATACTAAGGATACCAAGGACCGAACATGTGAGCAACGACGTGATTTTGGAGGGAAGAGAAACAAAAAAGAAACTTATAATTAACATTAGAAAGAGACAGTTGAAGTTTCTGAGATACGTAATGAAGAAAGAGAGCTTGGAGAATCTGATACTCTCAGGGTGAATAGAGGAAAAGAGGAGCAAGAAAAAAAAGCACTTGTCATATTTGACAGGCTTAAAAAATGGATGGCAGAGCAGGCTTTGCAAGAAAGACTTAATATATTAAGAGCAACAAAGAACAGGAAAGTGTGAAGAGCCATGATCATTTCTGTCCTAAAGAGACACGAAACATAAAAGTATAATGACTTAATTAGCTGTTTTATACAGTTTTCTGTTAGTGACAGATATTTGTGGTTTTCCTGTCCGTTTAGAAAAGCATAACATGAAAATGGGAGACGTTATTTTCAGATGTCACCTGCAAAAGAAGATGCAATTATCTGTTTGTGTGGAAAAATTACCAATCTGCCGATCATCCATGTTTTGAAAGTCTGATTAAATGTGTCTGTTTTGATCTGAATGTTTCAAGTACTATTCTTTCTTTCTTTCTTTTTTCTTTCTTTTCTCTTTCTTTCTTTCTTTCTTTCTTTTGTCTTTCATTTTTTCTATCTTTCTTTTTCTTTCTTTCTTTCTTTTTTCTTTCTGTTTTCTTTCTGTCTTTCTTTTTTCTTTCTTTTTTCTTTCTTTTTTCTTTCTTTCTCTCTTTTTTCTTGCTTTCTTTCTTTCTTTTTCTTGCATATCTTTCTCTTCCTTTTCTTTTCACTTATTTCATTTTCTTTTCAGTTTTCTTTGAAAGCAATTTTTTTCTTTCTCTCTTTCTCATTTGTTTTTCTTCCGTCTTTTCATCTTCGTGTTTTTGTTTGTTTCTATCTCAATCTTTTCTCTTTCTTTCTTTCTTTTATTCATTCTTCATATCTTCCGTTCTTTCTGACTTTCCTTCTTTCTGTCTTTCTTTCTTTCATCTTTCTCAACTCTTCCATATTTTCTTAGTGTCTATCTGTTTCAGTCTGTTGATTCATACATTTATTTCTACTATGTTCACATGAATATATATATATATATATATATATATATAAGTGAATAAAGAACGAAGAAAGTATTAACAACGTTCAGGACATTAATTTAAAACAATATAGAAATAGGCCTATGAATATTTATTATAATTTAGAACATGTACAAATTATATTTTACTACGAAAGGCTACATTTTGTTTCGACATCGAAAAAACAGTCTCATCAGGTAGTTAATAATGATGGTAATAAACGTTATTTTTTAAAAAGAAAATCTTAAAAACATTATTTCTCTTTTGCAGAAATAAAGTTTATTATCATTATTATTAACTACCTGATGCGACATTGCTTTTTCGATGTCGAAATAAAATGTACACATTATTAATATAGTAAAATATTTGTACATGTTCTAAACTATAATATATGCATATATATATATATATATATATATACAGAGAGAGAGAGAGAGAGAGAGAGAGAGAGATAGACTTTGAAAAACAGTAGCTACTCTAGCAAATACGCATCGTTCATTCAGCAATGAATTAGAACAATCTCAGCTTGGGCGTGTATAATGATAATATACACGCTGCCTCCTTCCTTCACCGAGCGTCCATAGCTCAGAGGTAGAATCTCCGAGTGACGCCAATTCAGTCGGATTTCAATCCTGGGTAAAAAGCAATCGGATGTCTAACCGTACTGATGAGCTGTGATACAGCGAAACAGATCTGTCTGCGATGGCTATATATATGTATGTAGGCGAGGTTCTTTTAGGAATGATTCATATTTTTTCTCAATTTTGTATTAGGGATATTAATATTTTCTTCACTACTCGCAATGAATATGGTTTATTGAATTAAGCACAATAGAGATAGAAAGCTTTTGAGGAAGGATACTAATGTCTTTTCTGCCTGCGGCTCTTCACGCCGAGAATTATTCCTACTTGGCATCCAAAGAACGTCTTATCAAGAGCCTTTGATAGCTACTTAAACTCAGTGTGATTTTTGAAGTCAAAGGTCTAATTAAGAATAATTCTTCAAATTTTCCTCCTTTTTTTTTTCTTTCTTTTCTTCCTCCTTTTATTTTGCGTACTCCTTCTCGTCCTTCTTCTGATCCTCTTTGTCATTCTTGTTTCCCTTTTATTTCTTTTTCTCCTATTTTCATTATTACTCCCTTTCTCTTTTCCTCTTCCGACCGCTTCTTCTTCTCCAACTTTCACTCCTTCTTTGCCTTGTTCTTTTTCTTCTACTGCTCGATTCTCGCTCCTACTTCTCTCCTTCTCATCCTACTCCACGTTCATATATCTTCCTCTCTTTTTCCTACACACTTTTCCTTTCTTTTTTCTTCTTTTCTTCTTTTTCTTCCTATTTTTCTTCTTCGCTCCCAGCCTATAGTCCTTTTCCTTCCTCAACCTCTTCTTTTTTATTCGTCTGCTTTTCTTCTTCTTCTTCTTTTCTTCTTCTTCCTCTTGCCTTTCTCCTTCTCTTCCGCCCGTTTCTTCTTCTCCAACTTTCACTCCTTCTTTGCCTCGTCCTTTTTCTTCTACTGCTCGATTTTCACTCCTACTTCTCTCTTTTTCTTCTCTTCCTCCTCCACTTTCTTATTCTTTCCCCCCCTTTTTCCTACACACTTTTCCTTTCTTTTTTCTTCTTTCTCTTTCTTTTTCATTATCCGCTCCAAGCTTATACCCCTTTTCCTTCCTCAACTTTTTCTTTCTTATTCTTCTGCTTTTCTTCTTTTTTTTTTCGTTTTTTATTCTTCTTCTTGCCTTTCTCCTTCTCTTTTCATTGTCTTTTTCTTTTGTAATTGTTCATCACCTCAAATTTTACTTTTCTATCTTTCTTCTCGACCATATTCTTTTCATTCATAGCCACTTTTTCAAATTCTTCTCCTTCTTTACACTTTCTTGTCTCTCTACCCCCTCTTTCTCTAACTTCTTCCCTTCCTTCTCCTTTTCCTCCTTCTCCTCCTTCGTTTTCCATCGTCTTCTATTTAGTCACTTCCCTCACCTCCATCTTGTTGTTATTCTTGTTCTTTTTAATGTTTTCTTATTAAAATTGGCGGACATATGAATAGGAATAAATGAATGAATAACCATAATTGAAAGGAAACTTTTCTTGTAAATTAATATTTCCTATACACAATTATAATCAAATGAAAGGGTGCTTAGCGCCTTTGGATATCTATAAGAGGTGAGAACCGGGTAACTCAAAAGCCAGAGACATTCAGATGTGTTATTATATAACGCCTCCATCTCTACCTGGTTCAGTCAATTTATGTGGGCGCGATATCTTTCGGCTTAATTTGAGGGAAAGATAATCTTCATACGAGAAAATAGGTTAATAACACGACAGTATACATTTTACATGACCAGATGTAATTAATATTATGTTAAAATAGTAATATTACTTTCATAGCAAATATGAACGTAGAAATCTGCATCAGAGTCTCTCTCTCTCCCTCTATTTCTCTCTCTCTCTCTCTCTCTCATACACATACACGCGCGCGATCTCTATTTATCTATCTAGCTAGATCGCTAGTTAGCTAGCGAGAAAGATAGATAAATCGATTGAAATCTTATTCTTTTTTTCTTATTCATTTAGATAGATAGATAGATGGATAGATAGATAGATAGATAGATAGATAGATATGAACAGACTGAGATAGATAGATAGGTAGATAGATATGAACAGACTGAGATAGATATGAACAGAATCAGATAGATAGATAGATAGATAGATAGATAGATAGATAGATAGATAGATATGAACAGAATCAGATAGATAGATAGATAGATAGATAGATAGATAGATAGATGCATGCATAAAAAAAGAAGAATAAGATTTCAAACGTCAAAATATATAAAATAATATAATATAAAAATAGAGCAATGATTTTTGTTTAATCATTTCACCCCAAGCCAGGCAGTTTTACGGCCACTAGCGTTCAGGGGTTTACCTAGGTGGAAGAGATGAGAAAGAGGTGCAGGTTATAGGGGATGTCAGGAAGGAAGTGATAGAAGGATAAGAATACTGGTGTGACGGGTGTGGAGTGGATGGAGAAAAGAGCTTGAAAGAAAGGATGCTAGTCAGTTAAATAGGAGATGAAGCTGTTAGAGTAGAAATTGCGGTCGCATTTTATCGGTTTCACTGTAAAAGTAGGGGACCTAGTTGCTGGTCTAGTAGCTCGAGTAAATTCATACATAAGGAGCATCAGTGAGCTAAGTTCATCGGAGCAGAAGCCGTGAAATTAATTGTAGAAGAGACACAGAGAAGCCACATCACGCCGGTGAGAGAGTGACTGCAGCCTAGCTGCCAAGTCAGGATCGATCACATTACAGATTCTCAGTTGGATTTTATTTACGTTTAATAAATAATGTTTCTGTTTGTGTGGTATTTCCTCATCTAAAACAAAATGTCAAAACGTTTGAGCCGCAATATTGTAACTTATGTCAATATCTGACTGAAATCCAGTTCTCTTTTTTAGCGGTTTTCATTGGCTCCGGGTTACCAATTTATAGTGGGTGATCCGATATAGTTAAGCTATACGGTGGTGGTTAATGTTTATTAATTCGGCAGGCTTACGGCCTATCACGTTGAATACACCGGTTCTCGCTCGATCACCGCAGTTAAGCAACGTTGAGCCTGGTCAGTACTTAGATGGGTGACCACTTGGGAATACCAGGTGTTGTAAGCGTTTAGTGACGGATGTGCATTGTGGTACAGTGGATATCGACTCGGAAAGACAAATCAGTGAGCCGAGTTCGAATTCCAGTTGCATTCACTTAAGCACTGGTACCCATGGGAAAGGTATTAATCCGTCCCTTCCCTCCAGTTATGGGTTAAATAACATGGGTAGGAATTGGAGACCCTGCTCTTAAAAACAAATCCCAATGAATCTTGATACTCGAAAAGAAAAACGTTGTAAAAATAAAATAACTTAAACGAAAAATCATTGGTTATGACCTTAAATGATTTCATAAGGGTTGATAGGTCGTTAAACCTCGACGAAACAAACAAACTAATTCTGCCTTGTGTCATACATAACCGAACTCCCTACAGCTTACAGATTTATTCAGAATTATCAGAAAGTTATTTTCAGAAGTTTGGTTGTCGGCAGGTTGGAATGTGTGGATTAGTGTGGAAGAGTGGAAGAATATAATTATACATTTTGCATGTTATAATGGGAATTTATTGATAGGAAACATAAGTTTTAGAAGTTAATGTACAATTAGAAACAAGTAATTATTTAAGGATATCAAGGGTTGTAAAAATGTTCATAGGAGTAACTTGTTTGAAAATGTTTATGCGTACGCATGGAAGTATGTATGAGCGTTTGTTTGGTAAGAATATCTTTGAATGGAGAAGAAGTAAAATGAACTCAGCACACGAGAAAGAAGGAGAAAGAGAACGATGCGCAATGCGACCTGATGTCCGGGTCGACTTGAAGTTTCTCCCGTTACATTTTAGTATGTCATCTCGCTACTCCCATATGATTTTCTGTCTGGTGCTGACCGGAGATTTTTATAATCATTTAGATTTTTCACAATGGATCGCTAACTCTTTTTAAATTCTTGCAAATCGCTTCCATCGGTCAGAAAATCAATTTAGCATCTACTCGAGAAATCCAGTTTCGTCTTTTTCTTTAAGCAAATGGTCAATCCTTTTTCTATTTGGCAAAACCAGGATTTCACACGTCATTGTGAATATTTGTAAAAGTGAAGAAGAAAGTTGATTTCAATTTTTAATTTCCTATCTCCCACATCTCCTGCACATTTTCTCATTTATTTTTCTCTTGACTTTCTATTTTTTCTGTATCTTTTCCTCTTTCTTTTCCTTTTCTTGAGTTCTCATCTTATTTTCTGATCTTTTTTCCTGCTTTCTTTCATTTTTAATATCTTTTTACTTCGAAGAAACCAAAACTATAGGAAAATTTTATTTTTATATGATAACAAAGGCAATAAAAACGTTTATTAACATCTTTGTTAACTACCTGATGAGACATTGTTCTTCCAATATTGAAACAAAATGTACAATTTTGTAGTAGTTTGTAGTTTTCCTCAACATAATAATTAATAAAATCTCTCTCTCTCTCTCTCTCTCTCTATATATATATATATATATATATATATATATATATATATGTATATATATATATATCAGATTAAATAAATTACAAACATTGTGTCTGCTTATTTGTAGTAAAATCCGATAATCTTTCGCGTAATATAATTGAATGACATAAGAAATAAGCTTTAACGTTGACAGATGATTTTATTATTCATTCCGCGATGTTCTCAAGTACTTTCAATCTTCTTCCGAGATCATCTTCATGGGTACGAGCTGTGACCTAGGAAAGAGATTGAAAGTGCTTGGGAACATCGAGAGATGAATAATAAAATAATCTGTCAAAGTTACAGGTTATTTCTTACATGTGAGTAAGAACGGAGTTTATTAAAAATAACCAAAAATATGCTGGCTAATAACACACACACACACACACACACACACACACACACACACACACACACACATATATATATATATATATATATATATATATATATATATATACAGATTTAATGTTGAGGACTTTGTCACTTAATTTAGCAGATTTATGCTCAGTTAAGTGATAAATTCTCCACATTAATTCTCTTAACGTTCTGTCTCGATAATGAGCACTTATGACAAAAAACCTGCTTGACAAAAGTGCTTTCTACAAGTAAAGCAACCGAAGAAAATTAATCTTGACACTAAGCGTCATCCCAACTTAACACTATATATATATGTGTGTGTATGTGTGTGTGTGTGTGTGTGTGTGTGTGTGTGTGTGTGTGTAAGTATATTCAAACATTTTTTTCGTTTAATAACTTTCAAATATGTTTCATTGAATAATCAACAAAAACAATCCAGAATTATTTACAAAGGTCAAAGCACACATAGAATTATTCAACAAAAATGATAAAATAAAGGAAATCTTAAAGACAACTAAAATATTTAATAGCACCGGCGTGATGTGGCTTCCCTGTGCCTCTTCTACAAGTACTTTCATGGCTTCTGCTCCGATGAGCTTAGATCACTGGTGCCGCCTAAGCACGAATTTACACGAGATACTAGATTAGCAACTAGGTCCCACCCTTTTACAGTTAAACAAATAAGATGTAACCGTAAATTCTACTCCAACAACTTCTTTTCTCGCGTTTCCCGCCTGTGTAACTCCCTTCCACAAGTCTGCTTTCCCGACATTTACAATCTCCAGGTGTTTAAATGTAGGGTCAATAGATACCTCCTATCACACTAACTCCCAACTATTCTCACAACACTCTCATCTACCCAAATCCTTATCCGCCTATCACCCACCCTCTGTCATTTCCTATATTTAATCAGCCTTTCTCCACTCTACGTAGCCCCCTGCACAGTAGTGGCAGTGACATGCCTTGCTCGGGGTGAAACGCTTATAAAAAAAAAAAATTATTATTTTAATAATTTTAAGAAGAAATGTCTTCTCAAAACTTCGTGCTAAACCCAGGAATACTCAAAGCGATTTCGTCGATTAAATTATGATTACAGATCAAAATAATGTAAGAAACTATTTTTTAAATCCTCTTTAATACTTTATTTCTCTAATCTCTAAAAAGCAAACGCCAACCCAAAAATTTAAAAAACATCCAAATCTCATCAAAATTTGAGCAACGCACAACACAGGGGGGTCACAAAATGCAACAAAAAGTTGCAGGGTATGCAATACAATAATAGAAGGAAAACTCTTCAAGTTCGAAAACACATCTACATTCGAAATAAAAACATATCTGAGCTGCAAGTTTAAAAACGTAATTCATGCTCTAAAATGCGACGAATGCGTATTTAAGTAGATATTCTGTTTTTAATTAAACAGTATTTTATATTTATATCTACCGGCCTGCTTATTTTACGATAAATACGAGTATCGGTAAAAACAATGTTCAAAATAATTCATTACAAATTGTCGGTTGCTTATAACCAAGTTTCGTTAAAATTCGTTAATTTCCGTAACATGTTTACATTTGTTGACATTTACGATAAATTTCAGAGCAGATATGGTTTGTTTACGATAGATCGAAAATTGTGTTGTATAAGCATGATAAAAACCTCGTCTGATATATATATATATATATATATATATATATATATATGAAACGAGTGAAAACAATAAAAAGCAATTACCAATACGCAGAATCACTCACATACAATGATATTAAATTATACCAAGCTTCATATAATTAAGAAAAAATTCGGGAAACAGCAGCAAGACAAACAAAAGCCCTGAAGAATGAAGACATCGCAATAATGTTTCTATAAAACTTCAAAGTCGGTATAATTCTGCACAGTTAACTGAAAAATTTCTCCACATTAATTATGTTAAAGCTCTATTTCTATCTCGACATCGAGCACTTTATGACAAAAAAATTGCCTTCCAAAAATGCCTTTCTGTCTGTAAATCACCGAAAAGACAGTAATCTTGGCACTAAGCATTATCACAATTTAACAAAATAATAGAAACACCTATTACCATAATTGCATAATTTGAAAAATTTTATTAAACTCTCAAAAGTGTCTCCATTTATGTTTGTTGATTTTGAACAATTAAGAATGGGAGACTCACCTTCGCAAGGTTGTTTCTAACTAGCGTACAGTTGGCAGACAAAAGTAATCAGGATAGTAACTATATACATGTCCCTTGTGGTTATACCGAGAAAAGCGAGGGACCGGATGTTTGCCCTCACAGATACAGAAAGCAAATGACCAAAACTGGTCTTTGCGCCTCTGGCGGCACGCAGAAGTTCCGGAGGTAAACCAAAAATAGATAAGTAAATATCAAATTTCGTGTACGGACCTGTAGCGGAGCTCTGGATCCTCAATGGTCATCAAGTCACAAAATTCAAAATATGTCAGAGAAACTGTTTTTTTCATACCTAAAGAAAAAATTGTTTCTGAGCCACACCACGTGACTATTCCACATTTAAGGATGGTCTCTAACCGATCACAGCGCTCATTTCAGTGGAGGCGGTTAGCTGACACACATCAAAGATGTAACACGCAACTTCAAGTGACCCGGACAATTGTCCTCTCCCTCCCCCTCCCCCTCTCTCTCTTTATCTATCTATCTATCTATCTATCTATCTATCTATCTATCTATCTATCTCAACCATTACTGCTACAAACATTTTGTATGAACTCTTAATTCTTCAACCTCATCATTGAATACGAACTCTATCATTAACTTCTTAATGTTTCTAATTCTACATTAACTCTTACCACTTGTTATTCCTTCTTATAATAAATTTCTATTTTAAATGTAAAGTGTATATTTTATTATTCCACTCTTCATCACTAATACACACATTCTAACTGCCGACAACCAACCTTCTGATGAAAAAATATTATTTAACATAATATTATTTAACATAAAATTTGTAAGCTGTGAGGAATTCCGTTAATAAAAAAGCATTAGCCACTCGAATTCCTTGCATTCACTTTCGCGCAAATGCCCTTGAAAAAGGTATTAATCCAATACTTCCCTCCAGTTATGGGTTAAATAACAGGACAGATTGAGTTCTATAGCCTTGGCGGGTAACCAATCTACCGCAGAAAGAAATGGTAACCTACTGCGGGATAATCTTCTGCCCAGTCAGTCGTGTCTTTTTCGAGACATGATCGCCCAAGTGTGTATCACGTATGGCACTTAACTGGCTGACTGACTAACCGGTCACGGGCAGTTAGAGGAGGCAGGTTGCTGACACACATCAAAGATGTAACACTCAACTTCAAGTGACCCGGACATTGTCCCCCTCTCTTTCTCTTTCTCTCTCTCTCTCTCTCTCTCAAGAATTACTTCTACAAACATTTTGTATGAACTCTTAATTCTTCAACCTCATCATTGAATACGAACTCTATCATTAACTTCTTAATGTTTCTAATTCTACATTAACTCTTACCACTTGTTATAATTTATTATAATAATATTATAATAAATTTCTATTTTACATTCAATTATTTATACTTACTATTCCACGCTGTACATTAATGCACACATCATAACTGCCGACAACCAACCTTCTGATGAAAACCATTCTGATGAATATTATTCAATATAAATCTTGTAAGCTGTAGAGGGTTCGGTTAAGAAAGACACAAGGCCATAACAAAAGAAATATTAACCAGCTCCCGACACTAAACCCTCACTCTCCACTCACTAGAGGATGGAATATTGTGCTGATATTTATTGAGCACAATATCCACACTGGAATCATCAGCCAATCAGAGCCTACAGAATAAACTTGCCTGGATAGCAGATTGGATTCTCCCAGGCTATTATATAAACCACCTACCAATTAGGCTGTCAGATGTTTTTTCTACAACCACAGTTGAGAATTGTCTGTTGCTATTTACCAATTCTACAGATTTAATGTTAGTAGTATTTCATTTTATTTTTTTATTTATTTATTTTTGCTAAAATTGCTGTTTTTATTTTACAGATATTATTTAAATAAGTTTATTAAAATCAACAGTCAAGATTATTTAAGAATTTTTAAGGATAGAGTTCATCCTGTGGTTCAGGAACTGTTTTCGAAGGAAAATGTCATCGTTCAGGAAGATAAGGCATTCATTCATATTAAAGTTGTAGCTGGATGACACAAGAAACATTCAAGTGAATCAAAACATCTTATCTGGCCTCAACAGTCACCAGATCACAGAATCATTGGACATTTATAGTTCATTTTAGAAAAACAAATGAAGATTCGATATTGTTTAACATCCCCATTGAAATAATTGGAGACTGTGTAAGATGGAGAATAGATAATAATCACTCTGGAAAGAAATCAATTTTTGTATTTTGGAGTTGATCCCACAGATATTCAATCTGTAATAACCGCCAAAAATGAAACTACCCCATATTGAACTAAATTTGCATAAAATTTCAAGGTGTAACTATTATATTGTCCACCCCCTGCACATGTACATATATATATATGTATATATATATATATATATATATATATATATATATATATACAGTACTGTGCAAAGGTATTAGGACAAGAACTATTTTATCTTTTACGAGGCATATTGACAGAAACAAAATAATTAAAGTAATTTTATTTGATTTACTCAACAAATGCTTTAACATGGAAAAATACTTGTTAGAAAATAAATTTAATATTTAGTATAATAGCCTTTTGCTTTGGTCACAGCCTTCATTCTGTCAGACATTGACATCACAAGCTTCTTTAATGTATCTAATGGTATCTCCCACTAAGCAGCTTGTATTTGTTCCAAAAGTGTGTCTTGCGAAGTAACATTCTTCTTCTATGTGCGCTGTCCCTTCAAGACGTAGGCGATCATGGCTTTCTACGTCTCCCTATCCCTGGTAGTTCTTAGCACGCCCTTCCTGTTATATCATGCAACCCTCGTTCCATTATACACCACCTTCAAACATGTTAACGTTGCTTTCCCCTGTCTCTTTCCCCCTCTATCTGGCCTGTTAGTATCAGGTTCTCCAAGCCTTCCTTCCTCATTGCATGCCCCAGGAACTTCAGTTGTCTCTTCCTAATGCTCAGTATTAATTTCCTTTTTGTTTCCATTATTGCTAAAACCTCATCATTGCTCACATGCTCGATCCATGATTTTCGCAGCATCCCTCTGTCGAACTACATTTCAGTTGCTTAAAGTTTTTCCTTCATCTTCAAAGATATTGTCCAATATTCACTGCCATATTGAAGAACTGACAACACATAGCAATCCAGTACTCTCTTCCATATTTTTATCGAAATTGTCCTGTTTTTTTTATACTTTACTCACCTTCTGGAATGCTACCTTTGTCATGCCAATTCGCCTTCGGATCTCTGTGTCGCACGTTCCGTCTTCTGTTATAACACTTCCTAGGTATTTAAACTTTTGTACCTGCTTGATTCTAGTATCCCAGACCTGTATTTGGCATATTGGGCTGCAGTTTTTACTGATGACCATGCATTCGGTTTTCTTGCAATTTATTTGTCGTCCTTTCTTATCACTTTCTTCAGCTGCCTTCTGTCGGAGGTCTTGTAGTTTCCTTTCTGTGTCTGCTATCAGCACTGTATCATCTGCGTACCTTAGGTTGTTTTAATTGTGGCCTCCGATGACAAATCCAGGCATAACTTCTAGGGTCCTAGATTTATCAATTTTTTCATCCAAAATATCCCATACGTGTTCAATAGGATTGAGATCAAAGCCAATTCAAATTCCGAAGACTTCCATCCTCATCCTTTTTAATTACATAGATCTTACAAAGGTTTGACTTTCACCCTGTATTTGAATTTTAGTGAGGTTTTTAGGAAAATCGCCTCTGTCCTAATACTTATGCACACTAGCGGTAGTGTGCAAAAGTGTTAAGACAGGGATGATTTTAAACTTTATTTTGATTTTTGATGCCTCATAAAAGATAAAATAGTTATTGTCCTAATGCTTTCGCACAGTACTGTATATATATATATATATATATATATATATATATATATACACACACACAGAGAGAGAGAGAGAGAGAATGTACTTCTGGTTATCTCTACTGTATTGAGACGCGTAGTTTTGCAAACGATTCCATAGCTACAACGGATAAGTTTTAATTTAAAAATAATTAGAACAGAGCGTCTTCATGCATGTCTATTTTTTTTAAAAATTACTATCATAATGATCGCAGTTACAATTAGATTATCTTTGTAATTCACCCAAGAGGATGATCTCGGGTGAGATCAAAAGTACTTGGGTGTGAAAAAATATGCCGCTTTCCTTGATGATTTTCATCTTAACATCAAGAAACTGGTTTGAGAACTAGATATGATTATTGTAAAAAATAATAGTTTGTCTATGATATTCAATGAAATATAATTTGAATATATATATATATATAGCCTTTGAGATTTCACTCGCTCGATGGACTCAGTCGATTAGAAATTTAAGTGGGTGGTTAAAGTTTATTGCTTTACTCGCCCGCGGTCGATTAAAAATAAAAGAAATTCTGATTTCTTTAACAACCCAAAAGTATGCCATTGTAGATTCTCAAGTTAAATAGAAGGACATTATTGAACTCTTGGATTTTATCGTCCCGTTCAATGTATTCGTTTAATTAACGCTTCCAGAGTGGATCCAAAATGTCTCGGTCACGAAGATTGCTCACAGAAGAAACTACGAATTTAGGTACCTCCACTCAACTGTCAACCCCCCCCCCCCCAAAAAAAAACAGTATATCATGATGTTAACAGGGCTCAAACTTAAAACTTTAAAATCCTGTCTAACACGTACGGAATTTTAATGAAAATTTCATTTTTTGTTTTCCATCACCGATTCACTGTATGTTTATGTAAGGCGACTATTAAGAAAATAGTGTCAGTCGGGTAAAATGGTTTTGGATTAAATTTTCCCTCGCTCTCAACCGCCGGTCGAGTGATTTCTTTTTCAAATGTCAAAGGCTGTATTTATATATGCATATATATATATATATATATATATATATATATATATATATATATATATATACTACCGGCCATAATTATTAGGCCGCCCCAGTTTTTTTAAAAGAAATGATGCATTTCATACTATTTTTAGTATTTATTGTTAAATAAAAAACAGAATGGTTCTTTTTTTATTATTACTTTGCAAAATTTTACAAGGAATAGAAGCAAAGATAAACTCGTCCGAATCTCCCTAAATTTTCTTCATTATTTCATTGATGATAAACTTCAATATAGGTAATTATTAAATATTCATAAATTCATTTGATGCACATGTTATTGTGCAATATTAACAAAAAAAAACATTCTATTTTCATTTACAATTGTTCACTTGGCAATAAATACTAAAAAATAGTATGAAATACATCATTTTTGTAAACACTGGGGTCCCCTAATAATTATGGCCGGTAGTATATATATGTTTAGAAAATTATCTGCTGCCTCAATACACTAAATTTAAGTTACATGATGCCGCAGCATTAAATGATCCTAACACCAAGAAATTTCAATGGAAGCTCATTAAACTTCAAAAGAGAAGTTTCGTCTTTATTTTCAACTGCAATTAAAGCCAAAATACGACGTTTAAAACGGTTCATGATTAAACATAATAGACATTCATTGTCTCTTATATTTAACAGCAGATGTTTAGAAAAAAAAAATATATATTAGTAAGAGTAACAATGGAATAACAATCCACAGTTCGTGGCATATACTTTTTAAAAATGATCAATACATATTAAACTAATATTTATAGTATTTTTTTTTATTATTGGTATTTTTAATAAAAACATTTTTTACTGCTACACAAGAGCTGTTGTGTTTCGGTACTATAAATAGTACCTCATCAGGCGATTTACGGTTACAAGGGTTAGGGAATGATATACAGAGAAATTTAAAAATACAAATATTACATTAATCATTACAAAGTTAAGTCAACGATGGATGGGGAATGAGTTTAGAAGGTGGGTTTGGATTGGGGAAATTAACAGATCAGGAAATGCTAGATATATGGTGCCAATTTTGTATAACATTTACTGTTGGAGTACTTGGCTGCATAAACATTTTGGTTGTAATTAAAATTACCCCTTATTAGCATGAATCAGGCTAGTCTCCCTGAAAACAGAACACTGCGCCCCCACCCCGGTTTAACTCTCACAACAGACCTCAAATGGAATGACTATATAGAATCCATAGATAAATCTGCTGCTAAGAAAGTCGGTTCTCTGTGTAGGGCCAGAAAGTTTGTTTTTTTTCGCCTGAAACAACCCTGCACATATATAAATCTATCATATGCCCGTGCATTGAATAGTGCTACCATATCTGGTCAGGTGCTCCTGCTATCCACCTATGGTTCCTTGAAACAATCCAAGGGAGAATCTGTAATCTGATAGATCCCGACTTGGCAGCTCAGATACAGTCACTTTCTAACCGGCGCAATGTGCCTTCCCTGTGTCTTTGCTACAAATATTTTCACGGCATCTGCTCTAATGAACTTAGCTCACTGGTGCCTACTATATATAAATTTACTAGCGCCACAAGATGAGGAACTAGTTCCCACCCTTTTACTGTGAAACCAATAAATAGTAAACAGAAATTCTATTCAATCAGCTTCTTTACTCGCACTTCTCGCATTTGGAATTCCCTTCCACTTACTTGCTTTCCCGACAGCTACAATCTCCAAGAATTTAAATGTAAAGTCAAGAGACATCTCCTATCTCATTAACTTGCGTCCTCTCTCTCTCATGCTCTTTTCTCCGTCCACTCCACTCTCATCAGTATTCTCATCCTTCCGTTACCCACTTCCTGACACCCCCATAACCTGTCACTCTTTCTCATAACTTTCCTTCTATGTAACCCCCTGCACAACAGTGGCAGTAAATTGCCTTGCTTAGAACGATATGATTATTAAAAAAAGATAGATAGATAGAATCTCCAAAATTTAAATGTAAAGTCAATAGTCATCTCCTATCTCACTAATCTGCATCCTCTCTCTCATGCTCTCTTCTCTGTCCACTCCACTACCATCAGTATTCTCATCCTTCTCTTACCCACTTCCTGACACCCCCTTTAATCTGTCATTCTTTTTCATAAATGTAACCCCCTGCGCAACAGTGGCAGTAAAATGTCTTGCTTGGGGTGATATGATTATAAAAAAAACATAAAACAAATATAACTAAAGAGCTCACTTTCAGTTACCATTGATAAATATTTGGAATATTTTTTTTTTTATAAGCGTTTCACCCCGAGCAAGGCATGTCACTTCCACTACTGCGCAGGGGGCTACGTAGAGTGGAGAAAGGATGATTAAATATAGGAAATGTCAGAGGGTGGGTGATAGGCGGGTCGCAGTAACTTTAATAGTGTAGAATCATTCCGTCTAACTAACTCACCCGATATCTTAGCAATATGTGAGACTAACCTTGACCCTTCTATCCCCTCTTCAGAGCTGTTCGTTCCTGATTACCTTCCTCTCTTCAGGAAGGACTCCAATGTCCATATGCATGGGCTTGGTGTATATGTCAGTGAACAACTCCCCTAGCCAGAGTCACATCTCTTGAAACCCTTGATCATTCCTTCATGTGCTTTCGCCTCTCACGTCTAAGCTCGGTTAGCTATCTCTTCTTCCTGTACCGCTCCCCCTCCTCCTCTGACTGTACGATATCGAATTGAAAACTTTATCAATGTAATAATGACAAAGTTGTAAAAATGAAAATGTATGCAGCATGATCTTTTAAAACTATTGTCCACTCTATAGAAGGCCCTGGTAGAGGTAAAGGGTAGCGTTAAGTGGTAATTTAAGACGGAAAGATAACCGTTAACCTTAGACTTGAACAGCTTAATATATAGCGGGTTGTCCGTTATAGTGAAATGTATGTGTGTTCAAGCAGATTAGTTTGATTTGACCTCATTAGTTAGATAGCCCACTATCAGTCAGTCAGTTAAGTGCCATACGTGAAACACGCTTGGGCGATCATGTCTCTTTCGAGACATGACTGACTGGGCAGAAGATTATCCCGCTTTAGGTTGCCATTGCTTTCTGCGATAGACTAGTTGCTGACCAGGGCTATAGAACACAATCTGTCCTGCCATTTAACTCATCACTGGAGGGAGAAGAGATAGATTATATTACATTATTGTATTAAGTATAATTAGTGGGGGATCAATTCATTACTTCAGAACAATAGAAAACCGATCCCCCACATTATGCCAGTAGAAGTTTTAGTTATGTTTCCAACTATTATATTCAGTCAGTCAGTTAAGTGCCATACGTGAAACACGCTTGGGCGATCATGTTTCGAAAGAGACATGACTGACTGAGCAGAAGATTATCCCGCAGTAGGTTGCCATTGCTTTCTGCTGTAGACAAGTTACCGACCAAGGCTATAGAACCCGGTCTGTCTTGTTATTTAACCCATAACTGGAAGGAAGAGACGGATGAATACCTTTCCCAAGGTATTAATATATATATAGGTATATAGCCCACTATAAGAAGGTTATAACACAAGAAAATCAAATTGCGAATAGAAACAACAATTTATATACATATAAATCAATTAAGGTTTTTACAAATAAAATTAATGTATTTTGGTTGATACGAGGTCGTTAACGTGTTCGTAGTAATCCTGTACGTAGGCAGGAACATATGTTTATGTATGTACGTGTTGTGGAGTAGTTTTCGCACTAAAGGTTATAATCGTGCTATGTCCGTTGCTAATCGACTTAACGTACCCAAAATATTAGGAACTTGGTAGTCTTCCACTGAAAGCTGACTCCTTAGTATTAGGCTAAATCTCGACTAATATCAACTGCCTAGTAGTTCTACTGAACTCCAATAGAAGTCTAAAGAACTCCTTTAACCTTCTCATTAACTCTTATTAATATAGGAGAGAGAGTCCATTATCCGAAGAATAATTGCGTTTCCCCATAACAGTATGAACGTTATATTTGGGTAGGGGTGTCTTTGATCTATTCGCCCATCCTTAAAGAGTTCCGTGCGATTATCAAGTATAAAATAAGGCAGACGGGTGAACCGTGAGAATAAGGAGGTGCAGGAGAAAGATAGAGATAATAATAATAACGGTCGGTCGAAGTTTGTCAAGGGTACGTGTTAATTACGTGGGCAATCTTCAGAGTAGTGACAGGGACGTTAACATAAAAACATCCACCATGAAAGAGGATATTATCTTGTGTTGACATAAAACATTATCGTCGCGTTTTATGTGAACACAAGATAATATCATCTTTTATGTTAACGTTCCTGTAACCTTTCTGAAGGTGGTTCATGTGAACCGAAAGCTTGGAACAGCATAATAAAAATATCCAACTGTTGGACAATTTTTGTTTTCATTTTCACCTGAAATTAAAGCCAAAATTCGATGTTAAGAATGACTCCTGATTAAACATAATAGGCACTCATTGTCAGTTATATTTACCAATATATGTTTAGAAAGTTGTATGCTGCCTCGATAAACTATATATATATATATATATATATATATATATATATATATTGTGTGTATTTTGGCAGCATTTTTTCATTAATGCAGGTTTCATTGAATAATATAGACAAGTTTTGTCTATTAATTTTGTGTAGGATCCGTTCATACCGTCTGATATACTTGATGGTGATGTCGTTAAAAGACAACAAAAAATCACAGTATTTGTTGAATTTTTTATCGGGTCTAAGCTTTCGGCTCACATAAGCCATTATCAAAGAGTAAATAATAACACACAGTAAACATAGAACATTTAAGCTATTAACAATAAAGATAATTGAATTGAAAATATAAGTCCATCCCTACCGTGGCGGATGGCCGAAGACAGTGACAAAATAGTGGTGTTGTGGTCCCTGGTCTGATTACAGACATTTGAGTACGTTGTTGGAAATATATATATATAGGTGAGTCGATATTAAACAACAGTTCAGGACAAACAGTTTAAGTAAATAGGTGCTAAGCATTCGCTTAATTTTGATTTTTACATCAAAGAAAGAAACCAAGGATGAATGAAGTTAGAATGAAAGGCGTGAAGAAAAAAGTGAACGAAACAAGAAAGAAAAAAGAAAGAAAAACCTAAGACAAGTATTCAACAAATAGAAAATAATCTGAGATAAAAAACGTTAAAGTAATAAAAAAAACGAAAATGTAACAAACAGGGGTTAATAAGAAAGAAAGAAAGAAAGAAAGAAAGAAAGGGGAAAATATTAATATGTAGTGAAAAATATATAATGAAATTAAGAAAAAGAAATAAACAAAGAAAGAAATAGAAAATAAATATTGCGAAGAATGTTTTTTCTAACGAGATTTTTCTCTTTCTTAATACTTTGCTTAGCTTTCCCTATGCAGTTGAGTCTCTCAATTTGAAACTTTTGCTTTCCGTTATCTGTTAAAAAATCTTCTCAGATATTTAAATTAACAGAGAATTGAAATTGTAATCCAAAACAGCAAGTTTAGGTGAGTATGGCGGGTGATTAGTTGAGTATGGCGGGTGTGAGTACGGCATTCCAGTTAAGATTTGCCAATGTCTGCCAGGTCGTACAGAGAGGCCTGAGGTATTGTGATGTCTTGAGAGAAGAGTCTACACTTTTAATTTTCTAGTTTAGGACCTTTTTTGTGTTCTTTTGCTGCTTTTTAATCAATCCAATTCTGGGATGGGCGTTGTGGCGCAGTGGATATCGGCTCGGAACGAGACATCGGAGAACCGAGTTCGAATTCCAGTTGAATTCCTTGCATTCACATTCACGTTGAATTCAGATATGTATTCAGTTAAGTGCCATGCGTGATACACGCTTAGGCGATCATGTCTCGAAAGAGACATGACTGACTGGGCAGAAGATTATCCCGTAGTAGGTTGCCATTGCTTTCTGCGGTAGACCGGTTGCCGACCAAGGCTATAGAACCCAATCTGTCCTATTATTTAACCCATAACTGGAGGGAAGAGACGGATTAATACCTTTCCCAAGGGTATTTGCGCGTAAGTGTAATGTAAAGAATTTAACTGGAATTTGAACTCAGATCTACCGAGTCCGCGTTCCGAGTCGATATCCACTGCACCACATCGCACATCCACATATTTTAGTACAGGCACAAAAAGGAAAGCAATAACTCATTTTTTTTAAAGTCCACTTAATAAATATTCTTTGTGAATAAATATTTTAGTTTCTTGTTGACCGTTGTGCACACGAACATTATGGACACCTTGTATTATGTGTTTCTATGTCAGAAGGTATCCTTTTTGAATACACCGGTTCCCGTCCGATCAGCGAAGTTAAGCAACATCGAGCCGGGTCAGTACTTAAATGGGTGACCATTTGGGAATACCAGGTGCTGTAAACGTAAGGACCAAGAATGGTCCACCGGTCCTCCAGGTTTGGGGGTTGGATGCAGGGCTAACAACCCTGCCCGTAAAAAACAGTTACAGAAACAGCAACAAAAAGTTGCTGCCCTATGCACCATCTGGGTGTGATGGATAAATGATGATGATGATGATGTCAGAAGGAAAGGGAAGAAGCAAAAGAGAGAGATGATTATAGTTTACATGGATATGTGTCGGCATGTTGAAAGGATATTTAACCCCCTTCCCACTCTCTCATCACTTTGCCCTATGTAACCCCCTAACCACTCTTTCTCATCACTTTCCCTTATCTAACCCCCTAATCGCCCTTTCTCATCACTTTCACCTATGTAACCCCCTAACCACTCTTTCTCATTACTTTTCCAATGTAACCCCCTAACCACTCTTTCTCATCACGTTTCCCTATGTAACCCCCTAACCACTCCTTCTCATCACTTTCCTCATGTATCCCCTAACCACTCTTTCTCATCACTTTCACCTATGTAACCCCCTAACCACTCTTTCTCATCACTTTCCCTTATCTAACCCCCTAACCACTCTTTCTCATCACTTTTCCCTATGTGACCCCCTAACCACTCTTTCTCATCACTTTCCCCTATGTAACCCCCTAACCACTCTTTCTCATCACTTTCCCTTATGAAACCCTCTAATCACACTTTCTCATCATTTTCCCCTATGTAACCCCCTAACCACTCTTTCTCATCACTTTCCCTTATCTAACCCCCTAATCACCCTTTCTCATCACTTTCCCCCATGTAACCCCCTAACCACTCTTTCTCATTACTTTTCTCTATGTAACGCCTTAAACACTCTTTCTCATCACTTTCACCTATGTAACCTCCTAACCACTCTTTCTCATGACTTTCCCCTATGTAACCTCCTAACCACTCTTTCTCATCACTTTCCCCTATGTAACCCCCTAACCACTCTTTCTCATCACTTTCCCCTATGTAACCCCCTAACCACTCTTTCTCATCACTTTCCCTTATCTAACCCCCTAACCACTCTTTCTCATCACTTTCACCTATGTAACCTCCTAACCACTCTTTCTCATGACTTTCCCCTATGTAACCCCCTAACCACTCTTTCTCATCACTTTCCCCTATGTAACCCCCTAACCACTCTTTCTCATCACTTTCCCCTATGTAACCCCCTAACCACTCTTTCTCATCACTTTCCCTTATCTAACCCCCTAATCACCCTTTCTCATCACTTTCCCCCATGTAACCCCCTAACCACTCTTTCTCATTACTTTTCTCTATGTAACCCCCTAACCACTCTTTCTCATCACTGTCCCCTATGTAACCCCTAACCACGCTTTCTCATCACTTTCCCTTATCTAACCCCCTAATCACCCTTTCTCATCACTTTCCCACATGTAACCCCCTAACCACTCTTTCTCATTACTTTTCCCTATGTAACCCCCTAACCACTCTTTCTCATCACTTTCCCCTATGTAACCCCCTAACCACTCTTTCTCATCACTGTCCCCTATGTAACCCCCTAACCACTCTTTCTCATCACTTTCCCCTATGTAAGCCCCTAACCACTCTTTCTCATCACTTTCCCCTATGTAACCCCCTAACCACTCTTCCTCATCACTGTCCCCTATGTAACCCCCTAACCACTCTTTGTCATCACTTTCCCCTATGTAACCCCCTAATCACCCTTTCTCATCACTTTCCCAATGTAACCCCCTAATCACCCTTTCTCATCACTTTCCCCTATGAAACCCTCTAACCACACTTTCTCATCACTTTCCCCTATGTAACCCCCTAACCACTCTTTCTCATCACTTTCCCTTATCTAACCCCCTAATCACCCTTTCTCATCACTTTCCCCCATGTAACCCCCTAACCACTCTTTCTCATTACTTTTCTCTATGTAACCTCCTAACCACTCTTTCTCATGACTTTCCCCTATGTAACCCACTAACCACTCTTTCGCATCACTGTCCCCTATGTAATCCCCTAACCACTCTTTCTCATCACTTTCCCCTATGTAACCCCCTAACCACTCCTTCTCATCATTTTCCCTATGTAACCCCCTAACCACTCTTTCTCATCACTTTTCCCTATGTAACCTCCTAACCACTCTTTCTCATGACTTTCCCCTATGTAACCCCCTAACCACTCTTTCTCATCACTGTCCCCTATGTAACACCCTAACCACTCTTTCTCATCACTTTCCCTTATCTAACCCCCTAATCACCCTTTCTCATCACTTTCCCCCATGTAACCCCCTAACCACTCTTTCTCATCACTTTCCCCTATGTAACCCCCTAACCACTCTTTCTCATCACTTTTCCCTATGTAACCCCCTAACCACTCTTTCTCATCACTTTTCCCTATGTAACCCCCTAACCACTCTTTCTCATCACTTTTCCTTATGTAACCCTCTAACCACTCTTTCTCATCACTTTGCCAATGTAACCCCCTAATCACCCTTTCTCATCACTTTCCCCTATGTCACCCCCTAACCATTCTTTCTCATCACTTTCCCTTATGAAACCCTCTAACCACACTTTCTCATCACTTTCCCCTATGTAACCCCCTAACCACTCTTTCTCATCACTTTCCCTTATCTAACCCCATAATCACCCTTTCCCATCACTTTCCCCCATGTAACACCCTAACCACTCTTTCTCATGACTTTTCTCTATGTAACCCCATAAACACCCTTTCTCATCCTTTTTCTCTCTGCCTCTCTCTCCTCTTTCTCATGACCTTCCTATGTAACCTTCCCTAACCACTCTTTCTCTTTCCTTCCTTCCTTCTCTGTGTGCCCCCTCCTTT
This sequence comes from Ascarosepion bandense, assembly GCA_037127315.1. Classification (NCBI taxonomy): domain Eukaryota; kingdom Metazoa; phylum Mollusca; class Cephalopoda; order Sepiida; family Sepiidae; genus Ascarosepion; species Ascarosepion bandense. The sequence goes on from JBBBDQ010001299.1 coordinate 679,347, forward strand.
CCTGCTTTCCCTGTAACCCCCATGTTTCCTCTTTCTCATCCACTTTTCCCTATAGCCTCTCCTCAGTATGGCCTCTTCCTCATGACTTTCCCCTATGTAACCCCCTAACCACTCTTTCTCATCACTGTCCCCTATGTAACCCTAACCACTCTTTCTCTCTTTCCCTATGTAACCCCTAACATGCATCTTTCTCTCTCTTTCTCCTTATCTAACCCCTAATGTCTTTCTTTCTCTCTCATCTTCCAATAGCTTACCTAACTAACTCTTTCCTAACCATTTTTCCTTTCTCTGTGTAACCCCCTAACCACTCTTTCTCATCCTTTCCCCTGTGTGGAACTTCTTCTTTCACTCTTTTTCTCCTCCCTTGACTCCCTGCTCCAACCCTAACGACTCTTTCTAATCACTTTCCCCTATGTAACCCTAACCCCTCTTTCTCTCTGTGTTTATATCTCTAACCCCCTAATCACCCTTTCTCATCAGAAAACTTCTTCATGTACAATTCCTCTTTTTCTCATTGCTTTCCCTATGTAACGCCTATATTGTCTTTTTTCTCTCCATTTCTTTCTATCAACCCCCTAACCACTCTTTCTGTCTCTTTTCTCTACCTGTAACCTCCTAACCACTCTTCATCATGACTTTCCCCTATGTAACCCTAACCACTCTTTCTCATCACAATATCCCCTGTAACCCCCGTAGCCACTCTTTCTCATCACTTTCCCCACATGCTATAAAACACCTCAGCAACCATATGTCACTTTCCCTTATCTAACCCCTAATCCCCATGTCATCACTTTCCCCACTTAACCCTAACCTTACTCTTTCTCATTACTTTTCTCCTATGTAACCCCCTAACCACTCTTTCTCATCACTTTCCCCTATGTAACCCCCTAACCACTCCTTTCTCATCACTGTCCCCTATGTAACCCCTAACGACTCTTTCTAATCACTTTCCCTATGTAACCCCCTAACCACTCTTTCTCATCACTTTCCCTTATCTAACCTAATCACCCTTTCTCATCACTTTCCCCATGTAACCCTAACCACTCTTTCTCATTACTTTCCCTATGTAACCCCCTAACCACTCTTTCTCATCACTTTCCCCTATAACCCCCTAACCACTCTTTCTCATCACTGTCCCCTATGTAACCCCTAACCACTCTTTCTCATCACTTTCCCTTATGTAACCCCTAATCACCCTTTCTCATCACTTTTCCCCATGTAACCCCTAACCCTCTTTCTCATCACTTTCCTATGTAACCCTAACCACTCTTTCTCATCACTTTCCCTGGCAACCTAACCACTAACAGCTAAACACTGTGTGACACACAACCTCTTTCTCATCCTCTTATGTAACCCCTGCCACTCTTTCTTATCTTTCCCCTATGTAACCTATTTCCTCTTTCTTATCACTTTCCCCTAGCCTTCCCTAACCACTCTTCTTATCACTTTCCCCTATGTAACCCTAACCACTCTTTCTCATCACTTCTCCCCTCTGTAACCCACTAACCACTCTTTCTCATCACTTTTCCTATACATTTTCACCTAACCACTCTTTCTCATCACTTTCCCCATGTAACCCCTAACACTCTCATCACTTTCCCAAAACCTCTCTTCCATCTTTCTCCATACTTTCCCCATGTAACCCCTAACCCTCTTTCTCATGCTTTCACCCATGTAACCCCTAACCACTCTTTCTCATCACTTTCCTATGTATTCCCCTAACCACTCTTTCTCATCACTTTCCCCCATGTAACCCCTAACCACTCTTTCTCATCACTTTCCCCCATGTAACCCCTAACCACTCTTTCTCATCACTTTCCCCCATGTAACCCCTAACCACTCTTTCTCATCACTTTCCCCCATGTAACCCCTAACCACTCTTTCACATCACTTTTCCCTATGTAACCCCCTAACCACTCTTTGTCATCACTTTCCCCCATGTAACCCCTAACCACTCTTTCTCATCACTTTCCCCCATGTAACCCCCAACCATTTTTTCTCATCACTTTCCTCTATGTCACCCCCTAACCACTCTTTCTTATCACTTTCGCCTATGTAACCCCCTGCGCAACAGTGGCAGTGAAATGACTTGCTCGGGGTGAAATGATTAAAAAAAAACTTTTACAGCATCTCTTTTCAAGCCTCCAATTTTTATAACTGATTTCTTGCTGTAAGATTCTGTCTTTCTTCTCGTTTGCAATTATTTCTCTTTATTCGTCTATTTATTCATCTGACGCATAAGCTAATCACGAAGCTTTCATGCGACTGCATCCAGCGGCAAGTCGCATTTCGCCCGCGACCAACTGATATCAATGTTATTTTCATGACAATCTCTTTACCAGGTAAATAGGTGCTAAGCATTCGCTTAATTTCGATAGAAATTCGCAACAAAGAAAGGAACCAAGAACAAAAGGAGTTAGAAAGAAAGGCGTGAAGAAAATGGATAAAACATGGAAGTTTAGAAAATAAAAGAAACAAGAAAAAAATAAAAGAAACGAAACAGACAAATATTCAACAAATAGAGGGAAACTAATCTGAAAAAAAACCTTTAAAAGTCATGTAATAAACACAAGTTAATAAAAAAGAAAGAATGAAAGAGAGAAAGAAAGAAATATTCAGTCAGTTAAGTCCCATACGTGTTACACGCTTGGGCGATCATGCCTCTTTCGAGACATGACTGACTGGGCAGAAGATTATCCCGCAGTAGGTTGCCATTGCTTTCTGCGGTAGACTGGTTGCCGACCAAGGCTATAGAACCCAATCTGTCCTGTTATTTAACCCATAACTGGAAGGAATAGACGGATTAATACCTTTCCCAAGGGTATTTGCGCTCAAGTGAATACAATGGATTCAACTGGAATTCGAAAATGTTAAGAGATATTAAAAATATAGAAAATGTGAAAGACAAAAGAAAGACAGAAAAAGAAATATTCAGAGATAATAAAGAAAGACATAAAAGCTAAAAAGAAAGAAAAAAAAGAAAGAACGAAAAATTAAAATGAAGAAAAAAAAAGAAAGAACGAACGAAAAATTAAAATAAAGAAAGAAAGAAAGAGAGAAAGAAAAGGAAAAGAAATATTAAGAAACCGTGAAAAATATAGAGAAAGTGAAAGAAGATAGAAAAATTAATATTCTGAAATAATAAAGACATAAAAGCTAAAAAGAAAAGAAAGAAAGATAGAAAAAAGAAAGAAAGAACGAAAAATTAAAATAAAGAAAGAACGAAAGAAAGAGATAAAATAGAAAGAACGAAGGAAAAATTAAAATAAATAAAGAAAAAAGAGAGAAAGAAAGAAAGAAAAGGAAAAGAAATATTAAGGGACCGTGAAAAATATAGAAAGTAAGACGAAGAAAGAAAGAAAGATTGAAAGAAAAACAGAAAGACATAAGATTAATAAAAGCAAAAAGAGAGAAAGAAATAAAAATTACATATTAAGAGATATAAAATTACAGAAAGAAAGAAAGAAAGAAAGAAAGAATGAAAATGATACCTTCAGATAATAAAGAAAGACATGAAAGATAAAAAGCAAGAAAGAAAGAAAGAAAGAAAATGATACCTTCAGATAATAAAGACATAAAAGACAAAAAGCAAGAAAGAAAGAAAGAAAGAATGTAAAAAGGAAAAAAGAAAGAAAGAAAAACTAAAATAGCGAAAAAGGGAAAGACAGAAAAAAAGGAAAAAGAAATTTTAAGAGATAATGAAAAATATAGAAAGAAAGAAAGAAAGAAAGAAAGAAGAGTAATAAAGATAGAGAAAAAGAAATGAAAATTGAATATTAAAAGAAAGAAAGAAAGAAAGAAAGAAAAAATTCTGAGGTAATGATGGAAGACGAGAAAACCTTAATAGAAAAAAAGAAAGAAAGCAAGAAAGCAAGAAAGAAAGAAAGAAATGAAAAACTAATAAATAAAGATAGAAATAAAGAGAAAATAAATATTAAGCGAGAAGGAAAGATAGAAAGAGAGTAAGACAAATGAGGAAAGAAGACATGAGATTTAAAAAGAGAAAAAGTAAGAAAGAAATAAAAATTAAATATAATGAGATATCGAAAAATATAGAAAAAGTAAAATTAAATATCCGAAAGTAATAAAGAAATACAAGAAAATCTCAAAAGAAAGAAAGAAAGAAAGAAAGAAAGAAAGCAAGAAAGAAAGCAAGAAAGAAAGAAAGAAAGCAAGAAAGAAAGAAAGAAAGAAAGAAAGAAAGAATTCCTGGTCTGGTTTAGGGAAGTAAAGTTATTGTTTAATTTAATCTTTACCCCTTTTTTACTTCATGAAGAACTACATCCTGGCACTTCAAGTGACAAACTTTAAATTTTTATTAGAAAATGATGATGTAAAATGAGTGTACCGTGAAGCAGACATTTTTTATATTTCCCTATTTGTGTTTTACCCACGCATACGGTGAGAATTATTTTCTTTCATCTTTCACTCGCTTGCCTCTCATCAAAAATTGCATGAGAAGAATTCAATTTTTCTTTTCATTGTCTTTTGCCTTCTTTGGCGATAATTACACTAATTAAGCTACTAATAGCAATTGTCACCACCATCGGACACTCATCTCCCTGCTCTTGGCTCTAAAATCAGGGAGAGGTGAAATACAATATAATTAACATTCATAATTAATTGAGAATACGAGATAGTTGGAAAAAAAAAGAGTTGGTTGAAAATCGTTGAAGACGATAACATGGCTACCATTTGCGTCAGGGCATACTTAGCTGTACAACGGGATCGGTCGATCTAAATGTGTTGAAAATTAGATTTTGTTTCAGAAAAATTAAGCCAATATCATCAGGTGCATTCAGCCTTCATTCTACTTCTTCTGAACGTTGGAGATCATGGCTCTCCACAATTCCCTGTTCTTAATAGCTGTTAATAATTTTTTTTCTCTTCTGTTTTCTCTTTTGAAGCATTTTCACCATCCATTTACCCACACACACTAGTAGGTAATGCGTTGTCTACCTCTATCTGCGTCGGATTCAGAGCACCTCGACGTGGTTAACAAGTTTTTCTCTTTCGAAACCGTTACAAGTGAGTTCGATCCTCATAGTTTCAGCCTTGTGTCGCATATAAGTGGCGTTTAGAAAATTAAATATACGCCTTGCCTTCAATCTTTTTTACGAGTATCAAATTTTCTAAGCCCTCTTTCCTAATTACGTGTCCTAGAATTATCAACTATTTTTTTCTGAAGTGTCCTTTTTATTTCCATTTTCTCTAAAAGTTCGTCGTGGCTCATATCTTCGGTCCACGGTATTCTCATCAATGCTTTTTTGAACCATAATCCTTTTATTTCAAATCTCTCTTCATCTCTGAGAAGATTGTCCAGTATTCTCTGTCATATAGCATTGACTAGTATCATAGTCCGGCGTTGCCCGTGCAACTCATAATATTTTTTCTTGACCAAATGAATTTTAATAGAAATTAAATATAAAGGCTCATTTTTTTAATCACGTTTGACACGTGTGATTTGATTTCTGTGACGTAATTTAGTAACCATCTTAGATCTTAGATGTTTTCCGGGACAAATGTAAAAAAATCGGGTCCATTAGCCAAAACGTGCGAAAGGGAAAAATGCTGAACTTAAACTCAAAAAGTGTCGACCTGGCTTCCCTGTAAATATGTGACCCTAGAAAGTTTGAATTGCGTAGCTTAAAAAATGTAGGCGTGCATAGGAAACAGTGACTCACAGATTGCCTTTTATATATATATATATATATATATATATATATATATATATATATATAAATATATATGTATGTATGTATATATATATATATATATATATATATATATATGTATTAAATAGCAGTTCCGTAGTCTTTTTATTTGTTTTAAACAAAGTTTTCCTCGTTCTCTACGTAGTTATGAGAAAGCAACTTTCGCTATCCCAATTTCAGTGCGCACTTTCCTTATTCTATTAAAACACTTATAGATAATTAAATTTCTGTACTAGTTTGTACTCTAATTTTTTATTTCCATATTCAACTATTCCTGTTACTAAAACTTATGCATTCTGGCTTCTTGCAATTGTTGTTTAGTCCTTTCTTCTCGCTTTACTTCACTACCTTATGGAATATTCTAAATTAAATTCTGTTTTTCTCGATAACAGGTAGCTAAATTACTGACAACTCATAAAACGATCTATCATTTTTTAAAATCATTTTTACATTTCATTATTACCACTTTATGGTAATAATAAATGCAGGGTTTAGCTGTAAAAAAAAGTTACACAGATATATATATATATATATATATATATATATATATATATATATATAGTGTCGTGTCTTACCGTCAAAAACATTCTTATTTCTGTCCCTATGACCCCTTAACTGCCTAAAAAAGAGTAACGAATTGTTTTATATTTCCAGAAATATCATTCCCAACACTAGTGAACAGCCATCGACTGACGAAGTACAATTAACAGTACTGAAACAATATAGTTTTTGTGCATTTATATAAAATATTTTTTATTATAAATGCTCATAATAAAATTATTACAATAATTATATATATATGGCATGACTCGGAGTTTTATGCATTACGCAATCATCAGGTAAATATTACAAACTGAACGTTTAAGAGATTTGAATTTAAGTTAACGTAAATTCAAATAGCTGAAACGGTCAGTTTATATGCATCTGATTATTGCGTAGGGTGTGTGACTCCGAGTCGTGCCGCCAGCGTATGATGATATTTACATTTATTTATATGTGTAATTAATAGCACTGTTTAACTACATTAGGGACTGTTTTATTAAAGCCTGAATAATATTTTTACACATGCGTTCATACCCATATGTATATTTATTAATTCACACAGCTGTATATATATATATATATATTAATACAGGTTTCATTGAATAATATAGACAAGTTCTGTCTATTTATTTTGTGTATGATCCTTTCGTATGATCTGATTAGCTTGATAGTGTTGTCATGGAAAGACGACAAGAAATCGCAGTAATTGTTGACTTTTTTATCAGGTCTGAGCTTTCGGCTTACATAAGCCATTATCAAAGGATGAACATTTAATATACAGTGAACATAGAACATTTAAATTAATAACTGAGTGGAGCTGTACAGAGAAAATTAAACAGGTCCATTTTTCCGTCGCACTCTAAGAGACCTCTAAACATATATGCATATAAAATACATATAGAGCAAATATAAGAAAAATTAAGACAGACGCGATATTTCATAGTGAATCGGAAGCATAGGCCTATTTCAGGCGAGTCATCGCCAGCTTCCGTCTTTATTTAAAGAAGGATTCTAAACGAACGGGATTCACAAAACCTAACAAAACGAATAAAAAAATAAAAAAATAAAAAATAAAAAATAAAGGTCGCTCCCTTAAAAGAGAAAATTAAGAACAATACATCCGTCATAGACATAGCTTTATATATATATATATATATATATATATATATATATATATATATATATATGTATTAGCCATGACTGTTTAGCAAGTGTAGCCAAACTTTTCATTGGCTGCTCTATAACGTACTCTCGGTTTTGCTTCTCAGTAGACTTTTATCTTTCACTGAGTATTTCAACGTCAAAAACTGTTAATAATCACTTTAAAAACTTACTGATATCAGATGAATTAACGTGTCAATATTTATTTATCGTTTATTGACCATTATTAATTTCAGCACAAGTGGGTCGTTAATTTAATGGAAATTATGTTTTGTAGAAAATAAGTATTTTTCATTTAATTTACCATATGTGACTCGCCATCATTTTGTCAGGGCATATTCGGAAAATTTTTTAGCATTTATAAATATTAATGCTTTTGTTATATACTACCGCTAAAAAAAAGGAAAAGGAACACGTATATATATAGATATAAATATAAACATCCATTTTTATTCTTTGTCAGTATTGCGTATCTGTAGCAGTAGAGCAGTCGGAGAGAGTTCACGCACACGAAGGGGCCGTCGGGAGTCGAGAAGCAACGGGAGACTCTCTCTCTCTCCCTCTCTCTTGAGCAAAAAATTCTAGACGTTATATAGTTTTAAAATTCCCAGTCATTTTTGCTGTTTCAGGTTGTAGCTTTATTGACGCTATTTACGACAGGATGCGTCTGTCAATCTTACTCGGCGATCAATTACATTTCAAGCCGTTTGATGCTTCTTCTTCTTTTGTTGCTTCTTCTACTTTTGTTGCTTCTTCTTCTTTTGGTTTTTGTTTTTTTGTTTTTGTTTTTTTTTTTTCGTTGCACTTTGTAGAGATTATCTGCAGCCGGATACATCTGTCAACCGCACTTGTCTTTTGTTGACTTTTATCTACGGCCGAATGTGTCTGTTAGCCGCATCATTGTTTGGCCATCAACTTTCAAGTCGGCTGTCACTTTTTGTTGGCCGTACCTACGGCCGGATGTAGCTGTTAACTATTACTGCCGTTTAAGGTAATATATTACACTTAAAGCAAGCTACCAATTCCTCGTAAAATCTTCTTGGCTATAAGAGAAAACCCATTTTAAAGCGCCAGGTCTTAGTAATATTTTTTTGAATAAGATATAAACATATGATATATGTTTTTTTTTTAATTTGATCTCAAGAAGTGTGAGCCTTTTATAAATCTTATTGGCAAACGTTTGTTAGGCTTGGTGGTTGTTAGTTTAGTTTGCTATTATTCCTCATCTTGCTGGCAGCTGTCGGAAGTGTAGTTATGTTGCAGTCGTTTTGCGACGCAAATCTGCTTATTATATCGACACCCCAAAAAAGAAGAAAAACATGTTTAGCAGACGACCGCTTAGTTCTTCACACGACAAACTGGAGTGTGTTTTTAACTGTCTCCTCTACTGGCGTCTCTTGGCTGTCTATTTATATACAATTATGAAAGATTCCAGACTATTTTGCCCGAAGCTTGGTTTCGATTAACATTAAAACTTTTCTTTGTTCTTTTGATTGGCCAAAATTATTTGTTTAAATTTCCGGTCTTGATTTCCTTTCTTTTTTCCTTCTTTCATAGCGGAACCTGTCGTTGCAGCTGATGGACGTACAAATGTACATCTCATGTTTTATGCGTTTTAAGAACTTTTTTGTAAATAATCGTGTCGCCCCCAAGCAAAGCATTTTATTGCCACTGTTGTGCAGGGTGTTACATAAAGGAAAAGTTATGAGAAAGAGTGACAGGTTATAGGGGGTGTCAGGAAGTGGGTAAGAGAAGGATGGGTAATACTGATGGAAGTGGGGTGGACGGAGAAAGGAGCATGAGAAAGAGGATGCAGGTTGTTTAGACAGGAGAAGACTATTGACTTTGCATTTGAATTCGTGAAGATTGTAGCTGTCTGGAAAGCAAGTAAGCGGAAGGGAATTCCACAGGCGGGAAGTGCGAGAAAATAAGCTACTGGTGTAGAATTAGCGTTTACAATTTATCGGTTCCACAGTAAAAGAATGGAACCTAGTTGCTAATCTTGTGAGACGTGTAAATTCATATATAGGGTGTATCAGTGAGCTACGTTCATCGGAACAGAAGCCGTGAAAGTATTCGTAGAAGAGACACAGGGAAGCCACATTGCATCGGTAAGAAAGCGACTGTATCCTAGCTGCCATGTCGGGATCTATTACATTACATATTCTCCGTTGGATTTTGTGAAGGACGCCTAGGTGGATAGCTGGAGCACCCGACCAGATATGGCAGCAATATTCAATGCACGGCTGATGGTAGATTTGTATATGTGCAGGATTGTTTCAGACGGGAAAAACGTCCTGACCCTACACAGAGAACTGTCTTTCGTAGCAGCGTACTTAGCTATTGATTCTAAATAGTCATTCCACTTGTGAGAGTTAACGTGAGAATGCGCAGTGTTTTACTTTTAGAGAGACTAGCCTGATCCATGCTCATGGGGGGTAGGAACGATTGTCTGTGATGGTTAATAGATAGCAGCTTCGTTTTGGAAGCATTAAAATTCACGAGCCATTTCTTACCCCGGTCCACCACGGATACTTTAAATGAATAATGTCAAAACGCAGAGCATTAGCTTTTTTTCATCGTGGTATATATTGTTTTCGGTTTTGGAGATTTATCATTGTCAATCCCAGTTGAGCTTTTTCGTTTGTTATTGTTCTCCGAATGTATTATTCCCTGCTACCTATGATTTAGTAATTAGTATGATACATTTGTCATTAAAGTTGGTTTCTAAAAATCGTAACTCGTTGTGTTTTAACATAATAGTATAGCCTGTTAATATATTTAACCTATACAACCAGAAATTTCAAACAAAACTAAATGGATTATAAGGATATAGAAAAGTTTGGATCATTGAACCTAAAAGGATTATCACGATTTAGAAAAGCTTGGACCATCGAACCTAAAAGGATTATCACGATTTAGAAAAGCTTGGAACATCGAACCTAAAAGGATAATCACGATTTAGAAAAGCTTGGACCATCGAACCTAAAAGGATTATCACGATTTAGAAAAGCTTGGAACATCGAACCTAAAAAGATAATCACGATTTAGAAAAGCTTGGACCATCGAACCTAAAAGGATTATCACGATTTAGAAAAGCTTGGACCATCGAACCTAAAAGGATTATCACGATTTAGAAAAGCTTGGACCATCGAACCTAAAAGGATTATCACGATTTAGAAAAGCTTGGACCATCGAACCTAAAAGGATTATCACGATTTAGAAAAGCTTGGACCATCGAACCTAAAAGGATTATCACGATTTAGAAAAGCTTGGACCATCGAACCTAAAAGGATTATCACGATTTAGAAAAGCTTGGACCATCGAACCTAAAAGGATTATCACGATTTAGAAAAGCTTGGAACATCGAACCTAAAAGGATAATCACGATTTAGAAAAGCTTGGACCATCGAACCTAAAAGGATAATCACGATTTAGAAAAGCTTGGAACATCGAACCTAAAAGGATTATCACGATTTAGAAAAGCTTGGACCATCGAACCTAAAAGGATTATCACGATTTAGAAAAGCTTGGAACATCGAACCTAAAAGGATAATTACGATTTAGAAAAGCTTGGAACATCGAGCCTAAAAGGATAATCACGATTTAGAAAAGCTTGGAACATCGAACCTAAAAGGATTATCACGATTTAGAAAAGCCTGGAACTTCGAGCTTGTTAAAAACAAAATTGCAAAAGGCCGATCTTTCATTTTTTTCAAGAAATTTGCCAGAATTCACCGCTATATAGAAAGACTGATATTACATGCCAGTTCAGCAGTCTTTTCTTCGATTCAAACGAAATCTAGTCGTTAAAAGAAGAAAACGCGTGGCAAAAAATACTTCATCACACTAATCTGTATGGTATATTGTGTGAAACTATTAGTCTCTTATCTTGTTCACACCCAACATTTTTTCTTTCTTAATAATTTTTCTCTCCATAAATTATAGAAATTAACGGTGGCGCTAAAACATATTTTTCTCTTGGTGAGTAGAGGCAGTTTCAATCAATTTCTCTCACCTTCCTGTGACACTTTGCATCTATAAGTTAGCTCTCGTCTCAGAAGTGGTATTATGAAATTTTCTCCCTCAAGACATGGTCTGCTAATCCTCTCTTTCCCGTCCAACTTTTGATATTGCTTCAGTATTAAAGGGAAGTGAGAATAAAGAGGTAAGTATAGGTTGTAAGACAGAATACATAGTTGACCACAAAAGGGTCATCCCGTCATGCCAAATACGAAAGGAGGTACTAAAATTAAGTACAAAAATATAAGTATATCAGAAACGATTTAACAGACGATCGAAAATGCGACACCGAAATCCGAAGACACGTTCTAAACGCTAAACATATATTTTTGAGTTGTAGAATTTACACACACACACACACACACACACACACACACACACACACACACACACACACACACACACACACACAGTACTGTGCAAAATTATTAGGAAAAGAACTATTTTATTTTTTATGAGGCATCAAAATAAAGTTTAAAATCACCCCTGTCCTAATACTTTTGCACACTACCGGGAGTGTGCAAAAGTATTAGGACAGGAGTGATTTTCCTAAAAACCTCACTGAAATTCAAATACAGGGTGAAAAGCCAAATCTTTATAAGAATTATTTAACTAAGAAAGAAGAGGAAGGAAGGCTTCGGAATTTAAATTGATCCCCCCCATAAAGCCCTGATCTCAATCCTATTGAACATCTATGGGATATTTTGGAAAAAAAATTGATACATCTAATGGTACTTAGCAAGACACACTCTGGGAACAAATGCAAGCTGCTTGGTAGGAGATACTATTAGATACATTGAAGAAGCTTGTGATGCCAACGCCTGACAGAATGATGGCTGCGATCAAAGCAAAAGGCTGTTATACTAAATATTAAATTTATTTTTTAACAAGTATTTTTTCTTGATAAAACATTTTTTGAGTAAATCAAATAAAATTACTGTAATTAAATTGTTTAATATCAATATGCCTAATAAAATAGTTTTTGTCCCATTACTTTTGCATAGTACTATATATATATATATATATATATATATATATATGAATTAAATATACATTGTAACACGGAAATTTCTATCTTTCGAGATAGAATCTCGTCATCAGGCAATGTTGTATATTGGGTGTGAAAATAATTTACATTTAAATAACAAAAAGCATCGGTTTACTATTTATGTATTTAGGAAGAAATAAAATTTTCGTGTGTTCCTTTTAACTAACCAAAATAAAGATTCACTTTGAAATTTGTCCAGTAGTTTCTACATACTTTCTTTCTTTCTTTCTTTCTTTTTTTTTTTCTAGCCGTCAAAGTGTCAATCTACTTTTAACCTAATTTTATTTTCCTTTTTTTATTTTTATTTTTATATTTATTGCTTCTTCCTATATCGTATTACCGTTGATGTATCTATTCTAGTACCGAAAATATCATTTCTGCTTTCTCCATATTTTAACCTCATCTTATAGAAAACAGGAAAGATGAAGAAAGGAAACAACTTTTTATATTATGTCCAAACTTAAGGGGCTTTTGAGTAAATGTACTCATTTTATCAGTACGTATTTATTTCTAATTTTTTCAAAACCTTTAATTTATAAATAATATTTTTACCGAATTGACTTCCTATATATATATATATATATGTGTGTGTGTGTGTGTGTGTGTGTGTGTGTGTGTGTGTGTGTGTGTTACATAGGCATGATTAAAAAACCTCGTTTAGACTAATGGTCATTCGTGGTCGAGTGGTCTAAGACGTGCCAGGTCACATAGTAGCTTCCCCTTTGTGGATAGGGGTCGTAGGTTCGAATTCTGCCAAATGACACACATTTTCGTAATAAAAATTTCTCGTGACTAATTAGGCCGGTAGATATAAATATATAATACTGTTTAATTAAAAAACAGAATATCTACTTAAATACGAGTATCGATAAAAAATAATGTTCAAACAATTCATTTCAAATTGTTGGTTGTTTATAACCAAGTTTCGTTCATCTTCGTTAATTTCCGTAACATATATATATATATGTGTGTGTGTGTGTGTGTGCGTAATTATGTAGTAAGTTTTCTTTTAAACATGGCAGATTAAATAAATTGCAAACATTGTGTCTGCATATTTTTAATAAAATCCGTTCATACTCACGGATAATCTTTCGCGTATTATAATTGAAAGATGTATGAAATGAGTTGTAACGTTAAGAAATGATTTTTTTTATTCATTTCTCGATGTTCCCAAGTACTTTCAATCTCCTTTTGAGATCATCTTCACCGGTGTGAGTTATGGTAACAAAAAATAACCGCAAAACTGTGTCGCTAAAAATTACTGTAAATGTTTTTCTTGCTTCAAATATCACGGTGACAAACTTGCTTGGTGTTCATTAGAACGTGAAAATTATTCAAAATGAACTTTTTATGCTGTAATGTCATGGTCATGCACGTGTTAAAGCGTGAAAACTTTTCTTTCTATAAACATTTTTTAACATTACTGCAGTATTCATAGAATCAGTGACTAGAATACTGTTAATAGACTCTCGATGTTTCTGTTATTACTAAGGCAGCAGAACCACATGTGGTGTCATGTCATCGCCAGTTGAAAGACTTGATACGCGTGATCAACTCAATATGGATGCTATGCATTCCGCTAAACTCGTTCAGAAATATCTAAGCTGTGTACAATTATTTTCTCAGATCAATGGTTTAAAATGGCTTAAAGCGAATGGAATCTACAGGTCTTCGAGAGGACCATCCTTCTTTTAACCTTGTGGACTGTTACTACAAAATCACGAAGAATAAATTGTACCTAATAAAAGAAATCACATCACATGAAAACTTTCAACAACAGCATTAAGTAAAATACGTAACACGTAACTCTAAAAAAAATGACTAAATCAATGATTCAACATTCCATACTACACCAAACAAAAGATTAGGAAAGAAACTCCCATCAATAGTGCCAAGAGTGATAACAATTACTAGATTTGAAAATATATATTTTTAAAGAAAGATTTTATAAATATCAACCGACAGCAATATTGACTTCTCAGTCAATGAATGCTAAATTCCTTGTAGGGTTTTGGTTAAATGATTTTTGTTTACCAGTATATAATTTATTTAGATTTCGGCTTTAAATAACAAAGGTGTCTACATTGGTTATTTAATGCCGTAATTCTAAGTAAGTTATATTTTTTTTGTTTTAAATAATATTTTAGTGATAAAAGTATTACTAATTAACCCATAGCTGGGGGAGAAAATATGAAATCATACTCGTCCCAATGATATTTGTGCGTAAGTGAATAAAAGAAAGCTACCTGGATGTGCGTTGTGGTGCAGTGAATATCGGCTCGGAACGAGAAATCGAGGAGCCGAGTTCGAATTCCAGTTGAATTCATTGCATTCACTTACGCGCAAATACCCTTGGGAAAGGTATTCATCCGTCTCTTCCCTCCAGTTATAGGTTAAAATAACAGGACAGATTGAGTTCTATAACTTTGGCTGGCAACCAGTCTACCGCAGAAAGCAATGGCAACCTACTGCGAGATAATCTTCTGCTCAGTCAGTTCTGTCTCTTTCGAGACATGATCGCCCAAGCGTGTATCACGTATGGCACTTAACTGACTGACTGAATATAATAGTTGGAAACATAATTAAAACTTCTACTGGCATAAAGTGGGATCGGTTTTCTATTGTTTTGAAGTAATAAACTGATCCCCCACTAATTATACTTAATGTAATAATGTAATATAATCTATCTCTTCTCCCTCCACTGATGAGTTAAATGGCAGGAGAGATTGGGTTCTATAGCCTTGGTCGGCAACCAGTCTACCGCAGAAAGCAATGGCAACCTACTGCGGGATAACTCTCTGCCCAGTCAGTCATGTCTCTTTCGAGACATGATTGCCCAAGCGTGTTTCACGTATGGCATTTAACTGACTGACTGACCTGGAATGGAAACTAGGCTCTCGGATAAAAAAATGTATTTTTCTAATAATCATTTCACCCCAAGGAAAGCATTACTGCCACTGTTGCGCATGAGGCTGCATAAGAAGTGAATGATGAAAAAGAGGAACAAGTTACAGGTGTGTCAGAAAATGGATAAAAGAAAGATGAGAACACTGGTGTGAAGAGAGCTGCATGAGAGTAGAGTGGAGAGGGAGAAGAACCTGTTACAAGAATTGTCAGGGAAAGGATGCGAGTCAAGGAAATAAAAAATGGCAATTGACACTGCATTTAAATTCCTAGAGATTGTAGCTGTCAGGGAACCAAGTATATGGAAGGGAATTCCACAAGCGGGAAGTGCGAGAAAAGAAACTGAGGGGGTAGATGTTATGGTTACATTTGATCGGTACATTACATCCAGTATATCCAAATTTACAGCATCTGCTATTTCCAAGTGGTCACCCATCTAGATACTGACCAGACTCGATGTTGCTTAACTTTGGCAATCGTTTGGGAACAGGTATTTCAACGCAATAATCTCCTTTTTTTTTCTTTCTTTTTTTTGTTGTTGTTGTTGTTTTTGTTTGTTTGTTTGTTTGTTTGTTTGTTTGTTTGTTTGTCTTTTTTTAATTTTATTTTTGGAGTCAATCTAAAGTGATTGAACAAAAATTGAACATTTGACACAGGACAGTTGAGTAGTTGATTGGTTAGTAAATTTGGTGAGATGGCAATTATAAATCCATTCACTAGGCTGGGCTCTAGACACACTTAAAATCGGGGGATCAATAATTCAATGGTCCTAAAATTAAAAAGAAAACAAACAAACCGTATGTCCCTAATCATGGACGATGAAATGAAGACCCGGAGATTAAATAAAGAGTTCAGATCGAAATTAACTAACGGTTCCCCGGATCGACAAACCCTGAATAAGTCCAGAAAAACAAGAACTGAAATTTTCTGATAATAACAAAAAAGATGAAGATAATAGTCCGTGTTTACATAACGCATTAATGTCCTTCACGAAAACAATTATTAAAGTCTGTATTTTGTTCTTTGTAATCTTAGGCTTGGCTAGCGTTTATCTAGAGCAGGGATTTTCAAACTTTTTGACTTACGGAGCCCTTTATATTTCAATTGGTGTAGATAGACTAATTGGAGTAGATAGACTAAACTATCGCTCGGTTCACACTCCACCCACGTCTATTGAACAGGTGAAGAGGCTCATCCCTTGTTTCCTGTTTAGAATGCGGTTTCCGGTTTTCTCTTTTCCAATCTTCTCACTTTTTTTTTTTCAATTGGAGTAGATAGACTGAACTATCACCCGGTTCACACTCCACCCACGTCTATTGAACAGGTGTAGAGGCTCATCCCTTGTTCCCTGTTTAGGATGTGGTTTCCGGCTTTCTCTTTTCCGATCTTTTCACTATTATGTAGCCCCCTGCACATCAGTGGTATTACCGCCTTGCTCGGGGTGATAAGAATAAAAAAAAAAAAGTTTTAGTCTAGGGACCCACTATAAACTCTTATGAAATTTATACGTAAATGTTTACTAAAAATAGCTTATAGTTTTGCATTAACGTAGTAAAAACTGGTTTTAAGCTTACTTTAGACATAAGTGTTCAATTAAAATAAATTAATACTGCATGTTGATGCAAAATGTAACAAAATTAAATTTTGTTTTATTTAAAAATTAAAATTTCGTGTAAATGAAAACAGTAATAGTACTTTACAAATAGTTTTATTGTCAATTACACACAGGATTTTTTTAAAACACACTTAGTGAGAAGGATGTGCTTGTTTGGCTTTACACAAATTGTCGATTCTTGGCGATATTCCTGATAAACTTACAAGTATGTCACTTTCTGGAGCAAGTCTGGATCTGTATTTGTTTTTCAAATTGGTTAGTGCCAAAAATCCAGCTTCACATAAATATGTTGTTGCAAACGGTAACAAAATCTTAACTGCCTTTTGAGATAACAATGGATACTTCAAGGCTACATTGAGCCAGAATTTCGAAAGTTGTTGCTGCATAAAACTGATTTTTCAAGTTCTGTCGCTTGAAATTTCGGCTACTTCTTCCAGTTCTTTTCCTGTGAACATGCTATTATCCATATCAACATTGAACGGATTTCCAATCCAGTCAAAGTTTTCAAGATTACCAGGAACATCTTACGAGAAATATTTGTCCAAATGTTCAGGAAATGATATTAAATCTTTTAACATATAAAATTATATAATCAACATTTACTAAGTAAAAATAAATATCCACACATTGAAAATTTATACTTTGAATTTCATGTGATGAGTTAATCCACGGACCCCCTATCTTATCCTTGCGGACCCCCTGTGGTCCGCAGACCACAGTTTGAAAACCCCTGAGCTAGAGCACCGTCCTGGAGATAAACAGCGATAGAATAATACGGTTGATTAAAAAGGTTTGATAAATACACGTACAATTCTGATAATTACAACGACGAATATTGAATTTAAAGAAAATCTAAGAATAACAACTAATAATTTAAATAAGATACATTTATTTATTATTCTGCTACAGTCGCCTTTAGCGAGAAATTATATTCATCCTCGTAACAATTAATGCTGAGGAAACTTTCACTAGAAACAAAGAAGAGAGTACTGGATTGCTATGTGATGTCAGTTCTTCAATATGGCAGCGAATGTTGGACAATATCAACAAAGATGAAGGGAAAGCTTGAAGGATGTGAAATGTGGTTTAACAGGATACTACGGCTATCATCGATCGAGCATGTGAGCAATGATGAGGTTTTGAAAATGATGGAAACGAAAAGGAAATTAATATTGAGCATCAGGAAGAGACAACTAAAGTTCCTGGGACATGCAATGAGGAAGGAGGGCTTAGAGAACCTGATACTAACAGGCCAGATAGAGGGAAAAGAGACAGAGGAAAGCAGCGAATAACATATTTGAAGGGCCTAATCAGGTGGATAATGGAACGGGGGCTGAGAGACGTTACAGGAGAAAGCGTGCTAAGAGCCTCCAGGGATAGGAAGACGTGGAAGGCCATGATCACCTATGTCCTGAAGGGACAAGGTACATAAAAGAAGAAGAAGAATCTAGTAATAATAACACAAGATAACAGAGATTTGATTGGTTAATGAGGGTATATGTGTTAATGAGGGTATATGTGTTAATGAGGGCATATGTGTTAATGAGGGCATATGTGTTCTTGCCAAAATATTGTGATGAGGTGTTATTATTTATTTTATTCCACAGAGAGAACATTTTTAATGGCGCAGGTAAACCGCATGAAGCCGAATAATGTTGTTTCTTTTTTTATTTGTTTGTTTATTTGTTTGTTTGTTTTTATATTAAGTTTATGAATCAAGTATTCAATTGTATCTCAGTGTGGTATGTTTAGCTTCCATTTAATCAGATATGGTTAAGATGTAAAGGGTTACATTTGATATCATGTGGTTAAAAGAAGTTGAATATCGGTGGAGCGCAATAAACTAAAAAAACGTAAACTTGAGTAGATAATGAATCGCCAATGCACATTAACATACTTGGGTAAAATGATGCGAAGGTATACGAATTGGTCGACCTCAAGTGAGGGTGGCAGAACGTCCGTTTTGTTCGTACGGCTACCAAACACGTCCCAACACAATGACTGAGAAGTGAGAAAAGAACGATCATCTTTTTTCAGGAAGTGAGTAGGGTGAGGTCGTAAAATTCATACGTTAGGGGAAACCATTTTTGGTTTCCTTTTGCATTATGGAAAAATGAATTTTCTTTTATTCTTTATTCTTTTTATTTTAGTTATTATTCTATTTTCATTCTTCCACAAATGCTTCTGGCGTCAGGAAATAAATCTGCTAGAAATTGAAGTCACATTCTGGAAACTATATTTTCCAGGATATTTCTTCGTGAATAGAAAACATTGCTAGAGGTCTTCTAACACGATCCAAGATCATTTGTTTTAGCTGGAACTGTGAAAGACTTCCAAATAATTTCCACCCTGTCTTCAGATTTTTATGAATCATTAGATAATAAAAAAAAAGATTTGTCCCACCTGGCATGACTTGTCTGACAGTAAATTTTAATTTTTAATTACTGCGAAAAATTAAAAAAAATATTATGACTTGTATGTTTATCGACTCCTGGACTTACGAATATTTTTTTATTTCTTAAAAAAATTTCTTGTTTATTTTAAAGACTATCAATTTATTTATTTATTTTTACTTCTTTCTCTTTTACTTAACATTTTCTGGATTTGACCCATTCATTGTTGTCTGAATTTGGTCTGATGAGCGGTTGATCCCGCGAAACATCATATTACCTACAGATTTATAAAAACATCCAACTTTTGTTTTTGATTATAATACTCTGTTAAATTATTACATTGAGTTCTCTTTGTATTTAATCTCCTGTGGAATTTACCTTACCAAGTACCAAATATCCTACTCTCTCTCTCTCTCTCTCTCTCTATATATATATATATATATATATATATAAACAGCCTTTGAGATTTGAAAGAGAAATCACTCGACCTGCGGTCGACACCGATGGTTACTCGCCCCAAAATCATTTTACTCGACCGACTCCATTTTCTTAATAGTCGCCTTACGTAAACTTAAATTAAAATTTCGAAAGTATTAAAAAGGATTTTTAAAAATTAAAAAAATAATAACAAAAATATGTGATCTTTCCTCTTAATAAAAGCATAAAGATTTTGGTGATATAACTTTGTATTAAGTTTGAACCCTTTTAATATCATGATATGCTGCTTTTTTTTGCAATTAAGTGGACGTACTTAAATTAATAGTTTCTTTTGTTTGACTACAAACTCCATCTCATAGATGGTAAAAAATAACAAATCTGATTTTATCGACGATTTTCTATGAAATAATTACTTACTTGTATAATTTGTTTTTCGGTGCGTGGTTGAAAGAAGTATGCGTTTTTTGTTTTCTTTCTTTCAAATGTTCGTTTTTTTTCCAGTTGAATTCATTGCATTCACTTACGCGCAAATACCCTTGGGAAAGGTATTAATCCGTCTCTTCCTTTCAGTTATAGATTAAATAGCAGGACAGATTGGGTTCTATAGCCTTGGTCGGCAACCAGTCTACCGCAGAAAGCAATGGCAACCTACTGCGGGATAATCTTCTGCCCAGTCAGTCATGTCTCTTTCGAAACATGATCAACCAAAGCGTGTATCACGTATGGCACTTAACTGACTGAAGCGGGGAAGAAATACAGTTGTATATTTTTCCAAATGAGTTTCTAAAGATCTTTGAACGTCTTTAATCTGGGTGACAGAGACATTTTGGCTAGACTGTAGAAGCTTTAATTAAACGAATGTTTATACTGACCGGGATGATAAACGCCAAGATTTCAATAATGTCATTGTAGGTCATTCTAAGTAACTTGTGAATCTTCAATGGCATACTTTTGGTTTGTCGAAAAAATCAGGTTTACTTTTCTCTATATTTCAATGGACACGTTTAATTGTGACGTTTTTAATCGACCGCGGGCAAGAAAAGCAATAAACTTTGATAGCCTAATTAATTTATTAATCAACTGAGTCGATCGGGCGAGTGAAATCTCAAAGGCTAATCACAGCCAAGAAAGCCAGCATACCCTGGCTATTTTACACACACATACACACACACACACACACACACACACACACACACACACACACACACACACACACACACAGCCGATCGGGCGAGTGAAATCTCAAAGGCTAATCACAGCTAAGAAAGCCAGCATACCCTGCTATTTTACACACACCTACACACACACACACACACACACACAACACAGCCGATCGGGCGAGTGAAATCTCAAAGGCTAATCACAGCTAAGAAAGCCAGCATACCCTGCTATTTTACACACACATACACACACACACACACACACACACACACACACACACACACACAGCCGATCGGGCGAGTGAAATCTCAAAGGCTAATCACAGCTAAGAAAGCCAGCATACCCTGCTATTTTACACACACATACACACACACACACACACACACAGCCGATCGGGCGAGTGAAATCTCAAAGGCTAATCACAGCTAAGAAAGCCAGCATACCCTGCTATTTTACACACACACACACACACACACACACACAGCCGATCGGGCGAGTGAAATCTCAAAGGCTAATCACAGCTAAGAAAGCCAGCATACCCTGCTATTTTACACACACACACACACACACACACACACACAGCCGATCGGGTGAGTGAAATC
The DNA here is from genome assembly GCA_037127315.1 of Ascarosepion bandense. Classification (NCBI taxonomy): domain Eukaryota; kingdom Metazoa; phylum Mollusca; class Cephalopoda; order Sepiida; family Sepiidae; genus Ascarosepion; species Ascarosepion bandense. The sequence continues at coordinate 700,949 of JBBBDQ010001299.1, forward strand.
TCAAAGGCTGTATGTGTGTGGGTGTGGATGTAGTAAATACATGTGTCATATTAAATCCATCACGAGGTTAACTGCTAAGTAGTTTTGCTTGAATGTATCGTGCAAAACAAATTTTCTCTCCAGGATCGATCTTACATATCTCTAGGTCTACCATTTTTCCATGTTGAGAATATTGCTGTCAAATATGGTTCGTTGCCCTTACTATTTATTTTAACCTTCTTGATCTAAAAATCCAAAGAAGAATCGACAATAATATGAGTATTTATCTGGCGGACCGGTTTCGTTCAATTTCACAGCACCGTAAGGTTGTCACGCTTTGCTTGTCTGTAAATACATCCATGCTAATTGTTCGTATAAACTCTTCACTATGGTTAACAGTACCAGACTGGCGATGAGATCTCATTAAATTTTAGTTGAGTTGGTTAGATCTAACCGTAAATTATATGCTAACAGTTTCTTTCCTTGCAGTTCTCACTTGTCGAACTCATTTACAGCTCCATGTTTATTAATAATGTTTCTGTTCCTGATTCTTTGACACCCAGTAACCCCTTGTGTTTTAGTAGCCTTCCTGCCTTGCACGGGGTGATACCGATTTAAAACAAATCTGAAACTGCTTGACACAAACCCATTATAGGTGGAAAATGTTTGCAATAGCTTCATGTTTTCAGTTAACGACTAACTTAATAGTTTAATAACTATGTCGTTTGTGCGGAACACTGTCTTAAAGTAAGGAGTGACTGCTTGTTCAAGTTCGATCACATGTCGTATTCTTCTTCTATGTGCCCTGTTCCTTCAGGACGTAGGCAATCATGTCTTTCCACGTTTCCCTATCCCTGGTGGCTCTTAGCACGCCTTCTCCTGTTACTAGGTGCAATCCTCGTTCTGTCATCCACCTGATTAGGTCCGTCAAATTTGTTATCCGTTGCTTTCCTCTGTTTCTTTTTCCCTCTATCTGGCTTGTTAGTATCAAGTTCTCCAAGCCCTCCTTCCTCATTGCGTGTGCCAGAACTTCAGCTGTCTCTTCCTGATGCTCAGTAAATTAGATTTTTAAAATGTCTTACCTTAAACTACTTTCATTTTTATCTTTTATCTATAACTGTCTTTCTTTTTTCGTTTTTCTCTCTCATTCCCCCTTTCTCTCTCTCAATAAATAAATAAATAAACGAATATTTACTCAGTCTAAGACGTAACAAAGATTGTGCTCTCTCTCTCTCTCTCTCTCTCTCTTTCTCCGTTCCCACTCACTCCTTACTTATTTATATCTTTCATCTTTTGTTCTTCATCTGCCCTACACATTCCGCATCAACTTATCTTTTCCACTTTGAAGTCAGGTCGCCATTCCCACTCAGTTTTCATCTTTCTCCAAGACTGGTTGCCGACCAAGGCTATAGAACCCAATGTGTCCTGCTATTTAACCCATAACTGGAAGGAAGAGACGGATTAATACCTTTCCCAAGGGTATTTGCGCGTAAGTGAATACAGTGGATTCAACTGGAATTCGAACTCGGCTCGAACCGGACAAATAATGCCTGAATAATGCTTTTAAGTATATACTTCGGTGTTTTAATATTTTCTTTACAAGATTACTCGATTATTCAGGCCAGTATATGTAAATAAATATAGTATTTAATGATATTTGAAGTCAGGTCGCCATTCCCACTCAGTTTTCATCTTTCTCCAACTCTCTCTCTCTCTCTCTCTCTCTCTCTCTCTCTCTCTCTCTCTCTCTCTCGAAATTGATCGAAACCGGGCCGCCAGATAATTACTCATATTGTTGTTGATTTTTCTTTGGATTTTTAGATCAAGAAACTTAAAATAAATAGCAAGTGCAACGAACCATATTTGACAGCAATATTCTCAACATGGAATAAATAAATAAACAAATATTTACTTAGTCTAAGACGAAACGAAGAAGATCGTGAATCATCAAATCCCCGTTTAAAGATGAGCAAGTAGTCTGTCTTGAAAAGCCAGCAGCCAAATGCCTCAACTTGGGTTCCCACGCCCATGACTAGCAGTTAAGACGTGTTTATTGATCCCATTAATCTTTTGATAAGCCAGATAACCATGGAAATCAGGGCTTATAATCCAATCATTAGGAATGAGATGCAACAGAATAATCTTACGTGTCTCCGACATAGACCAAATCCCAAAGGACGCAAGGCGAGACACCAACAAACAAAAGAGTACATTTGTTTTATAGCACAAGTTCTGATAAATTTTCGTCAAAATTTATAACTTATTGTCAAAAGTATAGCCACAGATTGTGAGATGAAAATTTTTGTGGAATACATCTAGTTGATATGGAACCTATATAAAGGCTGAACTTTAAGTCAAATTTTCTAAATTGCTAGAAAAAAAAAGTACAGACGTCTCAGATAAAGTTAAAAAAGCAAGAATAAAGGACAAACTGCAATAGGACAGAAAGTATAGTCATCAGCAAGACTTTTGTCCTCTTCTTAATCGTAATTTTTCTCATATTTGCTAAGTAAACCCTTGCGCCCTAGTGGTTTTATTGCCTTGGTTGAGATGAAGATATTTTTTTAAAGTTCAATATGAAAAAAAACTATATGCTGTAGAAGTATGTTTTTAAAGGAGAATACTGAAAATTCCATGAACCGAGAAAGCAAGCAACAAGGAGTTCCTCCACTGGAGTGAGTTGTGACACAAACTCGGTTTTTCAAGTGGGGAACACGAGCGCAGGAGCTCGGCTTAGTGGTCAAAAATTAACCAACCAACCACCGCAGAAGCGGTAACTGAGGAAGGAAATCATGAAGAAAATAGCAACAGAAAAAAATACTTATACTCAAAATTAGTAAAAGAAAAGCTGAAATTCCTTGGACACATAACAACGAAACAGATCTTGGAAAACGTAACCCCCACGAGTGATATTGAGAGAAAGATAGATGGGGATAGGCAACGAGCCTCTTACCCGATGAGCTTGTGTTAATGGATAGCGGAACAAGATGCAGAGGCCTTATCAAATGGAGAAATTCTACGAGCCACAGGAGATTTGAAGTTGACGAGAGCCATGGTCGCCTGGGTCAAAAGGGACTCGACACATAGGAAAAGAAGTGAAATATTGATAAAACCATATCACGTTTTTATGACAACTGTAATAACAGATTTGCGTTGTTTCTGGTGGCATTAAAAGTGAATATAACGATATGGGATATGGTCACCGTGTCCTTTGGCCAAATTGACCCGTTATCCGCGTTGCCTCATAGCTGAATCATTTCATCCTAGTGCAGCGCCTGGAGGTTACCTGAAATATCAGAAAGGTTAATCTGTTGGTGGATGTTGTGTAACCATCTATGAATTTGTTCTCTCGGCGGGATAATTTGGCCTGCCAGTAGCGACAGTTCTACATGGCTGTTTCGTAAAACTAGATTCTGGAAAGCAGCGTTGCAAAAGAAAAGAAAAAATTATAAATTAAAATAAGAGAGAAAAGAACGTATCATTTGATGAAGCGTGATTTCGTACTGATTGGCTACCGTTTGGATGTTATCGAAAGAAGGTTTGTCGAAGCAAGGATTCAGTGACTTACAATTGCCACAGATGCGATCAGGTAGACAGACGCCGATATATCTACTGTGAAGGCGTGCCTTCTTAGGCTTGTTTAAAGGAAGTTCCAATCGATTTTCAATGCGGCAAATCAAGAAAAAATAATAATGAAAAAAAAGTAGAATTGTTAAAAGAAATAAGGAAGGAAGGAAGGAAGGAAGGAAGGAAGGAAGGAAGGAAGGAAGAATAAAAATGAAAGAAACATTAACGAAAGAAAGAAGTTATAAAGAAGGAAGGAAAACGAAAGAAAGAAATAAAAGAAAAAAAGAAAGAAAGGAAGAAGGAAAAAAATGAAAGAAATCTTAACGAAATGCAGAAAAAAGCTGCAATGAATGAAAAGTGGAAAAGAAAGAAGGAAGGAAAACGAAAGAAAGACAGAAAACAAAGAAAGAAAGAAAGAAAGAAAGAAAGAAAGAAGAAAAATGAAAGAAATCTTGGCAAAAGAAAGAAGCTGTAAAGAAATAAAGAAAGAAATGAAAAACGGAAAAAAGAAAAAACGAAAGAAAGAAAAAAAGGGAGAAGGAAGAAAAATGAAAGAAATCTTAATGAAAGAAAAAGTTGCAAAGAATGAAAGAAAGAAAAAAGAAAGCAAAGACGGAAGAAAAACGAAAAGAAAATTACGAAAGAAAAATAATGAAGTGTTGTGGAGTAGTTTTCCGCACTGAAGTTTATAAACGGACGATGTCGGTTGCTAATCGACTTAACGTACCCAAAATGTTAGGAACTTGGTAATCTTCCACTGAAAGCTGACTCCTTAGTATTCGGCTAACTGCCAACTAATATCAACTGCCTAGTAGTTCTATTGAACTCCAATAGAACTCTAAAGAACTCCTATGAACTTCTCAAGAACTTCCTGTTAACTTTTATTAATATAGGAGGAATAGTCCATTATCTGAGGAATAGGTGTGTTTCCCCATAACATGAAGAAAGAAAGAAAAAAATTGAAAAAAAGAAAAAGATTGAAAAACAGATTCCAGAAATAATGAAATAGAAGCAACAGACTTGTTAAAGAAACAGCATAAAAAAGAAGGAAAGGAAAACCTAATAATTCATAACGAAAGATAAAAACAAAAAAAAATGAAAAAAAATGATATTAAAGAAGGGTAACAGAAAAAAAGTGTGTAAAAAAAAAAGGCTGAAAAGAAGAAAACGAAACAAATTATATAGTCAGTCAGTAAAGTGCCATACGTGGTACACGCTTAGGCAATCATACCTCGAAAGAGACATGATTGACTTGGCATAATAATAGTAGGTTGCCATTACGTTCTGAGGTAGACTGGTTGCAGACCAAGGCTATAGAGCCCAACCTGTTCTGTTAATTAAACCATAATTGGAGAGAAAAAAACGGATTAATACTTTTCCCAAGGATATTTGTGCGAAAGTGAATGCAAGGAATTCAACTGTAAATCGAAATAGGTTTTATATAAATTTCTTTATATAAAGGAAACAATAAAAAAGTCAGAAACGGAAGAAAAAAGTTTTAAAAAATAACACAAAAAGACAGAATGTGTCTATATTTCTGAGATGAAGTAGTATTTAGACTATTTACATTATTCGGACTATTGTTCTCATCTTTGCTGGCATATTTACGAAGTTTCGGCCGTTGTACGCTCCGGCCTACCTCAGATGCTAAGAATTTCGAACCGAACCCCTTTTTACGATTACTGAGGGTATATCATTCTCATTTCGTGGGCGAATGTGAGATAACTCATGGCTACTTCTGGTAGCCAGGAGTTATTATGGGTACCAGATAACAACTTTAACAACTCTCTAAGTTATGTGTTGGTAATTGAACTGGTATTAAACTCACAACACTTTTATTCAAGTTACCGGAACAAACCAACGTCTATATACATTAGGACATGTGTCATTGAGGACAACAGCATGTAAATTTTGGGAACTTATAAGCCTAATGTAGTTATTTTTTACCAGAGTTCATATTGCAATCTTTTGATGATTATGATTTTTCTCTAGAATTTTTTACCAGAGTTCATATTGCGATCTTTTGATGCCAATGTTTTTCTTTAGAATTTTTTACTAGAGTTCATATTGCAATGGTTTGATGTTAATGATTTTCTCTAGAATTTTTTACCAGGGTTCATATTGCAATCTTTTGATGCTAATGATTTTCTCTAGATTTTTTTTTTTACCAGAGTTCATATTGCAATCGTTTGATGCTAATGATTTTCTCTAGAATTTTTTACCAGTGTTCATATTGTAATCTTTAACGCTAATGATTTTCTATAGTTCTGCATTACTGGTTCCCACGTTGTGTTCATCTCTATGCTTGGTCGGTTTAGGAGATTTTTGAAGCCTAGCATATGTACTGATGCCTTAAGTTTACTTAACTTCTCGTGGTGTTCTCTATCTATTATTTCAACTTCATCCCATAGGGGGCGGTGATCCCCCTTCTCTCTCCGTATGGTGTCAGCTACGCCTGATTTTTCTATCTTCCCACGTGTTACGGTTGTCGCCTTTTGTTTAGTCATTTTCCTATTCCGATTAGGGCTTTTGTGTAGTCTTTCTCTTAAACCGGTTGTCGCTTTTTGTGTAATCCTCTAAACCGGTTGTGACTTTTTGAGTAATCGTTCCCCTAATCTGTTGTAATTTTTTGAGTAGCCTTTCTTTTAATCCGTTTGTGTCGTTTTCAATAGTCTCTCACCTAATCCAGTTTGCGCTTTATGTGTAATATTTTTCCTAATCCGGTTGTTACATTTTTAGTAGACTGGTTGTCGCTTTTTGAGTAGATTTTCTCCTAAACCAGTTGTCGTTTTCTGTGTAGTTTGTCTCCTCAACCGGCTTTTTTGTGTAACTAGCAGTATAGCCCGGCGTTGCCCAGGTGTAATAAAAGCTTTAAAACTAATCCATGGTCCTGGAGCTCAGACTCAGCCTAAAGAATATTTGTGTGAAGTTTGGTGAAAATCGGATAAAAATTGTGGATTTGTATAAAAGACATACAGACAGATAAACAGGCACACACAAACATCTTGCCTTTTATATATATTATCGATTTTCTGCACTATTGTAAGAACTTCAGCCTTGAAACTTCTGAATATCGTTTCTTATGTCTTTGTCTATGAGTGTATCAAATTTGATTAAAATCGGACCACTCCTTCTATAACCCGATTTTTTCGATTATCCATTTTCGATATTTATCGGGGGTACCTCGACACAAAACCTAGCTAAGAACACTCGCAGACGCTTATAGTACAACTGTGTCAATTTTCAAGAAAATTGGTTCAGCCGTTTCGGAGTCTATAGGTAACGGATACACACACACACACACACACACACACACACACACACACACACACACACACACACACACAAAGTTCCATTTATAAATAAGTTTAGATCTTTCTCTTAAACCGGCTGTCGCTCTTTCTGCAGTCTTTCTTCTGAACCGGCTGTCTATTTTTGTGTATTCTTTCTTCTAATTTGGTTGTCGCTTTTTAAAATATCTTTCTCCTTACCCGGCTGTCGCTTAAGGCTAGATAATATATTCTACTCTGCTCTTTATCCCATAGCTTGGATAGGAATAAAAGATGAATTCACCTCTTTGCAAAACAATTTGTATGAGAATATTAGCAATTGTTTTTCTATTAGTAATACTGTAAAAGTGAATGCCACAGACTAGGACTGGGATTAGAACTCGGATCACCAATGAAGTAAAAACAAACTACATGGCTGTGATTTCTGAAATTGTATTAAAAAATAAAAGAAAGCAAAATTGACCATTGAAAAGTATATTTACCGTACTTTTCGGCTTACAAAACGCATGTTTCATTAAAATACGCTGAAAAATACGTGTCTCTCTCTCAAGACAAATGTATCAGTTACCACCGTGGTTACCACCCTGACATGGATGGTAGTGAGGATCATTTATTGTATAAGACAGACAGTAGTAATGACTCTGCAGGCCATGGTTCCCAACCTCGGGGTAAATTACCCCAGTGAGGTAATGAGCCCATATTTTGGGGCTGATGGATGTTTTGTTTGGGAAGCGGCAATCAGCTTATAATTTCACACTGTGCCAAATTATTAACGAGACAGCATTTCAAGGAAGAATTCCCTCTACCCCAATCTCCCTTAAAGTATCTTTCTTGTAGGAAAAAAAATCAAAATTTCTCCACTTTTCAGGCACCAGATCATAGAACTGCGATCATAGTTAAATTTTGGTAATTTTCTTTTTAATTTTCCTATATTACGGGTATTTGTTCATTTGGGGTAATGGATAATAGTGACGTTTTATTTTGGAGTAATCGCAGCAAAAAGGTTGGGAACCTATGGTAGAGCTTTTACATGAATTCAGCAGTGACGAGTTTTTGGGATTTGAGAATGAATAAAACTTCTTTGATTGTTTTATATATTTACATGCATATTTTTAAATTCATTTTTATGAAAATAAAACCACCCTTAGACAAAATGTATATTATATTTACTAACTACCAACTAGTATATCATTGCCATACAAACAAAATCGGACAAGTGATTAATGTAAATTTTTTGAATTTGAAAAATACATCATTTAGATGCAGTTAGGACACATCATCAGTGATGTTATCCTGGTTCATTGACGGTTTCGGTCCTTTACAAACATCATACCTTCTCCCCAGGTTGACCCAGCCAAGGTTGATCAGACCCCGGGCCTGTGTCTTAATCTCTATTTGCTACGTTATTGGAATGCAAAATGTTTTGGTTGCACAGAAGAAGTGGAAAAATTTCTTGAATAAGGTCGTCCACAAATAAATGAATGTCCAGTGATGATAATATGTACATGGTTCCAGTAAATATCCGGAAATATATAAATTAAAATAAATTGATATTCGTGATATTAATGTGAAGATGAATGGTTAAAATAGCTAAAATCAATTAATATAAATAATATATAACGCCAGTAAGTGAGAGACGTATGGTGAATGTGTTGTTCCAATATTATGGTGCGTCTTCCAAGCTGCAGTGTCTTATAAGCCGAGAAATATGGTGTATAATTTAATTTTATGATCAAGATTAGTTTTATTGTTTGGGTTAGTATTGCAAGTGTTGACAAAACAATAATCGATTTTTGTTCATAATTATAAAACTCAAAAGAATATTGACGAGTAGCAACTAGAATTCAGTGAATCGTTTTTTTCGTACTTAGATCTTATGCATACCTGATGTATACATCCCAAAAATGTTATTTCGTCTAAACTGTTTGAATGTTAATAAACCTCCCCAAAACTATAAAAAATACCAAACCAGTCCTTGTCTGCAAGGATATTTCTATCTTATCTGGGATTGTGATCGATATATTCCCACTTTGTATCCTGTATTTTTGTTGATATCTTGTGTGAAAATTTTTCAGGTTATATACAGTACTGTGCAAAAGTATTAGGACAAGAACTATTTTTATCATTTATGAGGCATATTGACAGAAAATAATTTAATTAAAGTAATTTTATTTGACTTTCTCAACAAATGCTTTAACAAGAAAAAATACTTATTAGAAAATAAATGTAATATTTAGTATAATAGCCTTTTGCTTTGATCACAGGCTTCATTCTGTCAGGCATTGACATCACAAGCTTCTTCAATGTATCTAATGGTATCTCCTACCAAGCAGCTTGTATTTGTTCCCAAAGTGTGTCTTGCTTAGTAACATTAGATTTATAAATTTGAGAGGGGGAATAAGAAAAAAGTCAGTCATATCCAAGGATAATAGAATAATGAGTAGTTTCAAAATAACTTGTTTAATAGAAAATAGGAAAAATTAAATAAAACTTCTTTTTAGTACATTTCTTTTACACCTAGTTTTAAATAATCAATATTTATTAGCAATTTACTTGGCTGTTCACCCTTCATTTGAATTTCAGTGAGGATTTTAGGAAAATCACCCCTGTCCTAATACTTTTGCACATTACTGGTATTGTGCAAGAGTGTTAAGACAGGGATGATTTTAAACTTTATTTTGATGCCTCATAAATGATAAAATAGTTCTTGTCCTAATACTTTTGCACAGGACTGTATGATGAAATTTTTATTTGCCGTGTCCTTTCAGGACGTAAGTGATCATGGCCTTCCACTTGCCCCTGTCTTTGTCGCTATTAATATTTTTCCTCTAGGTATTTCTCCCAAACCCCGCCCCGCCATCCATTTGTTCAACCTCATCAAGTATGTTTCTTGCTGTTTTTCCTTGTTTATCTTTTCTTCTATCCGTCCTGTGGGTAAAAAAAACTCTCCACAGCATCTTTCCTCATTAAGTGTCCTAGAAACATCAACTGTCTCTTCTTGGTGTTAAAATTTCTTCTCGCCTGTATCTTCTCAAACACTTCGTCGTGGCTCACGTGCTCGGTCCATGATATCCTCAACATTCTTCTGCAGAACCGCACACATTTCTGCTGCCTTGTGCCTCTCCTTCATCCTTAAAGAGATCGTCCAACATTGTCTACCATACAGAAGGAAATATATCACACGGCAGTCCAGCACTTTTTTCATTGTTTCCAATAAGATTTTCCTGTCACTCGATATACTCTGGTTAGCTTTTGAAATGCGTCCTTTGCCATGGCAACACCTCTTCGGATCTCAGTGTCTCATTTTCCATCCTCTGTCAGAATGCTTCCAGGTATTTAAATTTCTGTACCTGTTTGATTTTAGTTTCCCTGACATGTAGTTACCATTTTGAGGACTCTGCTTAGCCTTTGAAATGCGTCATTTGCCATGCCAATGGCTCTTCGGATCTCAGTGTCTCATTTTCCATCCTCTGTCAGAATGCTTTCAGTTAGTTAATCCAGTATACCCTGCTATTCTTTACTTGCTTTTTTTGCTTTCTAATACTCAAAATCCTATATTCCCCACCAAAATGTGCAAATGTTCACTATTTTTGTTCAGTTACTCATCGCCCACCCAACAAATGAAATCACTCACCGGTACAAAATATAGCCCAAGTTGCATAGCTTACCTTAGCATATATAGCATAGATTCCTCGACAATTAGTACTTTTTAGTATTTAGTAATTCTTTTCGTCAAATAAAAATGAATGTTCTAATCATGATACACGCCACATGAAGTCTTTTTTAAACTCAGCAAGTAAAGGTTATTTTTTCTTGGGATCAAGTATTGTTGGCTGCTCGTATACAAGTGTTCTGCTACAGTGGATAACTAATCCCTGTCAAAGACACATTCTCAGGCATTTTTGTTCTTGTTCAACGCCTACAGAACCAACTTGCAATATATACTGCAACTGTTCTGAACGGTGTTTTATCATAACGGAGAGATACGAGGGTCATTCAATAAATAAGGTGAATTTTTCGGTATAAGGACTTCTACGAGGGTCATTCAATAAATAAGGTGAATTTTTCGGTATAAGAACTTCTACGAGGGTCATTCAATAAATAAGGTGAATTTTTCGGTATAAGGACTTTTAAGAGGGTCATTCAATAAATAAGGTGAATTTTTCGGTATAAGGACTTCTACGAGGGTCATTCAATAAATAAGGTGAATTTTTCGGTATAAGGACTTTTAAGAGGGTCATTCAATAAATAAGGTGAATTTTTCAGTATAAGGACTTCTACGAGGGTCATTCAATAAATAAGGTGAATTTTTCGGTATAAGGACTTCTACGAGGGTCATTCAATAAATAAGGTGAATTTTTCAGTATAAGGACTTCTACGAGGGTCATTCAATAAATAAGGTGAATTTTTCAGTATAAGCACTTTTAAGAGGGTCATTCAATAAATAAGGTGAATTTTTCGGTATAAGGACTTTTAAGAGGGTCATTCAATAAATAAAATGAATTTTTCGGTATAAGGACTTCTACGAGGGTCATTCAATAAATAAGGTGAATTTTTCAGTATAAGGACTTTTAAGAGGGTCATTCAATAAATAAGGTGAATTTTTCGGTATAAGGACTTTTAAGAGGGTCATTCAATAAATAAAATGAATTTTTCGGTATAAGGACTTCTACGAGGGTCATTCAATAAATAAGGTGAATTTTTCGGTATAAGGACTTTTAAGAGGGTCATTCAATAAATAAGGTGAATTTTTCAGTATAAGGACTTCTACGAGGGTCATTCAATAAATAAGGTGAATTTTTCAGTATAAGGACTTCTACGAGGGTCATTCAATAAATAAGGTGAATTTTTCGGTATAAGGACTTCTACGAGCGTCATTCAATAAATAAGATGAATTTTTTGGTATAAGGACTTCTATGAGCGTCATTTAATAAATGAGGTGAATTTTTCGTTATAAGGCCTTTTACAACTGTCATTCAATAAATAAGGTGAATTTTTCGGTATAAGAACTTCTAATACAGATAGAAGCATACTTTTTTTTCAACGTAGTCTCCCAGCAGTGTCGCGCACTTTTCCTATCTATTCACAAGCTTCCGTATTCCCTTAGCATAAAAATATTTGGACTGATGTCTCATCCCATCGCTCACAGAACTTTTGACTTCATCGTCACTTTCAAATTTCGTGCTTCTCGTAAAGGCTTTCAAGCGACCAAACAGGTGAAAGACTGAAGGGGCAACATCTAGGCTGTAAGAGGGATGAGTAAGCAGTTGCCAGCTTAGCTCGTTGATTGTCTGCTACGTTTGGGCTGCCATGTGAGGCCTTGCGTTGTCTTGATGCAAGACGACTCCTTGTAAATGATGACACCTGTGTTTTTTCAACAGATAGGCGCAAAGTCCTTGCAATGTCATCCACTGTCACCCTTCTGTCAGACTGAATAAATTCATTGACTGATTCGACCACCTCAGGAGACCTCACTTCTGTAGGCCTCCCAGGCCTGTCTTCATCCTCAACACTGATCTGTCCTTCTTTAAACAATTTAGCCCACTTGTAGACATTGTTTGGCTGAAACATGTGGCACCGTACACAGTTGACATTTTCCTATGAATTTCAACTAGTTTGCACTCTTCAGTACCCAAAGACTTGATAACTGATCTCTGTTCAGTCCTGGAGCCGGCTTCTTGGTCGGCCATCTTTGTTAATCTCTGAAACTCTCAAAGTATTTTTCAATCTGTAAAAAAAAAATTAAATCACTTTGATAAAGAAGTAAAAGAAAAAAGTTTTAAAAGATTAAGCTTGTATCGGTATTAGAAGTCGTTTTACCGATAAAGTCACCTTATTTATTGAATGACCCTCGTAACTGTACTGTCAAACGGTCGGTTACGATATTTTATCCCTTTGTGTTAGCACAAGCATCGTCATCATCAGTATCAGTTGCGTCTACACACTTTTTCTTACAAGGTTTTGGTCAACCCGTAGTATGTCCTTCAGTCACTTTTCTGCAGTTCCCCACGCTGTGTTCATCTTCCCATGACAGCATTATCTCTCCCTACACTGACAAGTCGACCATTTGGATTTAAAGCAATATCTCATGCTAAAAGAGCTGACGTTCTAACCATTGGGCAACCATACCCTAAATTCATATGTTACAATCTAATTTAATGGAGTGTCATTGTTGATTTTGTACCATCCTTCCGTTTTACATGCAAGTACTTAGTATTTGACTTAAGCTATCCTCTTATTCTTATGTTTGTCGTCTGATATATAGGAAAAAACAGTTTCTCAAATTTTTAATGAAATTGAGGCTGTCTAGACAAATGTTGAAACGAAAACAAAAAAGCTTTCAAAAAATGGTCACTCTGCTTTTTCATAAAATACAATATATGCATTATCAAAATAGATAGTGGCATACTGAAAGGATTGGAGGATAGGATAGGATAGATAGATAGATAGATAGATAGATAGATAGATAGATAGATAGATAGATAGATAGATAGATTAGAGACAGGATGAGATAGATAGATAGATAGATAGATAGATAGATAGATAGATAGATAGATTAGAGACAGGGTGATATAGATAGATAGATAGATAGATAGATAGATAGATAGATAGATTATAAAAAGAGTGAGAAAGAAAGAAAGAAAGAAAGAAAGAAAGAAAGAAAGAAATCCTAAATGAAAATACAGAATGATATGGACAGAATGAAATTGACAAATAAACAGAAAACATTGACAAATAAATATAAACAGATTTCACAAATTTAAATCGGATGAATTGATGGCTTCCCCTATTTTGTTAGAGGTCGCCGATTTGAATGTCACACATTTTTGTAAATATATTTCTCAGAAATATTCAGGCCGAAAAAGTTGTATTTATAAAGATACTGTTCAATTAAAAACAGAACATCTACCCAAATACGAGTATCTCTTAAAAATAATGTTCTAACAAAAAAATTAAATATGTCGGTTATTAATGCAATTTTGGGGGGGGGGGACTTTTTTAACATTCTCTGTTTAGATTTGTTTACAGTACGGGACACTTTCAGAGCAGAGATTGGTATTAACGAGAAATCGAAATTTTTTGTATATAATGCTTGATTTGACTCCGTTTAGATTTTGATGTCTACAACTTCTACAACCACATTCCTGACTACTTTCAAAATAACACAGCTATCCTACACTAAAAAAACAACAAAAGCAAATTACAGATCCTCCAGGGAATCTTCATTAAAAAAAAACTTAAGCCTTAAATTAATAGAATCAGCTATGAAGTCTGCAGAAATGTTCTAAAATGTTTATAGAAAGAACAGATTTTTCATGCTTTAACCATGACCATGACATTACAAGATAAAAATAAAAAATTCCATTTGGGATTATTTTCACATTCTAATAAATGTTAAGCAACTGTTATATTTGAAGCAAGAAGAAAATTGACACTAATTTTCAGTAACAAAGTTTTTGCGTTTTTTTTTTTCTGTTACCACAACTCATAGCCCTGAAGATGATCTCGGAAGGAGATTGAAAGTACTTGGGAACATTGAGAAAAGAATAATAAAATCATCTGTTGAAGTTACAGCTCATTTCTTACGACTTTCAGTCATAATACGCGAAATATTATCCTTGAGTATGAACGGATTTTATTCAAAATAAGCAACACAATGTTTGAAATTTATTTAATCTGACATGTGTATATATATATATATGTGTGTGTGTGTGTGTGTGTATGTGTGTGTAAAATAGTGGGGTATGCTGACCTTCTTCGCTGTGACCAGCCTTTGCGAGTTCACTCGCCCGATCGACTCAGTCGATAAAAAACTTAATTGGGCGATTAGATTTTATTACTTTACTTGCCCGCGGTTTATTAAATAGAGAAAAAGGAAATCTGATTCTTTTTACAACCCAAAAGTATACCATTAAATATTCACAAGTTAATTAGAATGATCTACAATGACATTATTGAACACTTTGGTCTTATGCATGGCGCCTGATTAATGTCGAAATGTGTAGTTAAACAAAAGACAGTGACATCCCGCAATCATCAAAGCAAGACCTGACAAATGGCATGTAGATTGATAAGCTCCTGTCTCGCTTTTATCGTCCCGGTTAGTGTAAAAATTCGTTTAATTAACGCTTCCAGAGTGGAGCCAAAATATCTCTGTCGCCCAGAGTAAAGACGCTCACAAATTTTTAGAAACTCATTTGGAAAAATATTATCCTTGACTCAACATCTATATTTCCTCCTCGCTTACGAAAAGTAAAAACGAACATGTGAAAGAAAGAAAAAAAACGCATACTTTTTTAACCAAGCACCAAAAAACAAATTATACAAGTAATCAGATTTGTTATTTTTTATCATTTATGAGATGGAGGTTTTCAGGACGTAGGCCATCGTGGCCTTCCTCGTCTCCCTATCCCTGGTGGCTCTTAGAACGCTTTCTCCTGTTACACCACGAAACCCTCATTCCGTCATCCACTTTATCAGGTCCTTCAAATATGTTATCCGCTGCTTTTCCCTGTCTCTTTTTCCCTTTATCTGGTCTGTTAGTATCAGGTTCTCCAATCGCCCCTTCCTCATTGCATGTCCCAGGAACTTTAGCAGTCAATTTCTGGTGCTCAGTGTTCATTTCCTTTTCGTTTCCATCCTTTCCAAAAAATCATCATTGCTTACATGCTCAAACCATGATATCCGCAGCATCCTTCTGTAGAACCACATTTCAGTTACTTCAAGTTTTTTTCATCTTTGATAATATTGTCCAGCATTCATTGCCATATTGAAGAACTGACATCACATAGCAATCCAGTACTCTTTTCCTCGTTTCTATCGAAATTTTCCTATCTCTTAATACTCTACTCAACTTCTGGAACGCGTCCTTCGATATGACAGTTCACCTTCGGATCTCTGTGTCACACTTTCCGTCTTCTGTTAGAACACTTCCCAGATATTTAAATTTTTTACCTGCTCTATTTTAGTATCCACCATATTTATTTGGCATTTTGGGCTGCTCTTTTTGCTGAGGACCATGCATTCGGTTTTCTTGCAGGAAGAGGGAGAATTAATTTATGAAAGAAATCATACATACAGTATTTGCTTTCTTGTCACTCTCTTCAGCTACCTTCTGTAGGAGTTCTTGTTGTTTCCTTTCCGTGTCTGGTATCAGCACTGTATCATCTGTGTACCTTATGTTGTTCAAATTGTGGCCTCCGATGACAAATCCTGGCATAACATCTCGGGTCCTCAAAATATTCTCGCTGTACAAGTTGAACAAATCCGGTGAAAAGACACATCCTTGTCTTACGCCCCTTTCTATCTTTGTATATCTGCTGAATTCATTACCTGTACGTATACAAGCGGTTTGCTGCCAGGATTCTTGATTACTCGTAAGTCTTTCCCAAATATGTCAAGGCTGCTGAGCATCTTCATCAATTCTTTGTGGCGTATTTTGTCAAACGCCTTCGTATAATCAATAAAGCACAGGTATAAATCCTTCTTCATTTGTATTGTTCTTTCAGAGTGCATCCTAATCATAAATATGGCATTCCTTGTTCCAGTGTCTTTGACGAAACCGCATTGTTCTTGTCCTCTCTCTGACCTGATTCTACTTCTCGCTCTATTCATCAGGATTCGGACAATCAGTTTTGTTATATGTCTCAATAAACTGATGGTTCTGTGGAGTTCGCATTTGTTTGCTCCTGGTTTCTTAGGCAGTGACATGAAGATCGACTTACTGGGGTCATCTGGTATCAGTCAGTTCAGTGCCATACGTGATACACGCTTGGGCGATCATGTCTCGAAAGAGACATGACAAACTGGGCAGAAGATTATCCCGCAGTAGGTTGCCATAAATTTATGCGGTAGACTGGTTGCCGACCAAAGCTATAGAACCCAATCTATCCTGTTATTTAACCCCTAACTGGAGGGAAGAGACGGATTAATACCTTTCCTAAGTGTATTTGTGCGTAAGTGAATGCAAGGAATTCAACTGGAATTTGAACTCGGCTCCCTGATTTCTCGTTCCGAGTCCATATCATATGGTATAATCAGCTTAAAAATAGATTGAAAATGTCATAGAATATCAAGGAATGTACATTGATGGTTAAATTTTGCTTAAAAACAACGTTTTGGTCACTTATTTTCTTTATCCAAAAATCGGACAGAACTTATGGGATGATCTGATATTCTGTCCAATTGACAAAATCAAAAACAAACAACGCGTATTTGCTAAATCTAAACTTATTTATAAATGAAACTTTGTCTCTGTGTATGTGTGTGTCTGTGTGTGTATGTGTGTCCGTTACCTATGGACTCCGAAACGGCTGAACCGATTTTCTAGAAAATTTACACAGTTGTATTATAAGCGTCTGCGAGTGTTCTTAGATAGGTTTTGTGTCGCGGTACCCCCGATAAATATTGATAATGGATAATCGAAAAAATCGGGTTATAGAAGGAGTGGTCCGATTTTAATCAAATTTGATACACTCATAGACAAAGACATAAGAAACGATATTCAGAAGTTTCAAGGTTGCAGTTCTTACAATAGTGCAGAATATCGATAATATATATATATATATATATATATATATATATATATAAGGCAAGGTGTTTGTGTGTGTGTCTGTTTATCTGTGCTTTATACAAATCGACAATTTTTATCCGATTCTCACCAAACTTCACACAAATATTCTTTAGGCGGGGTCTGAGCTCCAGGACCATGGATTAGTTTTAAAGCTTTCATTACACCCAAGCAACGCCGGGTTATACTGCTATTAAAAATATAAAATGATGACAATTTACCCGTCAGAATCTATTTATATCACTTATATTTTTAATATAACGATAATAATTGCATGTCATATATTTTTAATATGACGATAATATACAGTACTGTGCAAGAACTATTTTATCTTTTATGAGGCATATTGATAGAAAATAAACAATTTAATTAAAGCAATTTTATTTGATTTACTCAACAAATGCTTTAACAAGAAGAATACTTGTTACAAAATAAATTTAATATTTAGTATAATAGCCTTTTGCTTTGATCACAGACTTTATTCTGTCAGGCATTGACATCACAATCTTCTTCAATGTATCTAATGTTATCTCCTGCCAAGCAGCTTGTATTTGTTCACAAAGTGTGTTATGCGAAATAACGTTAGATTTATCAATTCAAGAGAGGGGAATAAGAAAAAATTCAGTCATATCCAAGGATAATAGAATAATGAGTATTTTCAAAATAACTTGTTTAATAGAAAATAGAAAAAGTTCAATATAACTTCTTTTTAATACATTTCTTTTACAACTAGTTTTAAATAATCAATATTTATTAGCAATTTACTTGGTTTTTCACCTTGTATTTGAATTTTAGTTAGATTTTTAAGAAAATCACCCCTGTCCTAATACTTTTGCACACTACCGGTAGTGTGCAAAAGTGTTAGGACAAGTGAGGTTTTAAACTTTATTAAAAAGATAAATAGTTCTTGTCCTAATACTTTTGCACAGTACTGTATATATACACACACACATACATATACATGTATTATTTCTTACATAAATTAATTCTCCCTCTTTCTCTTTCTTTTCTCTTTCTTCTTCTTCTTCTCTCTCTCTCTCTCACACACATACACACTCTCACTTTCTTTTTCTCTGTTTCTATATTGGTTTCCCTTCCATAGCTATTACAATTATAGTTCCCGTTGTTGGTTTTGTTAATTTGATATTCTAGCTTGAACCTCTAAACTGACGTCCCATGAGTCTCACAACTGAGCCGAATCTAAATGGTATTAATATCATTGAATTTTAATAATTATTCCGCTGTTTTTCAAATAGTGTTCCAGTGGAAAGTTTATGTAATTTTCATCTCTTAAAAAATGTAAAGGTCACAATATTTTTTCATCATCATTTTTTTCCGTTTTTTGATTTTGATTAATTATTGTGTAAGACAAATTGAGCAAGAAGAACTGTTGGTTGGTTCCCGCCCTCGCAGATAATTGAAAAGTAAGATTCAATCTTTTCTTTTTCTCCCACCATTTTTAATAGGAATTATCAGAGATTGAAATGGCAGTAATAAGTGCTTCTTGTTTTCTAGTTTCTTCTATAAGAAGTGCGTTTTATTAAAAGCTGATTTGGGTTTTAAACAAAGTGCAAAGTCAAGGCCGAATGTTCTCAGGGGCCAAGTGAAGAAAAAGAGAAGAAATAAAGGAAGAGAGGAAGGAATGTTTAGTAAGAAAAAGAATGTCACGTTAAAAATTATGGCGGCTCGGGCGAGTCAAAACGTCAGAATAAAGCAATTAAGAAAAAAATAAAAATAAACAATAAATAATCAGCAAATGCAAAAGAAAGAAAGAAAGAAAGAAAGAAAGAAAGAAAGAAAGAAATAGCGTGGACCAAAGAGACTATAGAGGGGAAGACTCAAGAAAGAAAGAAAGAAAGAAAGAAAGAAAGAAAGAAAGAAAGAAAGAAAGAAATAGCGTGGACCAATGAGACTATAGAGAGGAAGACTCAAACAAAGAAAGAAAGAAAGAAAGAAAGAAAGAAAGAAATGACAAAAATAAAGTATGTATCAAATTCAAAGAAAATATTAATTATATTAACAAGAAAGAAAGAAACAACAAACAAACCAGAAAGGGAACTATATGAAAAGAAAAAAGATAAGAAAGGCTAAGACAGAAAGAAAGAAAAAAAGAACAGAAGGAAGGAAGGAAAGAAGGAAGAAAAGAAGAAACGAATTAAATATGTGATTTAAAGATGAAGAACATTTCTAACCAAAAGAAATGATTACTTAAAATGATTCGATAAATATATAAAAAAGAAAGAGAAAAAAGAGCAGAAAATACGTGATAGAGAATCGAAGAAAAAGAAAAAGAAAAAGAAAACTATCGTTTAGGAAGGATAAAAAGAAACTAAAAGATAAAAACTGATATCCAGAAAAAAGATAAAATGCAGAAAAATAAACAAAAACAAAACAGAAAGAACAAATAAACAAAAAGAACAAATAAAGAAAAAGAAAAACAAAGCAATAATTGGAATTTAAAAAATAAAGAGATAACAAAGGAAGGAAGGAAGGAAGGAAGGAAGGAAGAAAGAAAGAAAGAAAGAAAGAAAGAAAGAAAGAAAGAAAGAAAGAAATAAAGAAAGAAAGAGGAGATAAGAAAATAAGAAACAATAAACAAAAAAAAGAAAGCGCTGACTGGAAAAAGACACAAACACAAAGAAGGAAGGAAGGAAGGAAGGAAGGAAGGAAGGAAGGAAGGAAGGAAGGAAGGAAGGAAGGAAAGAAGGAATATGAAAAAAAAACGATAACCAATAAAAGAAAGAAAAAGCAAAAAAGGAACAAACAAAAGAAGAAATAAAGAACAGTGGCTAAATAAACAAAAAAGAAGCGGATAACAACTTATGAAAAGAGGAAGGAAGGAAGGAAGGAAGGAAGGAAGGAAGGGATGTATACGAAAGAAGAAACGATAACCAGTAAAAGAAAGAAAGAAAGAAAGAAAGAAAGAAAGAAAGCGGAAATAAAAAAAAGAACCAATCAAAAGTAGAAAGAAAGAGACTATAACTTGATGAGCAAAACAAATTACATAAAAATAAAGGGTGAAAGAAAGAATGAATTTTAAAAAATGCGAATAAATTCAATAGGAAAAATAAAAGGAATAACTACAAAAAAAAAAAACAATAGATAACCACTTAGAGAAAAAAAAGAAATTGATAAAGAAAGAGAAAAAGAAAGAAAAGAAGAGGGAAAGAAGAGACTGATTATCAAAGCAAATGAAACATAAGAAAAACAACACATTAAAAATGATTGATGTTTTTTCTAACTGTCCTCGACAACACTTCAATGCATTTCCATTCCAACGTTTCTATATGAAAGTGAACATCATTCCTTGTTCACATACGATTTTTGGCATTTTCAACAAATACGTGAGACTATGATTGGCTTTTATCTCACTCTTCAATTGCATTTTATTTATTTATTCCTGTCAATTACGTGACAGTTCAAAACGAAAGCAGACTGCTCGCCTCTTTGGCCAGCTGCTGCTATCTATTAACCATCACAGACAATTAGTCTTACCGGCCATTAGCTTGGATCAGGCTAGTCTCCCTGGAAGCAAAACACTGCGCCTCCTCGGGTTAACTCTCACAACAGACCTCATGTAGAATTACTATATCGAATCCATAGCTAAAGCGATTCTCTATGTAGGGCCAGGAAGGTTTTCCCGTCTGAGACCATTCTGCACATATATAAATCTACCATCCGCTCGTGCATTGAATACTGATGCCACCTCTGGACGGGTGCCCCTGCTATCCTTGACAAGATTATAGTCATCTCCTATGTCACTCACTCACTCTCTCTCTTTCTCTCTCTCTCTCCCTCTCTCATGTTCTACTCTAATCAGTATTCTCATCCTTATCTTATCCACTTCCTGACACCCCCTATAACCTATCACTCTTTCTCATAACTTTCGTCTCATGTAACACCCTGCGCACCAGTGGCAGTAAATTGCCTTGTTTAGGGTGATATGATTATAAAAAATGGTAGAAAGAAGTGTCGAAAGCAACAGTTCCAGGTGATTATTCTGAGATGTATAGATATAAGGGATAATATTAGTTTTTAAATCGGTACAGTTCTTAAAAGAACCAAAAAAGTGCTTTAAGAGCAATGATAATGGTGATATTAGCCGTCTCTATATATGGTGATGTTTGCAGCTGGAGAATGTTGGGAAAAGAGCCAAATCAGAGATGTCTTTAAAATGGCGATAATAGCCGTCTTCTTATAAAGAAATCTTCGACAGTTAGATAATTGCTGTGGGTCTTCGTCGCCAATTTGTTGTTGCAAATCTTAACGCAAATCTTCGTCGCCAATGTGTTGTGGAGTGATTGTGACGAAACTTCGCCGCAAAGTTGTAGTGACCGGTTTGGTCGGAAGTAAGACACGGAAAACAGAAGGTATGTTCAAAACAATGTTATTATATCAAGAACATATGTACAAAAGAAGTGTTAGTAATTAAGTAAATAGAAATAATTAAGTCCGAACAGAATAGTTACAATGCTTATTGCCTGAATCGTAGATGGCTTCAACTGCGTACTACGTACTAAACTGCCTTTAACGATATTTAACTGCCATCTCACTTGAGAACAAAATGTGGCACAACACCTTTTTAATATGAGTAAACTAGGCCATATAGCCCGGGCAAAAATCTCTGTCTAATTTTCCCACGACGAGACTCTACCTTTCGGCAGAGGCTCGACTGGGTTATTACTCTCTGCTCAAAGGCAGAGAGTTTGATAATGCGCAAGGCAGTTAACTGCCTTTAACTGCCTACCGGAAGTCTCGCAGGTAATTATATAGTAAGAAGAAGAGTCCATTCCTCGTAGGAGGGCACCACAACAATAATCGAAACCATATTGAGAAGAGTCAAAACAGAGACATTCAATAGTAAATACGATTGCAATATAACCCGATTTCTTTTTAAGTAAACGTTCGTCAACTAGAGGATTGAAACAGTTGTGAGAAGAGCCAAGACCGAGTTGTCTTTATAGTAATGATAATAGAGATATTTGCCCTCTTATATATATATATATATATATATATATATGTGTGTGTGTGTGTGTGTGTGTGTGTGTGTGTAACTTTATGGCTGCTTTTCACATAACAACCAGTATTTTTTCTGGGAAGTGTTCTAACAGAAGATGGTAACTGCGACACAGAGATCCGAAGGCGAATTGGCATGGCGAAAGTAGCATTCCAGAAACTGAGTAATGTATTAAGAAACAGGAAAATTTCACTAGAAACAAAGAGGAGAGCACTGGATTGCTATGTGATGTCAGTTCTTCAATATGACAGTGAATGCTGGACAATATCATCAAAGATGAAGAAAAAACTTGAAGTAACTGAAATGTGGTTCTACAGAAGGATGCTGGATCGAGCATGTGGGCAATTATGAGGTTTCAGAAAGGATGGAAACGAAAAGAAAATTAATACTGAGCATCAGGAAGAGACAGCTAAAGTTCCTGGGACAAGCAATGAGGAAGGATGGCTTGGAGAACCTGATACTAACAGGCCAGTTAGAGGAGGAAAAAGACAGAGGAAAGCAGCGTATGACATATTTAAAGGACCTGAACAGGTGGATGACGGAACGAGGGTTGTGTGGTATGACAAGAGAAAGCGTGCTAAGAGCCACCAGGGATAGGAAGATGTAGAAAGCCATGATCACCTACGTCCGGAAAGGACAGGAAACATAGAAGAAGAAGAAGAAGAAGAAGAAGAAGAAGAAGAAGAAGAAGAAGAAGAAGAATTCATAAAATAAAAAAAATCAAATAAATATTCAACGTGTCGTTATTGAAACTCGTGCAAAACGTGTTTTCTCTTTGAAGAATAAATCAAAATATACGCGTAATTTACTTACAGTATTTATAAATAGAATTAATTTATAAGATATATTTGTCAATTACGTTTGCTGTTCAGTACACTACCATACCGCATAAACTTTAAAATAATTTTGAAATATTACAAACGGTGAAACCTATCTGAAGCTGGTCATCACATAACCATTTTACACAAGTTTTACACTTGAAAAAGCAGTTACCTACACTTCCTCATTTATCAGCTAAGATATATTAAAATGAATGCATTTACTTATCGCTTAACGACTTATGCATTTAACGATCCTCGAACTTACGATCAACATACTTAAATTTAAATATTAACAAAAAAAAATTTTTTTATTAATCATTTTACCCCAAGCAAGGCAGTACTGCCACTGGTGTGCAGGGAGATGAGATAAGAGATGAGTGAAAGTTTAATCAAGGAGAGAGTGAAGAGAAAGACGAACCAGTTACAGAAAGAGAAGGATGGGAATACCAGTGAGAAAACGGTTGAGAAAATAAAGTGAGAAAGAAAAAATAATAAGATACACGAGGTTAAAGGGAAAGGACTGGAGTTAAATGGACAAGAGATGGGAATTGACGTTGCATTTTAATTCTTGGAGATTTTAGCCCTCAGAGAAGCAAGTATACGGAAGGGGGTTTTACAGGCGGGAAGTGCGAGAAGGGAAGCTGATGGAGTAGAAGTGGCCGCTGCATTTAGTTGATTTATAACCGTAAAAGGCCGGGGCCTTGTTGATAGTCTGGTTGATTGAGTAAATTCTTGTGGAAAGGGCATCAGTGAGCTAAGCCATGAAAATATTTGTAGAATAGACAGAAGGAATCCACATCCCACCGGTGATAAAGTGGCTGGAGTCGAGCTGCCAGGTCGGGACCAATCACGTTACAGATTCTCCTTTGGAGCCTGTCGAGAACCCTGAGATGAATGCAGGAATACCTGACCAGATATTAAAACAGTATTCCATGCACGGTCTGATGGTTGATTTGTATATGTGCAAGATGGACTCAGGTGGCAAAAACTTTCTGGCCCGATACAGTGACCCTACCTTCCTAGCAGTGGATTTAGCTATTGATTCACTGTAATGGTTCTACTTGATGTCGGAAGAGATGTAGAAACCGAGGAGGCGCAGTGTATTGCGTTCAGGGAGACTCCCTTGGTCCGTGCTGATGGGTGGTGTAGGAGGGAGTGTCTGTGGTGGTTGACAGATAGCAGCTTCGTTTTTGAAGCGTTAAAATTTACAAGCCACGTCTTACTCCAGTCTACCACAGAGTGAAGGTCCTTCTCAAGAAAGGCAGCGAAGTTATCTTTGGCCGCTTCACCAATTTTCTTACTTAGGCGGGAATAAATGGTAAGCCCCATCAGCGTAAATGCTTACTTCGTATTTGATCGAGTCAGAGAGATCATTTATGAAGATCAGAAAGTGTGAAAGCTAAAAAAAATCTTCCACAATTTAGGCAATTATTATAATATTTTTTTATTTCTTCCAAAACATTAAAATAAATAAAATGAATGAATAAAGTAAAAAAAAAAATCAATAACGATTTACTTTCTGAATTTCTGATGAAAGTTATCATTATTTAGCTATTTTATTGAGACTTGTTCTTATTTTTGTTGATGCTATCACAACGTTTTGATCGTTGTGTTCTCTGGCTTTCATCTGTTATATATTGCTCTCATTTGCTATAGAAAATTTAGCTTCAGTCTCCTTCGAACATGTTGATTTTCTTTTGTTCACGATCATTCTTATCCTAACTACAAACAACTATGTCATCAGTGGAACTCTCCACCGTCTCGATTTCTGTATACAGTTGTTGGAGTTGAAGAAAGCAAGGGCGCTGTTTTCGGTTAGTGAACTCGTTTAGGATGTGTTATGGAATAGTTTCTAACCTCTTATATTCACTTCTTCTATGTGCCCTGTCCCTTAACGACGTAGGCGATCATGACTTTCCACATTTCCCTATCCCTTGTGGCACTGAGCACGCCTTCTCCTGTTACACAATGCAATTCTCGTTCCGTCATCCACCTGATTAGGTCCTTCAAATATGTTATCCGTTGCTTTCCCCTGTCTCTTTTTCCCTCTATCTGGTCTGTTAGTATCAGATTCTCCAAGCGCTCCTTCCTCACTGCATGTCCCAGGAACTTCAGCTCTCTCTTCCTGATGCTCAGTATTAATTTCCTTTTTGTTTCCATCACTTCAAAGACCTCAAAGCGATCATAGCTTTCCACGTATCCCTGTATCTGGAAGCTCTTAGCACGCTTTCTCCTGTTACTCCACCCAAACTGCGCTCTGCCATCCACCTGCTCAAGTCCTTCAAATATGTTATCCACTACTTTCCCCGGTCTTTCTTTCCTTCTATCTGATCTGTGAGTATCAGATTCTCCAAGCCTTCTTTCCTCAACACATGTCCCAAGAACTTTAGCTGTCTCTTTTTGGTGCTCAGTATTAATTTCCTTTTCGTTTTCATCTTTTCCAAAACCTCATCATTGCTCACTTGCTCGGTCCATGATATTCACAGCATCCTTCTGTAGAACCATATTTCAGTTGCTTCATGTTTCTTCCTTCATCTTTGATGATATTGTCCAGCATTCACTGCCATATTGAAGGACGGACAGCACGTTGCAATCCAGTACTCTTTTCCTCGTTTCTAGCGAAATTGTCCTGTTTCTTAATACTTTACTCAACTTCTGGAATGCTTCCTTCGTTATGCCAATTCGCCTTCGGATCTCTGTGTCGCACTTTCCGTCTTCTGTTAAATACCTGTCTTCCCAGGTATTTAAATTTTTGTACCTGCTTGATTCTAGTAGCTCTTATATTAAATTCCTTAAACACTTTCTAGTTTTCTGTGTATCGCTCAAGTAAGTGAACTTAAATAAATGAATAGCTTCGTCATCTCTTTCTCAATCTTTGAATAACACGCGTAAAAAATTCAGATTTCAAAGCGAGGCTCATATAGATAGAGTCTATTAGATTTCTCTGCAACAATGGGCGTTCTGGTGCAATGGATATCGAGTTGGAACGGCAAATTGGGGGTGCCAAGTTCGAATTCCAGTTGAATTCCTCACTTTCACTTACGCACTAATACCCTTGGGAAAGGTATATTTCGTCTTTTTCCTTCAGTTATGGGTTAAATAATAGAAGAGACTGGGTTCTATAGTCTTGGCTGGTAACCAGTCTACCGCGGAAAGCAATGGCAACCTACTGCGGGATAATCTTCTGCCCAGTTTGTCATGTCTCTTTCGAGACATGATCGACAAAAGCAAACCTTCCTCTTCTACGTTACTTATTTATTCAGATCATGGAAAATAATAGCTCTTCACAATTTCCTTTTCATAGTTCTTAGTAAGGTTAGCCTTTTCGTTGTCTCCCTTTCTCTTTCTGGCTTGTTTTCAATACGCCCTGTGAGTATCAGATTCTGCAAGTCATCTTTCATCATTATTTGCCCTTGAATTATCAAATCTCTCCTTCCGATTCTGAGTATAAATTGACTTTTTGCCTAAAACATCTCCGTTGCTTACATGTTCAGTCCATGAGCTTCTCATCATATCATCCAGCTAGGTGTAGTTTATTATAAGCTAATCAAACCGACCGAAACCATCCCAGGAGATTGCTATTAACTATAATTAATGCGTTTGAGCCGAGCATTGAAAAAAAAAATGACTGCTATACGAGCAGCGACACGACAAAGATATTAAGGGCAGTAGGAACTGAAATGATAGATAGATAGATAGATAGATAGATAGATAGATAGATAGATAGATAGATAGATAGATAGATAGATAGATAGATAGAAACAGGCTGAGGTAGATAGATAGATAGATAGATAGATAGATAGATAGATAGAAAGAAAGAAAGAGGCTGAGATAGATAGATAGATAGATAGATAGATAGATACGATAAAACTGAAATAGATAGATAGATAGATAGATAGAATGAAACAGGCTGAGATAGATAGATAGATAGATAGATAGATAGATAGATACGATAAGACTGAAATAGATAGATAGATAGATAGATAGATAGAATGAAACAGGCTGAGATAGATAGATAGATAGATAGATAGATACGATAAGACTGAAATAGATAGATAGATAGATAGATAGATAGATAGATAGATAGATAGATACGATAAGACTGAAATAGATAGATAGATAGATAGATAGATAGATAGATAGATAGATAGATAGATAGATAGATAGATTCTAATTAGGAAAATTTGCCGATTATGGTACTTTGGTTTCAACGTTTTGGCATCGTCAGGCTTTATATATTAACTGATTATCCAATGCTTTTTAGACACATAACGGGTATTTTAGAGCGCATGTCAGGAAGTTTAAAATAAAGAAAAAGTTAGTCAACATTAGTGAAATAATATTGGACATATTTCCATTCGGATTTGTATGAGCCCAAAATATATTTTCTAAGATGTCTACATCCGCACATTACTTCGGACCATTCATTTAGCAACGTTTCTCGTTCTGGAAATGATTCTATAGCCAACTTCGCTTCTTGACACAATCTGTAGAAAACACCACCGTGGCAAGGTCCGGCCTTTTTTAATATACTACAAGTTACATAAGGATTTTTGCCATTTTTGCCATTGTTTTTCTTCTAATTTCTACCCATGGTTGGTTATTTTGGTACACTTTTAAGGTTTTCTAGCTTGAATGTTTACTTATGATTGTACCAACGTTTTTTTTAATTGCCTTTAGTACATCCTACATATATCCTTCCCTGTGTATCTGTATCTTGAATTTCTGCTTTGTGAATAACTCCGTTAAATAGCTTTTGCTTTTATCTCTGCAGTTATATATTTCATTAACGATATTTTGCTGCACGCTATTTTTAAATTCTTGGTGTTTTGTCACTTTATATAATTTTATAAATTGCTGGTAGATCTGGAACAATTACACTGAATTTCTGGCAAATATGGTGTGTAATTCTGAGTTTTTAGGGAAGGGTTTATTAATCAATTCGAAAAATATTTTCCTATTTTGGATTTTACTTTTAAATTAAGAGGTGGGTTGAACCAAATGATATTTTGTTTACTCAAATTATTCTTCATTTGATTATGTATATGAGGTTTATATTCAATGGTATATTCAAGAACCCCTTAGAAAAATCCAAATCTTCAAGCAACCTGGATCAAAAGCACTGATGAGTGAAGCCATCACAATAATGTATTCCCGAAACTCTGAAGTCGGCATGACTCTGTTTAGTTAAATGACAAACTTCAACACATTAATTCTATTAACATTTTATTTCTATCTCTATATCGAGCACTTTATGACAACAAACCTGCTTGCTTAAAATGCCTTTCTACCTATAAACCACTGAAAAAACAGACATCTTGGCACTATGCATTATCACAACTCTCTCTCGCTCTCTCTTTCTCTCTCTCTCTCTCTATATATATATATATATATATATTTATATCTCTCTATCTCTATCTTTCTCTATATATGTGTCTGTGTGTTTGTATTAAAAGTGAAAAGATAGGTAACATGATTAAGTTTATATAAATGATTAAGTTTTATGTAATTTATCATGTGATCTTATAACTTTTTTCTTTTTCAATAGAAAAATTATATAAAAATTTTCCAGATATATTATTTATCCAAGCACTTTCGGCTATATTTTTAGATATTATCAAAGATGAATTTTATTTTACTTGTAACTAAATATATAATCAGTATTTATTCACTTATCAATGTACTGTCCGTGTTTAAAAAATAATTCCTATAAGTCTAGATACATATAAAAAACAATCTACATATTCAGATAGATAGATAGATAGATAGATAGATAGATAGATAGATAGATAGACAGATAGATAGATAGATAGATAGATAGATAGATATGATCATGACTGTGATAGATAGATAGATAGATAGATAGATAGATAGATAGATAGATATGATCATGCTGTGATAGATAGATAGATAGATAGATAGATAGATAGATAGATAGATAGATAGATAGATAGATATGATAGAACAGACTGGGATAGATAGATAGATAGATAGATAGATAGATAGATAGATAGATAGATAGATAGATATGAACAGACTGGGATAGATAGATATGAACAGACTGGGATAGATAGATAGATAGATAGATAGATAGATAGATAGATAGATAGATAGATAGATATGAACAGACTGGGATAGATAGATAGATAGATAGATAGATAGATAGATAGATAGATAGATAGATATGATCATGCTGTGATAGATAGATAGATAGATAGATAGATAGATAGATAGATAGATAGATAGATAGATATGAACAGACTGGGATAGATAGATAGATAGATAGATAGATAGATAGATAGATAGATAGATAGATATATCATGCTGATGATATGATAGATAGATAGATAGATAGATAGATAGATAGATAGATAGATAGATAGATAGATAGATAGATATGACCATGATGAGATAGATAGATAGATAGATAGATAGATAGATAGATAGATTTAAAACATTAACCATGATAAATGTTGCTGCTGTAGGTAAAGCAAAGTAAAATAGTCACCGTCAAACAGGGCGCTTGGATCCTTTGGATAACACTTCTCAGAAAAAAAATCAAACCTTCGATACGAGTCTGATGATCCAACATTCTATATCTGTAAATATCTTGTCTCAAATGGAGATAAATTGTCTACGATGCCACAATATGTACCGTCGTCGATGCGGCTGATATTGATTGCTGTTATCGATTTTTGTCGTTAAATCTCGAAATCAATTGTTTCATACGGACTGAATTCATTTATTTTATATCTGGCATTCACAGTTGAGATTCTGCGTTAATCAAAAGGGGATTGGTAGAATTGTGTATACATAATTCTTGGTCAGTCGTGCGTTATGTCGAGTTGTTATTTACCAAATGTCGCTAAGTTATGACACAAGGCCACGTGCATGGGGCACCTAGTCAAAATCATATACAAAATTTTATGATCAAAAGACCTCTTTTTAAAACATGATGAAAACATTTGGTATCAATGGAAAACAATTAGATTTTTAAAAAATTTAGGGGTTTTCGATACTTTATGGAAGTTTAAAAACTTTTACAAATACGTTGAAAAACTACTTCGAAATCAAGAAAAAGCTATAGTTTTCAACGTAAATTTTGAAATTTTCAAAGTTTCAGAAAATTGATTCATTCTTAAGATAAGTTAACGAAAATTATAAAAACATGATGAAACCACTTGGTATCAATAGACCCTTAGATTTTTAAAAATTTTAGGAGTCTTCGATATTTTACGGAAGTTTCAAAATCAACAAAAAGCTATAGTTTTTTTTTTTTGTTTACTCAAATTATTCTTCATTTGCTTATTTATTCGAGGTTAATATTCTAATTATTTTTCTGACCATTTAAGACCTTTTCATAATCTTATTTTTCCTTTCATCGAAAATTGTTTTATAAGAGGAATATCTAAACAACCTGTATTCTACTCCATTCGGGATGTCTTTGATTATATCTGGCATTCAAAGTTAATATTTTGCGTTAATCAAAAGGGGATTGGTAGAATTTTGTATACATAATTTCCGGTAAGTCGTGCGTTATGTCAAGCTGTTATTTAGTAAATGTCGATTAGTTATGACACAAGGCCACGTGTATGGGGCGCCTAGTCAAAATCATATACAAAATTTAATGATCGAAAGACAGCTAACTGAAAATTCCGTTCAGTTAAATTTCGTTTAAAAGTAGTCATTTTCTTCTTTTCTCGCGCTTCCCGCTTGTGGAATTCCCTTCCATTTACTTGCTTCCGCGACAGCTACAATCTCCAAGAATTTAAAAGTCAATAGTCATCTTCTATCTCACTAACCTGCATCCCCTCTCTCATGCTCCTTTCTCCGTCCACTCTACCCTCATTAGTATTCTCATCCTTCTCTTACCCACTTCCTGACACTCCCTATAACCTGTCACTCTTTCTCATAACTTTCCTCATATGTAACCCCCTGCAAAACAGTAGCAATAAAATTGCCTTGCTTGGGGCGATATGATTATAAAAAAAATCTCTTTCATTTCCTTGCTTCTCCGACAGCTACAATCCCCAAGAATTTAAATGTAAAGTCAGTAGTCATCTATCTCACTAATCAGCATCTTCTTTCTCTCGTGCTCCTTTCTCCCTCCACTCCACTCTCATCAGTATTCTCATCCTTCTCTTACCCACTTCCTGACACCCCATACAACCTGTCACTCTTTCTCATCACTTTCCTCCTATGTAACCCCTGCAAAACTGTGGCAGTAAAATGCCTTGCTTGGGGTGATATGAATAAAAAATATCCTAATTACAGCATTTATATTCACTTAGTAAGGAGTAAGTTCCATTCGGATATACATTTTTGCCAAGAAATGTTCATTTGTGGAACAGAATCCCCAGAGGTTCCATTCCCGATCACTCTAATCTTAACCACTTCCAGTCTACCGTTAACCGTTTGCAGCCACAAATATCACCGCCACTTACTCTTATCACTCATGCACCTACCGTTTTCAGAAAACCCCTAACTTGAGTGGCACCTGGGCCTAGTATAAGGTGAACATCAGTAAAAAAAAAAAAAAAAACAACCAAAAGAAAAGAAAAGCCTCTCTGTGCTTCTGTTTTTAATATATAGTTTCTTGACACGATCCGTGTTACGGCCATATCACGTTGAAACACTTGCTCCCGTTCGATCAGCAAAGTTAAGCAACGTCGACTTGGGTCAGTACCTATATGACTGGCCGCTTGTGAATACCAGATACTGTAAGCTATGATGTTTCAGAATGCAATTGATATAGGCTCACAGTGAAAAATCGTGTTCATTATATTCACTTACACGCAAATATCCTTGACAAATGTATGAATCGAGATCTTCTTCCCAAACAATAAGTTAATTAGTAAGTCTTGTACCAGTAAATCATTATTGTTCAAAAAAATAAATTCCTGACAATAGCAAAATATATTCTGCCATTAAATAAGTGTTGATGAGCCGTAAAAACAAAATCAACTAATTAATCGACAGTATCTGATCAAAAATGTATCTGAAATATTGTTTGTTTTGATATGACTTCTCTGATTTAAACATTTCTTTCCAACACCGTAATACAGATTTCTTACGCAGTTTCTATAAATATTTTAATGCCAATTGTACTGATGATCATTACTCAAGTTTAAGATCGACTTGTAGTGCAGTGGATATCGGCTCGGAACAAGAAATCGGAGAGCCGAGTTCGAATTCATTGAATTCGTCACATTCACTTACGCGCAAATACCCTTCTCTTCTCCCTCCAGCTATGAGTTAAATAGTAGCACAGATTTGGTTCTATAGCATTAGTTAAGAACTAGTATACCGCACAAAGTAATGGATAACAACTTCGGGAAATTCATCTTCTGCCCAGTCAGCTATGACTCTTCGAGACATAATCTCCAAAGCGTGTATCACATATGGTACTTAACTGAAGTAACTGAACCGAAGCGCTGAACTAGACTGACATCTTGGTCTCATTATTTCAGTTTTAAAATTGCTAAATGTAACCGCAAGTTCTATGCTAATAGTTTCTTCTGTCGCGCTTCTCGCCAATCAGATTCTCCCTCAGCTTCTTGCTTTCATGTTAATCTACAAAAGTTTAAATACAAAATAAATTATCGTCGAATGTCTCCTTGAACCATACATTTTTTGTTGGCCTTTGCCGTCAGTGGCATTTTTCTCAGATTCCTTCGCCCATGCATCTCAGTGGCTTTATCGCCTTCCTAGGAGGTGAAAGATTGAAGCAAAAAGTTCTTCATAATAGAGGATTTCTACCAACAGAAACAAAGTTTCAAAAGTAATATATATGATGAATTATCGCATGTTCTATAAGACGGTAAACATTTTTCCATCATAAAAAAATAATCTGAAAAAATAATTAACGGATATTTTTTAAAAGTGTCTTAAAGATTGAGAAAAATTTGCAGGTGACATAAAAAAAAAATTATTTTATTTTGTCTGCCTATTTGATCTCGTTTAGCAAAAAAATCGTATATTTCTTTTTTTTTTCTATCAATAAATATCTGTATACAAAACGTAACTTTTTTTAAGACTTTTCCGATATATTCGATATGTACTTTAGTCAATCATTTCATTCTTATCTATTTTATAATTGCTGAGGCACAAGGTAAAAAGAAAAATAAACGATTGGCGATATGGAGATAAGTATTGGTGCGTATGCTGTGTGGCAATAGACGGTTAATCGTTAAAATCACACATACGGACGCTCTCTGCAAACAGATATGTACATATAGAGAGCGAAAAAGAGTGAGAGAGAGAGGGAGTAAGCATGAGATGGACAAACGTAAACAGAGAGATAGGAACAGGTTGAGATAGATAGATAGATAGATAGATAGATAGATAGATAGATAGATACTGAAATACAGATACGAACATACTGAGATAGATAGATAGATAGATAGATAGATAGATAGATAGATAGATAGATAGATACTGAAATACAGATACGAACATACTGAGATAGATAGATAGATAGATAGATAGATAGATAGATAGATAGATAGATAGATACTGAAATACAGATACGAACATACTGAGATAGATAGATAGATAGATAGATAGATAGATACTGAACTATACATACGAACATACACAGATAGATAGATAGATAGATAGATAGATAGATAGATAGATAGATAGATAGATACTGAAATACAGATACGAACATACTGAGATAGATAGATAGATAGATAGATAGATAGATAGATAGATAGATAGATAGATAGATAGATAACAAACTTATTATGATATGTTCGAGCAGGTACTAAAAAAGAGAAGATATAGCCATTGAAGCTTCAATCATTATTTGTCATTTCATAAGTTTTAGATAATGGAACAGGTGTCTGCCTTCTTCATTGTTAAGATGTAAGCTGAAGGCTAAAAGAGACAGGATAATCGTCGAGACATCTAGTCGGATAATAGGATAATAAAAGATGGCTATAAAGTTTATTTCTTTTTTCAATTCTTTTCATACAGAAAATTAAACTTTTTTTATAACGACGGCGATGAATATTTATAAAATGCTGCAATCTAATAAAAACAGATTGGCTATGAAAAAGCCATTTAGTACAAGAACAGAAGAACTGTTTCACTTATTAGAAAAATTATACAGATCTGTCTGCGGAATGAATTTATATGTAGATAGATAGATAGATAGATAGATAGATAGATAGATAGAAACAGACAACACACACACACACACACACACACACACACACACACACATATATATATATATATAAATTAGAGTAAAATCTTCAAAATTCAAAGGTGCCGGATGTAAATTTCGACAAAGGATCTTTTTTTTTTATATATATATATACATAAGGTTTCACCCCGTGAAAGGCATGTCACTGCCACTACTGCGCAGGGGGCTACATAGAGTGGAGAAAGGATGATTAAATATAGGAAATGTCAGAGGGTGGGTGATAGGCGGGTAAGGATACCGAGAATGAGGGTTGGGTAGATGAGAGTGTTCTGAGAATAATTGGGAGTTACAGTGATAGGAGGTGTCTATTGACCCTACATTTAAACACCTGGAGATTGTAGCTGTCGAGAAAGCAGACATGTGGAAGGGACTTCCACAGGCGGAAAGCCCGAGAAAAGAAGCTGTTGGAGTAGAATTTACGGTTACATCTTATCTGTTTAACTGTAAAAGGGTGGGACCTAGTTGCTAATCTAGTATCTCGTGTAAATTCCTGCTTAGGCGGCACCAGTGCACAGTGAAGCCACATCACGCCGGTGAGAGAGTGGTTGCAGCCGGTCTGCCAAGTCAGTATCAACCACGTTACAGATCCTCCTTTGTATTTTGTCAAGAAGCCCAAGGAGAGCAGCAGGGGCACCTGACCAGATATGGCAGCAATATTCAATACACGGGCGGATGGTAGATTTTTATATGTGCAGAATACATTCAGGTGGGGGGAACTTCCGGGCCCTGCACAGAGATCCGACTTTCATAGCGGCAGATTTGGCAATGGATTCGATATAATCATTCCATTTGAGGTTCGCCGAAAGTGTAAGGCCAAGGAGGCGTAGTGTTTTACTCTCTGGAAGGCAAGCCTGTCCCATGCTAATGGGAGGTAGATGCGATTGTCTATGGTGGTTAGTTGATAACAGCTTCGTTTTAGAAGCATTGAAATTTACTAGCCATTTCCTACCCCTAGCCACTACGGATTGGAGGTCCTTTTCAAGCTCGGCAGCGAGGTTCGTTTTGTCGCCCACACCGGGTTTTTGATCGATGCGAGAGTAGATTGTTTTGTCATCGGCGTACATGCCTACTTGGGATCTAATGGCGTCGGGGAGGTCATTAATGTACATCAGAAATAGCGTGGGACCTAGGATAGAACCTTGAGGGACGCCCGCGTTCGTATGGTAGTTTGGGGAGGCATGCCCATTTAATACTACCTTCAATGTGCGGTTAGTGAGGAATTACTGGATGAGGTCAAACAGATGTCTAGTTATCCCGTAGCTCTGCAGTTTCTGCAAGAGGCCAGCGTGCCAGACCCTGTCGAGATATCCAAGGCAACGGTTCGGGCTTCGATAGAGATTCTACGTCACGTAAGCGACATTGTTTTTTCCAAATGGCGAAGGCCCTGTGCAGGGGTTTTAGGTTAACAACGGTCACAAAGTAGAAAAGGACAGTTCTGGTAGTCGCGGGGTTACAGGGTGTTGAAACGGTATATTTAGGAAGGGGGGAATAGGAGTTCATATTTTATAAAGATAGACAACTAAATGAGTTCAATTACTTTTTAAAGTTAAGATTTTGGGCTGTTTGACGAGGTGTATTTAGGCGAGAAGGAATGGGTTTCACTATAAGATTTTAAAATTTTTTATTTCAGTTTATTTGATTAAACCTTTTAGGTAGAAGCGAGCTAAATGCCAATTACCTGAAGTTATCAGTTTAAAAATTATTAAAGCAAAAAGATTAGAGAAAAATATATTAGAGAAAAAAATATATATATACATATATGTGTTAACCAAGGAAAAAGGGGTTTAGTAAAAGAATCCATATTTTCTAAAGATAGGCAATTAAAGGAGTTTGGGATAGGAAGGTAGTGGGGTTAAAATACTTTTTAAGGTTAACGTTAGGGTAAAATTAAGATTAAAACTTAAATTGAATCCTTTTAATTGATATTATAACATCTAGTCAACGGGGATTTAAATTCTAAATTTAATTATTCGAAAAATTCGCCTTGTGGCGGCACTTACTGATGAATTCCCTCCTGAGATTCAGTAGCCGGTGTTGGTGGGGGTATTTTAATATTGAGAGCTGTATTAATAGTGCCCAGTTCATATATAATGTTTTTCGGGTTTTTTTTAATCATTTCACCCCAAGCAACGCGGTGCCGCCTCTGATGTGCAGTGTTTCTATATTTACATTTATATTTTTATTCATATGTGGTAGTTTTCTGTGTTGTGTTTATTTGATTTTGTTGTTTGCGTAGTGAAGCACATATTTGTTCACATGTCTAAATTTTCCCCATATTTTGTTTTATTTTAAAAGACATTCAAAATGAATTACAGCTGCATGGAAAACATGGAGAAAATAAATAAACTCAATAAGAAAATACTGAACAAAACTAATAACCACAGCATAAACTAACAACACAAAGCGAACAAATGCATCTGCCGAAAGAAAGACAACTGTTCATTTAATAGTAAATGCTTAACTATCAACATGATATATAAAGCCATTGTGACAAATAACACTAACACTAACAAAAAGATTTACATACGAGGGGAGCAACAGAAACAACCTTCAAATAAAAATTCAACAATCACAAAACCTCACTAAACAAAAAAATAAAAAAAACATCAACATGCAATAATATGCACATATATGTATATACACACACATACCTGCACACGCACACACACACACACACACACACACACATATTTTTTTTATCATTTCACCCCAAGCAAGGTATTTCACTGCCACTGTTGCGCAGGGGGTTACATAGGGGAAAGTGATGAGAAAGAGTGGTTAGGGGGTTACATAAGGGAAATTGATGAAGTTAGTACGGATACTGCGTATGTTTGCGAAGGAGACGCAGACAGGTTTGTGCTTTTTCTGATGGGCTGGTTTAGTTTTCCTATTTTGTTTGCTTGAATTCATAATTATCTATTTATAGTGAGATGTCTAGATTAGTATCAGACGGTCACTGAATGCAGCATGTGTAGGATGGAGACCATATATATATATATATATATATATGTGTGTGTGTGTGTGTGTGTGTGTGTGTGTGTGTGTGTGCATATGCACATAAGTACACACGCACCTACCTACATACACCCATGTCCGATCAAGCACCGCCACTTACATTAATATATACACATACATATATTTACGTACATATAGATATGTGCATATACACTCACACAGGCATAAACTTATATATACATATACATATATATTTGTAGACAAATAAATTGTTTAATAAGTGATAAATAATAAATTAAGAAAGAAAGGCTTCAGGCTTTAGTCAAAGGAGATTTAAAAATTAGGTGTTTGAGAATTAGGAGGTAATAAGCAATGGAAAAAATTGAAAAAATATTTGTTAAATGTCACAAGAAAGAATTCGGCCATTAAAAATTAAAAATTTATGATCAGTTACTACTTAAGTGTGCGTTGTGGTACAGTGGATATCGGCTCGGAACGAGAAACCGGGGAGCCGAGTTCGAATTATGATAGGATCATAAAAGGTACAGAATAAAAGAAGTTGATCTCCCCGACGCCATTAGATCCCAAGTAGGCATGTACGCCGATGACAAAACAATCTACTCTCGCATCGATCAAAAACCCGGTGTGGGCGACAAAACGAACCTCGCTGCCGAGCTTGAAAAGGACCTCCAATCCGTAGTGGCTAGGGGTAGGAAATGGCTAGTAAATTTCAATGCTTCTAAAACGAAGCTGTTATCAACTAACCACCATAGACACTCGCATCTACCTCCCATTAGCATGGGACAGGCTTGCCTCCCAGAGAGTAAAACACTACGCCTCCTTGGCCTTACACTTTCAGCGAACCTCAAATGGAATGACTATATCGAATCCATTGCCAAATCTGCCGCTATGAAAGTCGGCTCTCTGTGCAGGGCCTGGATGTTTTTCCCACCTGAATGTATTCTGCACATATACAAATCTACCATCCGCCCGTGTATTGAATATTGCTGTCATATCTGGTCGGGTGCCCCTGCTGCTCTCCTTGGGCTTCTTGACAAAATACAAAGGAGGATCTGTAACGTGGTTGATACTGACTTGGCAGACCGGCTGCAACCACTCTCTCACCGGCATGATGTGGCTTCACTATGCCTCTTCTACAAGTACTTTCATGGCTTCTGCTCCGATGAACTTAGAGCACTGGTGCCGCCTAAGCAGGAATTTACACGAGATACTAGATTAGCAACTATCACATTTCCCTTTTACAGTTAAACAGATAAGATGTAACCGTAAATTCTACTCCAACAGCTTCTTTTCTCGGGCTTTCCGCCTGTGGAAGTCCCTTCTACATGTCTGCTTTCTCGACAGCTACAATCTCCAGGTGTTTAAATGTAGGGTCAATAGACACCTCCTATCACACTAACTCCCAATTATTCTCATAACACTCTCATCTACCCAACCCTCATTCTCGGTATCCTTACCCGCCTATCACCCACCCTCTGACATTTCCTATATTTAATCATCCTTTCTCCACTCTATTTAGCCCCCCGCGCAGTAGTGGCAGCGACATGCCTTGCTCGGGGTGAAACGCTTATAAAAAAAAAATTTATTAAGAAGATAGAAAGAAATCTTCTGTCAGAAAGAAATTAGTTTGGGATTACACGTAAGTGTTTTATATTATAATTTAAAATTAATAAATTGGATTCATGACGACATTTGCTTATTAATTCTTTACCTTAGACTTTGTTTAGTATACGTTTTTTTCTTTTTTTTTTCTTTTTTTTCATCTAAAATACATCGAAGAATCTTTAATGTGATCGATGCCGACTTCTCAGCCCGGCTGCAGTCACACTTTCACCGGCGTGATGTGGCTTCCCTGTGCCTCTTCTATAAATACTTTCACGGCTTCTACTCCGATGAACTTAGTTCACTGGTGCCCCCTAGGTATGAATTTGAAAGAGATACTAGATTAGCAACTAGGTCCCACCATTTTACAGTGAAGCAGATAATATGTAACAGCAATTTCTACTCTAACAGCTTCTTTTCACGCACTTCTTGCCTTTGGAATTCCCTTCCATATACTTGCTTCCACGACAGCTACAATCTCTAGGAATTTAAATGTAAGA
Organism: Ascarosepion bandense; assembly: GCA_037127315.1. Lineage (NCBI taxonomy): Eukaryota > Metazoa > Mollusca > Cephalopoda > Sepiida > Sepiidae > Ascarosepion > Ascarosepion bandense. The sequence continues at coordinate 740,483 of JBBBDQ010001299.1, forward strand.
TCAATAGACATCTATCACACTAACTCGCATCCATTCCCTCAAAAAATCTTTCCATCTACCTAACCCCCATCCTCGGTATCCTCATCAGTCTACCATCCTCCTTCCGACGTTTCCTATAACTAACCACACTTTCTCATCACTTTCCCCTATGTAACATTCTGCGCAATCATGGTGGTGGGATGCTTTGCTTGGGGTGAACTAATTAATATATATATATATATATATATATATATAGATAGATATATATATATATATATATATATATATATATATAGAGAGAGAGAGAGAGAGAGAGAGAGAGAGAGAGAGATAGATAGATTGCATTTATCGTTAAGTTTTTTCGGTGCGGTTGAACCTCATATGTGCGTTGTGGTACAATGGATATCGGCTCGGAACGAGAAATCGGGGAACCGAGTTCGAATTCCAGTTGAATCCATTGTATTCACTTACGCGCAAATACCCTTGGGAAAGGTATTAATCCGTCTCTTCCTTCCAGTTATGGGTTAAATAGCAGGACAGATTGGATTCTATAGCCTTAGTCGGCAACCAGTCTACCGCAGAAAGAAATGGCAACCTGCTGCGGGATAATCTTCTGCCCAGTCAGTCATGTCTCTTTCGAGACATGATCGCCCAAGCGTGTATCACGTATGGCACTTTACTGACTGACTGAACCTATTAATCTCCAACTTCTTATAGAGTTTAGTCCTTCTACATTATTTTCTACATTAATTTCTCAAAATCTACGGAAAAGGGATACTTGGAATCTTAGATTGGGTAAGAAAATTAGTGTTTGTGAGTTTTGGTACCGTTGTTTAGATTCTTCTGCAGAAATACCAATGTAAATATACGCGTACTCCTGATCAAAAATGTCGGTCAACCCTGAATCGTTTCTCTAATAGGCTTATATAAAACTGAAACAAATATTTACATGCATGATAAACTTGTCTGCATAATCTTTGGAAATTTTGTTAGACCGTCATATATTTTCTGAACTTTCACTGCTTGCTATAAGTTCAATATCATGTAGATTAATGTGTAACTGGAATTGAATTTGATTTTCAGAAATAAGAAAAATGCCAAGCTCTGCATCGAATAGTCTTGAAAAAAGAGCCCAAGAAAAATTATTTCTATAGAATGGTATTCTATAGAAAGAATTTCCTCACCGTAGGATAAAACTGTGAGTATCATGCACGTAACGATTGTCAGGTGCAGACTGAAAACTAACCGTTGTAAAATTTAAATATTAACATTCATAACCTACTGTTGAGATATTGGAACATTCTGAGCTTGAAAAGGACCTCCAATCCGTGGTGGACTGAGGTAAGAAATGGCTCGTGAATTTCAATGCTTCCAAAACGAGGCTGCTTTCTGTTAACCACCACCGACAATCACTCCTAACCACCGTAAGCTTAAAACAGGCTAGTCTCCTTAAAAGCAAAACACTGCGCCTCCTCGGCCTAACTCTCTCAGCAGACCTCGAGTGGAATGACTACATCGAATCCATAGCTAAATCTGCTTCTAAAAAGGTCGGTCCACTTTGTAGGGACAGAAAGTTTTTCCCCCGTCAGAATCCATCCTGTACATGTATAAATCTACCATTGGCCCGTTTATTGAATATTGCTGCCACATCTGGTCTGATGCCCCTGCTGTTCAGCTCGGGATTTTTGACAAAATCCAACGGAGAATTCGCAATGGAGTCAATCCCGACTTGGCAGCTCAGCTGCAGTCACTTTCTTACCGGCGTAATTTGGCTTCCTTTTGTCTCTTCTACAAATACTTTCACGGATTCTGCTCCAATGAGCTTAGCTCACTGATGCCTTCATCCCAGGAATTTCCTCCAGCTACAAGACTAGAAACTAGGTGCCACCATTTTTACAGTGAAACCAATAAAAAGTAACAGTAACTTCTATTCTTACAGCTTCTTTTCTCGCAATTCCCAGCTATGGAACTTCCCAACAACTACAATCTCCAAGAATTTAAATGTAAAGTCATCTCTTATCTCTCTGACTCCTTTCTCCCTTGTTCACTATACTCTCTTCAGAACAATATTCTCATCCTTCTCTTAACCATTCTCTGACACCCCTACAACTTATTTCTCTTTCTTATCACTCTCTTCCTATGTAACCCCATGCGCAGCAGTGGCAGTAAAACTGCCTTGCCTGGGGGAAATGATTGAAAAAAAAACTGACAATGTTTTTCAGACGAACTCCTTCAGTACGAATGTGTGAAAATTGCATTGTTCAAACTGTTAAGCATCCTCGCCGTCGTCCTGCTGCCGAGATAGAACTCACACACCCCTCCAGTATTCCCTGTGCATTTGGAACCCTGGCGCAGTTTATAACGAAATTCATAATCTTGTCAAATAGCTGAATACTTGATGCGTCGCCACGGCTACCAAGGGTGTTTTTTATAGTGACACCAACACTAGATGGGTTGCTTCCGTGCCCCATCCTGTTATTTAACACATAACTGGAGGGAAGTGACGGATTAATACCTTTCCCAAGGGTACCAGTGCTTAAAAGAATACAGGGTACTCAGCTGGAATTCGAACACCGATTTCTCTTTCAAAGCCGACATCTACTGGACTGCACTCCGTCACTGAACATTGAATACAACGCACATCCGTCATTGAACGCTTACAGCGCCTGGTCTTCCGCAAGCGGTCACCTATCTAAGTACTGACCAGGCTCACGTTGTTTAACTTGGGTGATCGAACGGGAACCGGTGTATTCAACGTCATAGGCCGTAAGCTGTTAAGCGTAGTGGTGGTGTCGTAATGGTTTAAGCATGTTTTGAAAGTGAGATTGCTGGCGACTTTGTTCAATTAAAAGCATTTTGCGAAAGGAAGCGTGTCATTCAATACTACAGGGTCATGCAATTCCTTCTGGCTGCTGCATTAATTGACAAAGTTTTGTTTTGCCACAAGATAATAATCTAGACCACAGCTCAAAACTGTATACAAATTATCTTAAGTCAAAGGAAGATAAGGGAATTTTGCAAGTCATGACTTGGCCCCTCAGTCTCCGGATCATTCCCCAGTTGAACTCGTCTGCGAGGAAATTGATTGCAAATCTCGAAGTGAGATGCCTAAGAATAAGCAGGAGTTGTTTAGACTTGTACGCACTGCGTGGGTTTCCTCTTTCACTAACATGCTTTTCAAAGTTACTGGAAAGGATGCCAAGTATTTGCTCTGCAGTAATAAATACACGTGGTGGATTCTTCGATTAAAAGAAAATATAAATTAGCTTTAACTGAAATTGGAATTATATAAATTTTGATTTAGATTAATGCAAATATAGAAAAATAAATTTATTTATTTAAAGACGTAAAACTTGATTCGTTTTTTTTTTTGAATTTACAGAAGAAACGTTAATATTGTCACAAACATTTGATCAGTAGCATATATATATATATATATATATATATATATATATATATATATATATATATTATAAAATTATTAATATATATGTATAAAAAATTATTTATATATATATATAAATATAATTAATTAATTATTTAAATATATAAATAATTAAATTTCTAATATATATATATAATTAATTATTTTTATATATATATATAATTAATTATATATATAATTAACTATTTATATATATATATATATAATTAATTATATATATAATTAATTATTTATATATATTTATATAATTAATTATATATATATAATTAATTAATTATATATCTAATTAATTATTTATATATATATATATATATATATATATATATATGTAATTAAGTACTTAAGATATGTATATTATTATACTTTAAAACATGTAAAAACTACAGACTACTACAAAATTGTACTTTTTGTTTCGACATTGAAAGAACAGTGTCTCATCAGGTAGTCAACAATTATCATTGCTGAGACATTGTTCTTTCAATGTCGAAACAAAATATATAATTTTGTAGTAGTTTTTAGTTTGTATATGTTCTAAATTATAATTTATGATAAATATTCATAGTAGCTATTTTTATATTGAGCACTGTTTTAAATTATTGTTGTGAACGTTGCAATTATTTTCTTCATTCCTTATTCATTGGAATATATATATATATATATATATATGCAAGTGAATAAAGAACGAAGAGAGTTTTAACAACGTTCAAAACATTAATTCAAAACATTAATTTAAAACAGTGCTTAATAGAGAAATACAGTTATAGTTTTGAACATGTACAAATTAAAATTTACTACAAAAGTGTACATTTTGTTTTCCGATGTCGAAGCAAAATATACACTTTTGTGGTAAATTATAATTTGTACATATTCTCTACTATATATATAATTTTTCCCGATAAATAAATGGACTGTTTCACTAAGAGTTGTACCCAAAGGTGAGGAACAAAATGTATATTTACAATTATTAGTAGTAAACACGCACAAATATATATATATATATATATGTGTGTGTGTGTGTGTGTGTGTGTGTGTGTGTGTGTGTGTGTGTGTAAATGTATATTTACAATTATTAGCAGTAAACACGCATAAATATATATAAAAATGTATATTTACAATTATTAGTAGTAAACACGCACAAGTATATATATATATCGTTGACGACGCGAGAAAGAAAAAATGAGCGAGGAGCAACGTTCTGGTTTGCCTAACTTAGGTAACTGGGTGACGGAATGCGGCTTCACCTTCCTAAATCTTTCAGTTTTTTCCTTTAAACGCGATTTTTTGGTCGTGTTTATGTGCCGAGCGCCTATATCTCAGAGGTAGAATCGCCAACTGACGCCAGTCCGAACGGGTTTCAATCCTGGGTAAAAAGCAATCGGATGTCTAATCGTAATGATGAGCTGTGATACAGCGAAACAGATCTGTCTGCAGATGACAATATATATATATATATATATATATATATATATATATATATATGTAAAGTTAACTGTAGATTTAAAAGATTTTTTTCTATAAATGAAGAAGTTCAAAAAGCAATATTCTTTTATCAGGCTACGTTTATGATTATTGGATGTAACGAAGAAGATAAGCAAATATGTTTAATTATCAAATATTGTTTTTTTTGTTTTGTCTAATGAATAGCATCTATGAATTCAGAAACATGTTTGGTTCAACTCTCTAAATATTGTAGTGAAAATATCCCATGTAGATGGAAGTTTAGCTCAAGCGACAAAACAAGTCCGATTTTAATATCTGGTTTCACTTAATGTCCCTTGGGAAGATGAACTCCATTGCTCTTTAGATGAACTCTATTCCTCTCTCTCTCTCTCTCTCTCTCTCTCTCTCTCTCTCTCTCTCTCTGTGTGTGTATGTATGTATGCATATATATATATGTGTGTGTGTGTGTGTGTGCGATGTGTAAATTTTCGTCATTTGTTTTTTAATTTCACGCATGCGCTTTGTTTTTTTTTTTGTTTTTTGTTTTTTTGTTGTTTTTTTTGTCCACGGCATAGTTGGATACCGTCTCTGATAAAAAAAATAAAAAAAATTGCACCATGATGGAATTTACTCAGACAGAAATTTGAAATCGGCATGCTGCACTGCTTGGCATTCGCACCGGAAACTTTAATACGAAGATTTTAGTGTGTTTGGGTGATAATCTGTGAAGAGTGAACAAGATTCTAAAAGATTTGGATGAATGGTCATTTAGAAGTTAATGCAGTTCGAAAAACTCATATATTTAACCCATAAAATGGACACCGCTAGAATTGCAACTCGGCTCGGTTTCACTGGAGATGTACTAGATTGTGGTAGTTGTTGTTAGAGTTGCTGAGACTCTTCAACTATAACACTGTCAGCTCTCTGCTTCCGAGCAGAGAGCAATAACCCAGTTGTGGTTCCGCCGAAGGGTAGAACCACGACTGGGCAAAAATAGACAGACATATTTTTGGCCCGGCTATATGGCCGGGAATACCCACATTAAAATGACCATGTGTCACATCCAGCCTTGCGTGGGAAGGCTAGTAAATACAGTTGTACTAGATTGTGGCTAGCAATTCTTAACTAGCAAACCGAGTTGCAATTCCAGTAATGTTCATTTTCTTCTTACACACAAATACCTTCAGGAAAGGTAAGAATCCACCTTATCCTCCCTGTAAACGGCATCCGGCAGTAAGGCCTCTTATTGGGAGGTTGTTAGGAACATGGAACCACCACTTAATTGCTGTTGTTCCCAGGTCCAACCTGACCCGGAGTGGTAGCACCTGTTAGGGTCCCAGCTAGGGGCAAATAGTTAACCCCAAACTGGGATCAAAACACTATGAAAGTGCAAAATAGACTTTTATAGAAATATATACATAAAATTAGACTTCTATAGGAAAATATATATTTTTGAAGGAAAAATATTACCAACAATACATTTTTGAAGAAAAAATTATTACCATAACACATTTTTGAAGGAAAAAAATATTCTCAGCAAAACATTTTTGTTTAAAAAATTGAAAGATATTTTCAGTTTTCTAAAATAAAATAAAGAATAAAAACAAAAAAATTCATTAAAATCTGCCTAAATCAAACTTTCAACTATAATCGAACATAAAAAAAATAAAACCCCACAATTCTGGCATTAAATAACCCACAGAGCTTGCTATGCCGTTAATCAAAACTCAGACTTAGACTGAGACCTCATCCGCACTAGCTATGGGTTAATGAGTAAAGCTTTTATTCCTAAATCATAATCATCGCCAAAAAATTCTTAGAGTCGACATGAAAACCACCTCTTAATTGCTATTGTTCCTAGGTCCACCCTTACCCGTGGTGGTAACACCTGTTAGGGTCCAAGCTATTGGCAAATAGTTAACTATCAAACTGGGGTCAAAACATTATAAAAGTACAAAAATACTCTTTTATAGAAATATATGCATAAAGATTGTCTTTTATAGAAAAATATATATTTTTGAAGAAAAAATATAACTAACAATAGATTTTTTAAGAAAAATTTATGACCATAACATTCTCAGCAAAAGATTTTTGTATACAAAACTAAAAGACATTTTCAGTTTTCTAAAATAAAATAAAGAATAAAAACAAAAAAAAAAATCATTAAAATCTGACTAAATCAAATTTTCAACTATAACCGAACATAAAAAAAAAAAAATTTAAACCCCATCGTTTTGGCATTAAATAACCCACAGAGCTTGATATGCCGTTAACTCAGACATAGACTGAAACATCATCCCCACTAGCTATGGGTTAATGAGTAAAGCTTTTATTCCTAAATCATTATCATCGCCAAAAAAATTCTTCTTCGTCTTCTTCTTCTATGTGCCCTGTCCCTTCAGGACGTAGGCGATGATGGTTCTCCACGACTCTCTATCCCTTGTGGCTCGTAGTATGTTCGCTCCTGTTACTCCTGGCAACCCCCGTTGCAACATCCACCTGATCAGGCCCTGCAAATATGTTATCAGCTGCCTTCCTCTGTCTCTCTTTCCTTCTATCTGGCCAGTCAGTATCAGGTTCTCCAGGCTCTCCTTCCTCATTGCGTATCCCAGGAACTTCAGTTATCTCTTCCTTATGCTCAGTATTAATTTCCTTTTTGTTGCCATTCTTTCCAACATCTCATCGTTGCTTGCATGCTCAGTAAATAACCTGCAAAGGGTTGAGAGACAGTAGAAAATGGATCAATCAGTCATTCAAACTGATAATCAATTTTCTAATCTACAGATATTTCTTGTTTGAGTAGTGTTGATGAATCCAAGAAAACGTATCATTCAAATGAAATCCAAAAATGTGTCATACATAAGCTTCAAAATTTTAATTTCAGTTTAATCATACGATATACACAAATACTTCAATAACTAAATGATCTATCATAAAATAGGCATGGGCATGCCTCCCAAAACTACCATACAAACGCGGGCGTCCCTCAAGGTTCCATCCTAGGTCCCACGCTCTTTCTGATCTACATTAATGATCTCCCCGACACCATTAGATCCCAAGTTGGCATGTATGCCGACGACACAACAATCTACTCTTGCATGGATCAGAAACCAGGTCTGGACGACAAAGTGAACCTCGCTGCCGTACTTGAAAGGGACCTCCAATCCGTAGTGGCCTGGGGTAGGAAATGGCTGGTAAATTTCAATGCCTCTAAAACAAAGCTGTTATCAACTAACCACCATAGACAATCGCATCTACCTCCCGTTATCATGGGACAGGTTAGCCTACCAGAGAGTAAAATACTACGCCTCCTTCGACTTACACTTTCGGCGGACCTCAAATGGAATGACTATATTGAATCCATTGCCAAATCTGCTGCTATGAAAGTCGGCTCCCTGTGCAGGGCCCGGAAGTTTTTCACACCTGAATCTATTCTGCACATATACAAATCTACCATCCGCCCGTGTATTGAATATTGCTGCCATATCTGGTCGGGTGCCCCTGCTGCTCTCCTTGGGCTTCTTGAGAAAAATACAAAGGAGGATCTGTAACGTGGTTGATACTGACTTGGCAGACCGGCTGCAGCCGCTCTCTCACCGGCGTGATGTGGCTTCCCTGTGCCTCTTCTACAAGTACTTTCATGGCTTCTGCTCCGATGAGCTTAGATCACTGGTGCCGCCTAAGCACGAATTTACACGAGATACTAGATTGGCAACTAGGTCCCACCCTTTTACAGTTAAACAAATAAGATATAACCATAAATTCTACTCCAACAGCTTCTTTTCTCGGGCTTCCAGCCTGTGGAACTCCCTTCCACAAGTCTGCTTTCCCGACAGTTACAATCTCCAGGTGTTTAAATGTAGAGTCAATAGACACCTCCTATCACACTAACTCCCAACTATTCTCAGAACACTCTCATCTACCCAACCCTCATTCTCGGTATCCTTACCCGCCTATCACCCACCCTCTGACATTTCCTATATTTAATCATCCTTTCTCCACTCTACGTAGCCCCCTGCGCAGTAGTGGCAGTGACATGCCTTGCTCGGGGTGAAACGCTTATAAAAAAAAAAAATATTATTTTAATAATTTTAAGAAGAAATGTCTTCTCAAAACTTCGTGCTAAACCCAGGAATACTCAAAGCGATTTCGTCGATTAAATTATGGTTACAGATCAAAATAATGTAAGAAACTATTTTTTAAATCCTCTTTAATACTTTTTTTCTCTAATCTCTACAGAATCTTAAGTAATTTAAAAGACGAGCAAATTTAAAGGCAGTAATGTCTATACAGTCAGTATGTGCGTTGTGGTGCAGAGGATATCGGCTTAGAACGAGAAATCGGAGAAACGAGTTCGAATTTCAGTTGAATTCTTTTCATTCACTTACGCGCAAATACCCTTAGGAAACATAATAACCCGTTTCCTTCTTCCAGCTATGGATCAAATAACAGGACAGATTGGGTTCTATAGCCTTGCTTGGCAACCAGTCTATGGCAGAAACTAATGGCAACCTACTGCGGGAAAATCTTCTGTCTAGGCAGTCATGTCTTTTTCGAGATATGATCACCCAAGCGTTTATTACGTATGGCAATTAACTGACTGACTGAATGTCTATACAGTTATTATACGTTACAACATTTTCATGAAATTTTAATTCGACAAATGTCTTTAATGCTTATTTAAATAAAACTTTTAACCTCGTTTTTTTTTACCTCTCTCTTCCTAATTTAGGTAAGTAGATGGATCCCTTCCAGAATTTCTTCTTTTTGTGAAATGATTTGATGAAGTGATAAAACCATGTAGATTAAAGGTAAGTCTTGAACTTTTTATTTTCTTTGTTATAATTTTAAAGCGGTTGGTTTGTCGATTAGTCAAATGGTAATCTGGTGGCGTTGTCGGTCTGATTCCAGCGTACGGTGTCCTCGGAAAGTGCTTGAAAAGTCATACTAGGGATTGAACCAAGCTTATGATAATGAAATCGGGTAAACAGAACCATTTGGGAAACGTCGATGGTTGAGCCAGCACGAAGTCGCACGTCACTGTGACCAAGGTTTCTGGCCTTGTTGATCCCACCAGTTAATGCTACTTTTACCAGAAACTGTAACTAAGTTCCGCTCAGTATAGTTGCAACATAAACCACAGGTAGGCTTTGTGGGTGTTCAACAATGACAATGAACAGGTGTCTGCAAAAGGGATTCCTAGCCGCCCTAGCACACTTACATATATATATATATATATATATATATATATATATATGGTTAAATAAAATAAAGACAAGAGGAAAACAGTTGTTTAAAATCGCCTACGCGTTTCGTCCGTGATGGACTTTTTCAAACAAAACTAAAATGCATGGTGGGAATTTCAAAGAAAACGGTTGATTTCCGTTTTTCATTCTGAAATCTCGTGCTTTTGCACTGCACGTGGGGGAGTTCTGGATCATACTAAACACACAGAATGGACAATTTTCGAAGAAAACTAATAAATTCCCTTCATCTTAACGTCGCGTGACTTTGCACATGAAGAAATTCTAAAAAATGAAACATTCCGTTAATTTTTTTTAAATGATTTGTGAGCGTCTTTGTGGTTACCAACACTAATTTTGTTTATAAATACGTAATTTAGAATAAAACTCATTTCGTCTTTCTGCCTTGAAAAAGTCCATCACGGACGAAACGCGTAGGCGATTTTAAATAACAGTTTTCCTCTTGTCTTTATTTTATTTAACCATACTGTCCATTATCTCGGATTAAAACTGAGTATATTTTTACATATATATATATATATATATATATATATATATATATATATATATATATATATATATATTGTAATAGTTGTTACAATGGTCTATGCACTTAACTTCATTCAAAAACAACATGTATCGAAACCAAACATCCCTTTCTGCATATTTTTGGAAATTAAAGGACACAAATAAGACACCCAAAATAAAATGGAAAATCCAGGAAAAAACTAGAATCTGTAACTCGTTTAACGACATCTGCCCTTTATGCCTGAATGAAAAGCTGCACATTCTAAGGTTCCCTAATAATGGTGAACTATTTAATCGTAGCGATGAATTAACAGTGTTATGTAAACATCGAAAATATTTTTCGTTAAAATTTAATTAATCAAAAGGTATTAGCCATAACTCGTACTCTAATATCAAAATCAACTTACAGTTAAAATTATTTACCTATTTGAAGTATTATGTAGCCCCACTAGATACCTTACTCGGATAAAATAATCCTCTCCAAAAGTTAATTAATATCCATGTTTAATCGACAAAATAATAAAATTAATATGATATTAATAAAATAAAATAAACCCATACAATACTAAAAATCACTCTATTTCATCCACTCATAGATAGTAATCAAATAAAAGTGTCTACCCATTTAAAATATCTAAGATCCCACTATGAGAATTACCCAGACAAAACTAAAAAGTGACCTTTCCAAAACTAAACTACTCCGCCCGCTCTCCTAACCAAAAGCTGTATCTCTATGGTTACAAACTACCGACAGACCAGCTTAGACATACAAAATTCTGATCTTCCACATCACCTACATATCACATTCACAAAAATAAATCGTTTCCACCATTTATTTTCAGTTCAACAAATCAACCGAAGAGGAGCAGTAGTGTTCCGAAACACGAGAATTTTTGTGTAGTGATACTATGCTTTTATAAACCATTGTAACAACTATCACAATATAAAGCTCTACTTTGTATCGAGCACTCTTTATGCTTGAACAGTAGGTTTAAATCTACGTGTTCTGTCACTTTCTTACATATATATATATATATATATATATATATATATATATATGTGTGTGTGTGTGTGTGTGTGTGTGTGTGTGCGGTGCAGATATTGAAGAATCGAAAAGAGTATCCCGTACGTAAAGTGGTAGGATAACTCTCGAGGAGAGCTCAAAATATATACATGTATATAAATACATATAGAGCAAATATATGTAAAAATTAAGACAGACACTTTAGTCTATAGTTTAGCGAAAGTGTGGCCTATTTCAGGCGAACCATCGTCAGCTTCCGACTTTATTGTACAGAAGATTTTACACGAATGAATTTCACAAATAAAGACCCCCCCCAAAAAAATCAAAAACCGAAATAAAAATAAAGATCCCTCCCTTAAATGTCAAAATTTAAGAAAAAATGCATCATTACATCAGTTAGACGAATACTGAAATAGGCTTATATTTCCGCTTAACCATGGAATAACGTGTCTGTCTTAATTTTTACATATATATATATATATATAGTGTTGAGTTATGATAATGTTGCAGGGCAAGATTGTTATTTTTTAGCAGTTTTACTCATAAAATGTATTTTAGCAAACAGGGTTTTCTTTTATCGTGCTCGATATGGGGGTGGAGATATAGCGTTGATAGTTTTACTACAAAGATTTGTCTGTTTTAATTGAGTAACAAATTTTAAAATGACAAATTTTTTACACTAAACTATATATATATATATATATATATATATATATATATATGATCATATCGCCCCAAGGAAGGCATTTTACTGCAACTGTTTTGCAGGGGTTTGCACAGGAGGAAAGTTATGAGAAAAAGTGACAGACTATAGCGGGTGTCAGGAAGTGGGTAAGAGAAGGATGAGAATACTGATGAGAGTGGCGTGGATAGAGAAAGGAGCATGAGAGAGAGGATGCAGGTTGGTGAGATAGGAGATGACTCTTGACTTTACATTTAAGATCTTGGAGATTGTAGCTGTCGGCGAAGCAAGTCAATGGAAGGGAATTCCACAGGCGAGACATGCGAGAAAAAAAGGTAATGAAGTAGAATTCGCCTTTACAGTAAAAGAGTGGGACCTAGTTGCTAATCTTGTGACTCGAGTAAATTCATATATAGGGGACACCAGTGAGCGAAGTTCATCGGAGCAGAAGCCCTGAAAGTATTTGTAGAAGATACACAGGGAAGCCACATTACGCCGGTGAGAAAGTGAGTGTATCTGAGCTGCCAACTCGAGATCTATCACATTAGAGATTCTCCGTTGGATTTTGTCAAGGACACCTAGGTAGATAGCAAGAGCACCCGACCAGATATGGCAGCAGTATTCAATGCACTGGCGGATACTAAGTCGGGATCGATCATATTACAGATTCTCCGTTGGATTTTGTCTAGGACACCTAGGTGGATAGCAAGAGCACCCGACCAGATATGGCAGCAGTATTCAATGCACGGGCGGATACTAAGTCGGGATCGATCACATTACAGATTCTCCGTTGGATTTTGTCTAGGACACCTAGGTGGATAGCAAGAGCACCCGACCAGATATGGCAGCAGTATTCAATGCACTGGCGGATACTAAGTCGGGATCGATCACATTACAGATTCTCCGTTGGATTTTGTCAAGGACACCTAGGTAGATAGCAAGAGCACCCGACCAGATATGGCAGCAGTATTCAATGCACTGGCGGATACTAAGTCGGGATCGATCACATTACAGATTCTCCGTTAGATTTTGTCAAGGACACCTAGGTGGATAGCAAGAGCACCCGACCAGATATGGCAGCAGTATTCAATGCACTGGCGGATACTAATTCGGGATCGATCACATTACAGATTCTCCGTTGGATTTTGTCAAGGACACCTAGGTAGATAGCAAGAGCACCCGACCAGATATGGCAGCATTATTCAATGCACGGGCGGATACTAAGTCGGGATCGATCACATTACAGATTCTCCGTTGGATTTTGTCAAGGACACCTAGGTGGATAGCAAGATCACCCAACCAGATATGGCAGCATTATTCAATGCACGGGCGGATACTAAGTCGGGATCGATCACATTACAGATTCTCCGTTGGATTTTGTCAAGGACACCTAGGTGGATAGCAAGATCACCCAACCAGATATGGCAGCATTATTCAATGCACGGGCGGATACTAAGTCGGGATCGATCACATTACAGATTCTCCGTTGGATTTTGTCAAGGACACCTAGGTAGATAGCAAGAGCACCCGACCAGATATGGCAGCAGTATTCAATGCACTGGCGGATACTAAGTCGGGATCGATCACATTACAGATTCTCCGTTAGATTTTGTCAAGGACACCTAGGTGGATAGCAAGAGCACCCGACCAGATATGGCAGCAGTATTCAATGCACGGGCGGATACTAAGTCGGGATCGATCACATTACAGATTCTCCGTTGGATTTTGTCAAGGACACCTAGGTGGATAGCAAGAGCACCCGACCAGATATGGCAGCAGTATTCAATGCACTGGCGGATACTAAGTCGGGATCGATCACATTACAGATTCTCCGTTGGATTTTGTCAAGGACACCTAGGTGGATAGCAAGAGCACCCAACCAGATATGGTAGCAGTATTCAATGCACGGGCGGATACTAAGTCGGGATCGATCACATTACAGATTCTCCGTTAGATTTTGTCAAGGACACCTAGGTGGATAGCAAGAGCACCCGACCAGATATGGCAGCAGTATTCAATGCACGGGGGTATAGTAGGTTTGTATGTGTGCAGGATGGTTTCAGATGGGACAAACTTCCTGGCCCTGCACAGATTTCCGACCTTCTTAAAAAGTATGTTATCCATAATAGAAACATTACTAATAAATATCATATTGAATGTTTGTCACCTGAGTTTTTTTTTTAATTGTATGCTAAATCCTTTAATCTTTAAGAATTAGTGAATAATCTTTTTCCTTTTACCTTCCTTAAGGGATTTTAATCCGTCATTATCGCCATCACTTAAAAAAGTAGATTTTTCATAAATATCTTTAAATAAAAACTGCTCCGCTAAATCTCTTTGGGAACGCTAAACCAAAAATTTAATATTTTCAAATTTCATATTTTTTCCTCATTAAAATATAAAGCATACCCTCGGGTTTTAATTATCCTAAAAGTCCGACATGAGATGAAAAAATGTTGAGAAACACTGTACAGGACTGACATCCAGACAGGAAAAACTTTTCTCTCCCACAGGAATGGATTAAACAGTAGAACTTGTATATGAAAAAAAATATTATAATCTCCTATTGTTAATGGAATATTCACTCGCGAAAAATTAAATATTCTGACAATGCAAAATATTTTTCGGCTTTAAGGAACCAACAAGCGGTAAACCACAAATCGATTATCCAGTTCAAGTATATCTAGTTCAGTTCTGAATAGTCCCGTTCTATTCTATAACTAGCAGTATAGCCCGATGTTGCCCGGGTGCAATGAAAGCTTTAAAACTAATCCATGGTCCTGGAGCTCAGCCTCTTTGGACGTTGGTACGAAAGACTAAAAAGCAATAGTTGTTTCCAGTCAAAGCGAAACCGTAGACTGAAAGAAAAATGAATGGATGTAAGTCAACTTTTCATTTCCGGTATCGATATCAAATAATTTTTCCGTTGCAAACTGAATTTTGCAGTCTAAATAATTCCTCTGAGTAAATAGTATTATGGCTGAGACTAAGAATTACAATTATACCTACTTAGAGCAAAACCCGAAGCAAAAACCAAAATAAAATTGCTGAAAACCTGATTTTGATCAGACCCGAAATGTTATCAGTGTATCGATTTTCAATATCAGAGTAAAATAAGTCATCAAGAATAAAGTAACCTAAGTAAGTCCACGAAAACTGATCGTACCGGTCGGGAGTAAAAATGGAGAAAATGAGCCATATTGATGGCTGAATATCGGTTTTTGATCAGATTCGATAGAATATCGGGGTTATCGATTTAAGATATCGGGGAGAAATCCGAAAAAATAAGTAGCTCATGACCTGACTGACAGCCTAAAGAATATTTGTGTGAAGTTTGGTGAGAATCAGATAAAAATTCTCAATTTGTATAAAGGACATACATACATACAGACAGACAGACAGACACACACACACACACACAAACATCTTGCGTTTTATATATAGAGATTTAACAACATAAACCCCTGCAAAATGTTGAGAACTAGAGCTGTTTTTCGAGAACAGCTGAAAAGCCAAACTTGTACAAATAGTTTCTCTTTATTTTTGAGTTTAGTCATTTGCATTATGTACATTGTTCGGCCTGTTGTCTGAACAATGTAAATTATATTGGATATTTTAACTCTTGTCAGACAAAAAGAAAAATGAATAAAAGAAAAAAGAATAAATGAATTAATAAATAATGGAGGAACTTCGGTGTATGGAAATTAGGCCATTTTTACAGCAAACTAGCAGTATATCCCGGCGTTGCTCGGGTGTAATAAAAGCTTTAAAATTAATCCATGGTCCTGGAGACTCAGCCTAAAGAACGTTTGTGTGAAGTTTGCTGAGAATCGGATAAAAATTATGGATTTGTATAAAGGACATACAGACAGATAAACAGACACACACACAAACATCTTGCCTTTTATATATATATTATCGATTTTCTGCACTATTGTAAGAACTGCAGCATTGAAACTTCTGAATATCGTTTCTTATGTCTTTGTCTATGAGTGTATCAAATCATGCACTGAGGACCTGTAACTGGTTCGTCTTTCTCTTTACTCTCCTCCTATGTAATCTTTTACTCTTACGTAGCCCCCTGCGCATCAGTGGCGTTACCACCTTGCTTGGGTTGAAACGATAAGAAAAAAACAAGCCACTTTAAATTTGCATATGTTTTGCATTTGCTGATAGATCTAGTATCGCAAAGTACTGAATGATTGATTCGTTTTTACGGTCTATCAATTCTTTGCGGGTTATTTAAAGAAAGAAAATATTTGTTGATTGTTTGAATTTTTTTAGATAATAACGATTTAGTCAGATAAATCGTAATAATTAACCCATAGCTTGATGGAAAATAGGTTGCTTCATAACATCCTCAGGTGTATTCGTGCATAAATGTATATAATGAACCCGACTGGAATTTGGACTCGGTTCTCCGATGAAAAATTGCATGCCATTATCTATTAAAACACCCGGAAAAAATGACAACACATGATGTTCCCAAGCAATCAATCATCTCGGTGTTAACCGGGCTCGACTTTGCTTAACTTTGGGGATCGTACAGGAACAGGTTGTTCAACGTGATGTGGTCATAAGCCATGTATTAGTATAGCTAACAAAATGACATAAACTGCTAGAAGCGACTAAGGACGGGAGGTTGGGGAGAGCCGCGGTTGCTTAAGTTCTAAAGGGGCATAGTACACAGAACAAGATTAAGAATTCCGAACCATTATCCATGACTCCGTCTGCACATTCAAGTTTACTCTACTTGGTATTCCCAAGCGGTTAGTCATCGAGGTACTGACGGGGCTCGACGTTGTGTAACATCGGTGATCGTACGAGAAGCGGTGTTTGAAAGTGACATGGCCGTAAACCCCTCATCATTAGAGAGGATATTTAAAAACAAAATTGATAAAAACATAAGCAAAACCAAAAGGTAACGAAACAAAATTGGTTAAGCTATACAGTACTGTGCAAAAGTATTAGGACAAAAACTATTTTATCTTTTATGAGGCATATTGACAGAAAATAAACAATTTAATTAAAGTAATTTTATTTGATTTACTCAACAAATCTAAACTTATTTATAAATGGAACTTTGTGTGTGTGTGTGTGTGTGTGTGTGTGTGTGTGTGTGTGTGTGTGTGTGTGTGTGTGTGTGTATGCGCTACCTATAGACTCTGAAACAGCTGGACCGATAGATAGATAGACAGATAGATAGATATCTAAGCAAAAAGTTATCATTTGAATTTGATCGATCGGACATTTTTATTGGGTAGTGCCTTACAACTTAGAAAGAGCGTTGTCATGTTCAAAACAAAATAGAAGTTTTGTAAAATAAATTATTTTCACTGTTAAATTACGGAATTGTTGGAAAAGATGATAAACATTTTCTTACACGTATCCCTTTCCAAAATAATATAAATTTGACCTAATTATATATATCTATATCTATATATATATATATATCTATATATATATATATATATATATATATATATATATTAAAATTGAGATCTTATTGTTAATATTTAAACTTCTGCATGTTAAAACTAAAACTTTTATTTTTTCGGTAAATGCCTGTTGACCACTATTTTATACTGTTAACTGATCTAACCTGACTATGACCAATAATTGTTTTATATATATATATATATATATATATATATATATATATATATATATTTAGGAAGTACTGGGAATTAAAAGGAAGTAACTTAGATCCCAAGATAAAATGGGAACTCATAGGCATGGTTAGGACCCCTAATAGCTTAAGAGATAGGTGTAATCTATGCTTGACAGAAAAAATTCAAATTTTAAGACCAAAATATATTCCTTAACAAAGGGAGATCATAAGTATGTGCGGCCATATAAATAAATATAAAGTACAACAATTATCCTATTCCCCCAGTTAGTCCCGATAAAAAAATTGCAAAATTTTTGTTAAACTTGACCTAGCAGTTACGTCCACACCACCTACCACTGCTAACCCTAAGGTCCACGTGCCTCCCACTACTAAGGAAGAATTACCACGGGCTCGTTTCCCAGCCAAACCCAAAGAAAAACTAATACATTCCAACCCCTTCCTTTACCTAAACTAACTTCTGGGCTTAGAAATTTTCCTCATTCTCTGTTTAGAAGGGGTCGAAGAATGCATGCCTTAAAATGACATGTTGAAAATGGCTATTTCCCCACTAAGTTTTATCTGAAAATACAGACAAATAATGATATATATATATATATAAACGTAAATCTAACTATAACAATACTTATATATATATATATATATATATATATATATATATATATATATTTAAAAGTATTATTATAGTTAGATTTACGTTTAAAAATATTTAAAAAACTCTATTGCATTCTCGCGAAACATCTCGCGACAGACGCTTCTCACGACAAACGCTTCTAGTTTAAATTTTAAAATCATTTGTTTCTGATGAAAGGCCGAGGCCGTTCTGAAATATCAAATATACATACATATAATAATAGAAATAAATAAATAGTAAAAAAAATACGTTTTTAAACTTAAGCTTTTTAGTAGTTTTTCCTATACATGTTAAGATCATGACGTGGATCATCATTATGCTATATATATATATATATATATATATATATATATATAGGCAATCTGTGAGTCTGTGTGTGACTGTTTCCTATGCAAGCCTACATTTTTTGAAGTCACGCCATTCAAAGTTTCTAGGTACACATATATACTGGGAAGCCAGATCGACACATACATTTTGAGATTAAGTTCGGGAATTATCCCTTTCGCATTTTTTGGCCAATGGAGCCGATTGTTTACATTTGCTCCGTAAAACATCTAAGTTCTAAGATGGTTGCTAAATTACGTCAGAAAAATCAAATCATACGAGTCAAACACGACTAAAATACTTTTTTATTAAAAAATAAATGAGCCTTTATATTAAATTTTTATTCCGACGTTTTAAAAATTCATCTGATCAACAAAATATGTCAATATTTTTCCCCGTAATTTTGAAACAAAAGAAATATTTTTAAAAAAAAAAGGGTTTTTTTTTTTCAAAATATGTAAAAAAAAAAAGTACCAATGGTTAATTTAGTTATTTAAGTCGTTTTTTTTTCAGGTTTAATGTTTCATAATTCAGAAAATAAAATTAAAAACAAATAATTTTTTTGCTAAATATTTCATGCAGGAAATCAACTGTCTGTAATTCGTGTGGCATTAATGTAACTTTTTCCTCTAAAATGAAAATTTCTGAACTGTGAGCGTAATAGTTTTTATATTTCTAATTTCAGTAAAACAAAATAAGTAATTTTTACTTTTCTGTTAAATTCATTTAGTCTCCTACTACTAAAATGTTCTGAGTTGCACGGGCAACGCCGAACTATGATGCTAGTATATATCTATTCATTCAGAGTTCAACTGAATACGCAACGTTGGTTTCAACATTTTTTATCTTCTGACATTTTATTATTATATTAGTTATTATTATACATACATACATCTATTATATATATATATATATATATATATATATATATATATATACAAAGTCATATAAAACTAAAAGTATTCCTGTAAAAAGAAAATAGTCGCATATATATATATATACGTGTGTGTGTGTGTGTGTGTGTGTGTGTGTGTGTGTGTGTGTGTGTGTGTATTCTTTAAATCCTGAAAAGGGGAAAATGCTGGATGCGAGAAAAACTTAATAAAAGACTGATTAAATTACCTTGCAGGTAGTATTCAATGAAACATCCTTAAAAGAAAAATCGGTGCCCAATAATACCTTAATATATATATATATATATATATATATATATATATATATATATATATCTTTATAATACAAACACATATATAAATATACGTATTATGTGTGTGTATATACATATAAGTTTATATTTGTATTCCGATTGACTGATGTTGATAAACAGATATATTTATTAATTGAGAATGGATATAAAGATATACATGGAGACAGATAGATATGAACAGACAGGGAGAGAGAGAGAGATGCAAAAACTGAATCATAAAACAATATGTCATATAGAAATCTATCATGTACAATGTAATCATATATATATATGTGTGTGTGTGTGTGTGTGTGTAAAAGACAGATAGAGAGAGAGAGATCACTTCTGGGGATGGTTGTGTGTGTAATCAAAAATGCTAAAAACATACTCCGCTTAATTTTATTGATTTTTTCCCTGTGCCTTAAGAAGACTAATTTGTATTTAATGTATGTCTAAAATGTCTAAACTATTTTTACTAGCAATAAATCCCCCCTTGAAAATGGTTATAAAAGTAGTGGGACGATACAAATTTTAGACAACTTTTGTAATCCTTATCTCCAGTAATACGCAAAAATGTTAAGGCGCTTGGAAAACTTCAAGAAATTAATAAAATATTCAATGAAATATATATATATATATATATATATATATATATATATATATATATATATATATATGTCTTTATTTATCTGTAAAGTTAGAT
Organism: Ascarosepion bandense; assembly: GCA_037127315.1. Taxonomy (NCBI): domain Eukaryota; kingdom Metazoa; phylum Mollusca; class Cephalopoda; order Sepiida; family Sepiidae; genus Ascarosepion; species Ascarosepion bandense. The sequence continues at coordinate 761,300 of JBBBDQ010001299.1, forward strand.
AAAACTTTTAGGTGAAATAGCCATTTTCAACATGTCATTTTAAGGCATGCATTCTTCGAGCCTTTATAAATAGAAAATGCGGAAAAATTCTAAACCTAGAGCAGCTTAGCTTAGGTTGGGATGTATTGGTTTTATTTCTTCCATCTTCTAGAAGTGCTTCCAAAGTCAAATTTAATATCATTATCATGGATTCGCGCTCTATAAACAATATGTTCGGTTTTACAAGGGCCATTCAATAAATAAGGTGAATTTTTCTGTCTAAGGACTTCTAATACAGATAGAAGCATACTTTTTTTTTCAACGTATTCTCCCGGTAGTGTCACACATTTTACCCATCTGTGCACAAGTTTCCGTATTCCGTCAGCGTAAAGATTTTTGGACTGATGTCTCAGCCAATCGCTCACAGCGCTTTTGACTCCATAGTCACTTTCAAACTTCGTGCCTTTCATGAATGCTTTCAAGGGGCCAAACAGATGAAAGTCTGAAGGGGCAAGTTCTGGGTTGTAAGGGGGATGAGGGAGAAATTCCGAGCCCAGATTGTTGATGGTCTGCACCGTTTGGGCTGCTGTGTGAGGCCTTGCGTTGTCTTCGAGTAGGCAAGATTATCATGGACAATTTTGTTTGCTGTCCCAACAGATAGGCTGAAAGTTCTTGCAGTGTCATCCACTGTCACCCTTCTGTCAGACTGAATGAGGTCATTGACTGATTCGATCACCTCAGGAGACCTCACTTCTTTAGGCCTGTCTTCATCCTCAACACTGCCCCGTCCTCTATAAAAAAAATTAGTCCACTTGTAGACATTGTTTTGGCTGAAACATGTGGCACCATACACAGTTGATATCCTCCGATGAATTTCAACTGGTTTGCACCCTTCAGCAACCAAAAACTGACCTTTGTTCAATCCTGGTTTATGCTTCTTGGTCGGCCATCTTTGTTAATCTCTAAAACTCTCAAAGTTTTTTTTCAATCTGCAAAAATATTAAATCCCTTTGAAAAAGAAGTAAAGGAAACAATTTTATAAAAGTAAGCTTCTATTTGTATTAGAAGTCCTTATAGCGAAAAATTGACTTTATTTATTGAATGACCCTCGTACATCGACATAGAACAATATGTATATTTATCAATATATATATTGTTGTGACCTAGTAGGTTGAACCAGTTTAGTGGAATATCTTCTTTTTCTTTGTGCCTTGTTCTATCAGGGCGTAGACAATCATGGCCTTCCATGTTTCCCTATTCTTGGTGACTCTTAGCACACTTTCTCCTGTAACACCACGCAACCCCCGTTCTGACATCCACCTGGTCAGGTCCTTCAAATATGTTATCCGCTGCTTTCCTCTGTCTCTTTTTCCCTCTACCTGGCCTGTTAGTATTAGGTTCTCCAGTCCCTCTTTCTTCATTGCATGTCCTAGGAACTTCATTTGTCTCTTCTTGATGATCAATATTAATTTCCTTCTTGTTTCCATCCTTTCCAAATCCTCATCATTGCTCACATTGTCGGTCCACGATATGCGCAGCATCATCCTGTAAAACTACATTTCAGCTGTTTCCATTTTTTCTTTCATCTTCTTTCATTGCCATATTGAAGAACTGACATCACATATCAATCCAGTACTCTTTTCTTTTTTTAGTAAAATTGTCCTGTTTCTTAATATTTTACTCAGCTTCTGGAATGCGCCCTTTGCCATGCCAATTCGCCTTCTAATCTTTGTGTCGCATTTTCCGCTATTTGTTAAAACACTTACCAGGTATTTAAAGTTTTGTACCTGCTTGATTTTAGTATCTCCCAACTGTATTTGGCATTTTGGGTTGCTCTTTTTGCTGATGACCATGCATTCGTTTTTCTTGCAGTTTATTTGTAGTCCTTTCTTGTCACTCTCTTCATCTATCTTCTGTAGGAAGTCTTGTAGTTTCCTTTCCGTGTCTGCAATCAGCACTGTATCAGCTGCGTACCTGTTACTCAAATTGTGGCCTCTGATTACAAACCCTGGCATATACAAAATAAGAGTGTTATTAGTCAGCAGATAGAAGTGTCCGTCCGAAATGTCAACTTACTATGTGTCTCGACTGCAGTCGAGCTGCCATGTCAGGATCAACTACATTGCTGATTCTTCTTCTTCGAGCTTTGGCGTTTTAATCAAGAGCCTAGTATATTTACTCAGTGATGGTTGTTAGCACGACAGCGGTAGACCTGGTGAAGCGGAAGCCATACTGTCTGTCGGAGAATAGGCAGTGGACTTTTTTTTTCTAAACCCAAAATGTGTAAAAACTGACGAAAAGTTCTGCTTATCAGACTTTTGGCTGCACAAATTTATATATATATTTAAAATCAATGGTTGTTTAAATTAAACGAGTTATCTAGAGAACCCGGGATCGAATTCTATCGGAAAACTCATTTTCTTTATTAACCGTTCTTGTGTGCGCAAGCTGCAAGACGTTTTACGAACGTTGTAAAAGTTTTTTTTTTTAAGTGGCGCGTCTATTTCAAACACGAATATCCACTAAAACTTAAAATTTCCTGGATGGAAAATTTAGCAAATTTCCTGAGGACAGATTAGTAGTTTTTAATTGTATAACAGTTTTTTGGGCAAATGATTCATTTGTGAGTCTAGTTTTGAATTGAATCCTATATTATTTATAATATATATATATATATATATATATATATATATATATATATATATATATACAGAGAGAGAGAGAATATTTTAGTAAAGTAATATGGACAATGATATATTTTTCGTCCGACTGGGGTTGACAATTTGGGTTCTTAGAACCTGTCAGTCAGTTAAGTGTCATACGTGATACACGCTTGGGCGATCATGTCTCGACAGAGACATGACTGACTGGGCAGAAGATTATCCCGCAGTAGGTTGCCGTTGCTTTCTGCGGTAGACTGGTTGCCGACCAAGGCTATAGAACCCAATCTGTTCTGCTATTTAACCCATAACTGGAAGGAAGAGACGGATTAATACCTTTCCCAAGGGTATTTGCGCGTAAGTGAATACAATGGATTCAACTGGAATTTGAACTCGGTCCGAGTTCCGAGCCAATATTCACTGTACCACATTGCACATCCTTAGAACCTGTAGAAAGAGGTATTCCCTAAATGTAAGATAATGATTTTACATATGTAAATCAAATTTACATTATGCTCTCTGTTAGATCAGTTTTATTCAATCTCATATTACTAGGACCCGTTGGGATTATTTACCAAATCTTCTCCCGGATTTATTACTGATATATATATATATATATATATATATATATATATATATGTGTGTGTGTGTGTGTGTGTGTGTGTGTGTGTGTGTGTGTGTTTGTTTGTTTGTTTGTTTGTTTTTGTTTTTGTTTGTTTTTAACTGACTCCTTAACAAATATATATATTGTTTTATTTTTAGATTGCAAAAATTTGGGGGACGGGCATAATAATGATTTACTGATTAAACCCTAACTGAGGAAGAAGCCGTGAATTCCTAACTTTTCCATTCTCTATTGCACTAACCGCACAATCAAGCTTAGAGTACTTTAAGCGGTCACCCATCTAGATACTGACCTGGCTCTACGTTGCTTAACTTTGAACTAGTATGTCATGAATACGGTGGTGTCTGTCTAAGTAGGAGATGCCTCGAAAATCATATATATTACGCGCTATGGACGTACTGTTATAAAAGAGGCCCAAAACTGCCGCACCTGTACATGAGAATGTAGGACTCTTGCAGGACTGAAAAGAAAACATCATCAACACTGTCTATACTTGTGTACGGATCAAGCGATGACATTACTTGAATTCGAATCGCAGCAATCAATCATACCAGTTTAGAAGACTTTGTTAAATTTCATGCGGAATATAAAGACTATTAATACACGAGCTAAGTGCAGTTATTTCGGAACATCTGCAAATATTGATCGAAATGTGTGTGCATTAACTGTAATCTAACTAAAAGCGGTACGTTTAATCTTGAATAGATTAAAACTAATATTTAGTTTTGCAATTTTATTTTGCATCAGTTTATGAACACTCAAATAGATAGATAGATAGATAAATAGATAGATAGATAGATTAAGGACAGTATGAAATGATAGATAGATAGATAGATAGATAGATAGATAGATAGATAGATAGATAGATAGATTAAGGACAGTATAAAATGATAGATAGATAGATAGCTAGATAGATAGATAGATAGATAGATAGATAGATAGATAGATAGATAGATAGATAGATAGATAGATAAAGGACTGTATGAAATGATAGATAGATAGATAGATAGATAGATAGATAGATAGATAGATTAAGGACAGTATGAAATGATAGATAGATAGATAGATAGATAGATAGATAGATAGATAGATAGATAGATAGATAGAATTAAATTGTTATAATGTTTACTGCCAAAATTACCGTTTTTTACCGGGATATTTGTCATAAAAGACTTGATATCAAGATAGAAATCTAGGGTTGATAAAATGTGGCGAAGTTTCTCACTAAACTGAGCAGAATTATGTTTCGGGAAGGCATTATTGTGATGTCTTCACTCTTCTGAGAATTTTTTTGTTTTGTTTTGTTTCTACCTCCCAATTTTTTTTTTCATATTCATAAGAAGTTTGGTGTAATTTAATAACTTTGTGTGTCAGTGATACTTTTTTCTTAAAGAATGATGTTTTCTAAGTGGTTGAGGATTTGCAGGTGGTTAATTACGTTTTGTTGCATGACATCTTAATAGCGTGCCTAAGTGTATGCATGCTTAATTGCTTTATATTGAACTAACCTCGTTTTACTATTTTGATTTTGCCTCCTTTTTACTTTTTTGGATAACCGACGGTCGAACATTTGTAAACCGTATATGTATATGTGCCAGCTTAAATTTGTTTTATGCCATGGTTGTGTGTGTGTGTGTGTGTGTGTGTGTGTGTGTGTGTGTGTGTGTGATGGTTTTTATGTATTATTTGTGGGTTTGGTGCGTGATTTTTTCCGTTTGGTGATTGTTGTATTATCTGGTTCTTCCTTTTTACGCTTTCTTTCTTTTTTCTCTGTTTTGTGTATGTGTGTGCTTTTGTGTGTGTGTGAGTGTGCGTGTGTGTGCGTTTTTTCTCGTGATTGAGTGTTTATACATCTATATTTATATTTATATGTGGTAGTCTTGATAGTGCATTTGGTGGTATACATTTTGTATTGTATTTATGTGTTTTGTTGTTATTTTTAGGTAGCAAAATATATATTTGTTCGAATAGCTACATTTCCCCATTATCTCGTTTTTCTTGTTGAACAGTTTACTTTGATTTTAAAATGTGAATATTACTATTTTTCTCCTTCAAATACTATTACCGTTTTCTGCAATTAGTGTTGCGGCTTAACTGCAGATAGACAGAGAGAGAGAGAGAGATTGCGCAATAGACGATACATGATCATTTTACTGGTCTCTGAAAATATAAGAACTTAGTGAACTGGACATAGACACAATGTTCAGTTCTTTGAATATTCAATGTACTTAATGATTATCTATTCCTCATCTATTTTTACGTTTTAGATAAGCATGTTTTATAATCTGAAACATAAATCGACATGATACCAGTGAGTATTGACCAGTTTTCAAACAAACCAATTATTGCTCAATAAATAAAGAGACTGTAATTACAATCACTGACGCGGGACCGATTAACTTGTCGGTATTGAAAATCAATATTTGAAATCAATAAATGGTAAATAACAGATTTCGAAAGTTAAAGGAAGAACGCACCGCACGACTGATGTTAACTGGACCGCTTCAAAAAAGTCAGGCGGATTTTTGTTTAATATTTTTAATTTGCTAATACTTCTTAGATGTGGTATTATTTACATTTTTTTTTTTTCGTGTTGTTCTCCTCATCTTTATTGTTTTGTCCTGGGTATGAAGATAAACTGCATCCGGCAGAAAGGCATCTGATTGAGAGATTGTGAAATGAATGGAACCACCTCTTAATTGCTGTTGCTTCCAGGTCAATCCTCGTTAGTGGTACCAGCACCTGTTAGGGCCTCAGCTATGGGTAAATAGTTAATCCCCAAACTGGGGTCAAAACACTATGAAAGTATAAAAACAGAATTTTATAGAAATATATGCATAAAAATGCATATATTTTTGAAAGAAACAAATTATTACTATAACACATTTTTGAAGGAAAACAATGTCATAATTGAAGGCATTTTTTGAAGGAAAAAAATTATTACCAGCATTACATATTTGAATACAAAAGTAAAAGTCATCTTCAGTTTTCTAAAACAAAAAAATAATTTTGTTTTAAAAAGTCATCAAAATCTGATGCAATCAAGCTTTTCACTATAACCGAACATTAAAAAATTACCTTAAAGCCCCACCTTTTTGGCATTAAATGACCCGCAGAAGTTGATACGCCGTTAAACAAAACTCAAACCCGAACTTTTTATTGCTTTGTTTACAACGTTTCAGTCGGTATACGTTTTAGACTTCTTCAAGTGCTAGGAATTTTGAACTGAACTCCTTATCAAAATAGTCGGGATCGAAATAAGGGGTTCGGTTCAAAATTAGCACCTGACGAAGGCAGGAGCGTACGACAGACGAAATGCCGTAAACATGACAATAATGATGAGAACAACAGTCCGAAAAGTGTAAGTAGTTAACATTTGGTATAAACTACAATTACATTGACCTTCCACTTCCAACGAAATTTCTCAGAATCGAAAATTACAGATATTTGAAGTGGTATCTTTTACATAATATATATAGAAGTTAAGCAACGTCGGGCCTGGTCAGTACCTAGATGGGTGCCCGCTTGGCAATACCAGATAGTGTAAACTTGAATGTGCAGATGCGTGAATGGCTCGGAAATTTTGATCGGAGAGTAGTGTTCCAGTTTCAAATATGTTAGTTATTCTGAGGACCCTAGATATGACGCCAGGATTTGTCATCGGAGGTCACAGTTTGTATAACATAAGGTACGCAGATGATACAGTGCTGATAGCAGACACGGAAAGGAAACTATAAGAACACCTACAGAAGGCAACTGAAGAGAGTGACAAGAAAGAACTACAAATTAACTGCAAGAAAACCGAATGCATGGTCATCAGCAAAAAGAGCAACCCAAAATGCGAAATACAGGTGGGGGATACTAAAATCAAGCAGGTACAAAAATTTAAATACCTGGGAAGTGTTCTAACAGAGGTCGGGAAGTGCGACACATAGATGTGAAGGCGAATTGGCATGGCGAAGACGCGTTCCAGAAGTTAAGTAGAGTATTAAGAAACAGGAAAATTTCTCTAGAAACAAAGAACAGAGTACTGAATTGATATGTGATGTCAGTTCTTCAATATGGCAGTGAATGCTGGACAATATTATCAAAGGAAAAACTTGAAATAACTGAAATATGTTTCTACAGAAGGATTCTGCGAATATCATGAATCGAGCATGTGAGCAATGATGAGGTTTTGAAAAGGATAGAAACAAAAAGGAAATTAATACTGAGCATCAGGAAGAGACAGCTGAAGTTCCTGAGACATGCAATGAGGAAAGTGGGCTTGGAGAAACTGATATTGAAAGGCCAGATAGAGGGAAGTAGAGACAGTAACGTAGCGCGTGTAACGTAGAGCGTGTAAATAAAGTAGAGCGTGTAACGTACTTGACTGGTCTGAGCGGGTGGATGGCAGAACGGGTTTTGCGTGGTGCAACAGGAGAAAACGTACTAAGAGCCACCAGTGATAGGGAGATGTAGAAGGCCATGATCACCTACGTCCTGAAAGAACAAGGCACAAAGAAGAAGAAGAAGAAGAAGAAGAAGAAGAAGAAGAAGAAGAAGAAAAATTTAAAGGATGAATTAAAAATTGTTTTCCGAATGTTCTTTCGAATGAGTTGGGTTTGTTCCAAATTCAAAGAAAATTTCATGTGAAAAAAGGTTCGATGCCAGTATTTAAATCGAAATTATTTTATTTCGAGTGTACCATTCGCAGATCAGTGTCGAAGAAAACCCAAGTCAAATATACGCTTCTAACTCATCATCATCATCAGTTCCTCGTCTGTTTCAATCGTCGGAGGCACATAAGGATAGAAGTGACTTGCATGGTCTTCCAGAGGTTGTTTTGCTGTGTGACACGACCAAGCCATCTTCTGACGCTTAATAGTGGAGAAGACAGATACATCAGCACTAGCTCTAAAACAAAGGGGTGATTGAGAATCGAAAATAATTTTGATACGTACAAGTGAAGGAGAAGAGAGAATCTGTCAGTCAGTTGTGCCATACGTGACACACACTCGGGCGATCATATCTCGAAAGAGTCATGACTCACTGGGCAGAACGTTTTCACACAGTAGGTTTCATTGCTTTCTGTCGTAGACTGATTGCCAATCAAGGCTACAGAGCCAGCAGATGGAGAAACGACGTATTAATACCTTTCCCATGCAATGACATATTAACATTATTCGAACCATTGTTTTCATCTTAGTTGCCATTTGTACGATGTTTAGGCCGTTGTACGCTTCGGCCTTCTTCAGAAGCTAGTAATTTCGAACCGAACCTTTTATTACAATCACTTGGGTATATCATTCTCATTCCTTGCGTGAAGCCTCTTTTGGTAGTAATATGTTATCTCCCTCTAATCAGCCTCTCTAAGTTACTCATTAACCAATGCTGTAGCTTGGTACTGAACTCACAACTCTTTGGGTCAAGTCACTGGAACTAATCAACTTCTATA